>VZSU01000943.1:83681-101185 GCA_013398715.1 Nesospiza acunhae
TCCCCCACTCCTGGGCTGTGTGGATTTATTCCAAGTTTCAGGTAGCATCTCCCTGAGAAATTGTGCATGGAGCCAAGTCAGTGAAAGGTAAACCTAAAATATTTTGGCCTTAGATGTTAAAGTCTTGTGTCCTTATTAGGATAACTGAAGAGGTGCTCATTTGTATTTTCAAAATAATTTTCAAAATTATTTTGAAAATAGCTGCTTTGAGCAAGTAGGTCTTTAACATACAGAACCCATAGGGATATCATTCTCACTTTAGGGGACTGTAATAATAAAATTTCACAGACTTTCTGACATAAAAACCTGTTTGGGGCTCTACATCCTTCTTTGGATACAGTTCCTAGCATCTGAAAGACATAAAAATGTCATTCTTGCCTTCAGAAAGGAGCAGCTGAGAACTTGAAGTCCAAAATGAAGAGTGATCCCTTATGCAGCTAAACTAAATGAAATTAAAGTCATGCTCTAGTGATAAAACAAACAAATGAGTGTTTAAATTTGTATATAGATCTGCAGTGGCAGGGAGGAAGAAAAAACACTGAACTTAAAAATTATATTTCAGTTTTTTTAATACTTCCTTTTAAACCTAAACATGACATTTCATATGCAATAGTGTTTTTCTGAATGAGCTTCTCAATGCTGGAAGGTTTTTGTTTCGAACTCTGAGCTCATCTACCTGACAGTCAAACCTGGAGAGTCAGAAACAAACTCTTCATTTCTGATTCAACACCAAATCTGAAGCAAACTCTTCATTAATTCAGTTATAGCTGAACAGATTTTTTTTATGTCTCCAGTGCCATTGTGCATTAATGCCACATATGAAAAACAAGATTTCAATTATTCAGAAATGTGAAGAAAGCACTTCCAGCAGTTTACACACCTTCTCCTACTCAGGTTCCTCAGGAAAACTTTAAAAGAAAAGCAGACTAAAAGCTGATGGAGGCTCAGCAATCATTTCCCTGCAGGTAAGGTGGAAGCAAAGAAAACCCCAAGTGAGTTCATTTGCTGAGCACCTCCTGCAGGACAGCCCAGTCCCTCGGTGAGCAGTGCCCAGGGAAGCTTTTCCTGAGATTCCAGCACCACATGGAGCAGGGAGAACAAGGCCAGAGGATCCATCCCATGTTTCCAGCAGGGTTGTTGTCCCAGTGACAGCCCTGTGTCACCATAGCAACTTTCACCAAGAACTCACAATGCACCCAAACGAACTCTGAGCTAAATTAACTTATTGCATGTCACCAGTGAGAAATGACTGTTCAGAGGTAATTTTCTGTACTAATATGTAATAGAGTTAACTCTCTAAATTGAATTAAATTAATTAAATGCCACTCCCAGTAAATCAGATTCTATTGCATGAATGTTAAAAGAAATTAAAGATGTTTTAATAAAGATTACTAATAATAACTTAATATTATTACTTCATTTTAATTCAAAAATTCTGCTCAGTTTATTTTAGACACATGTCTTCCCCTCACTAGGAAGGAATACCTAATTACTCCACATGCATTATACACAGTTATTTCATAGAAACGGGCTTAGACTTAGCTAAAAGAAGTAACACCAGCACTTTAAGAAGAAATACAGCTTGGTTTAATAAGTGACATCCTAAGATTCTTCCTCCCCACTCACACTTTGGGTAAACTCCACACTTTCAATGAGTGTGTGCAGTTTCCAAAGGGTTTCATTTCTGCTTTTTGCAGAAAAAAATGAAAATGTATTGCAATAAAGCCGATTGCAAACCAAGAGAAAAACACCGTGTCTGCCTAGGCAGGGTACAAAAATAACAGCCCTTTAATGGCTTGGCAGATCTATCCAACAATGCATTATTAAATTTGTTTTTTAAAGTAGATTCTTGCACTTTGGAGGACAGACAGCTGGGAGGCAAATCTATAATGCTCCCAATTTCTCATGTAAATAAAAAGTGAAAATTGCCAGCTGATGGTGTTTGTGCTGTCCCACCACCCTGACTTGAACTCAAGACACATCAAGGCACTTTGGGTAAAACCAGGGGCTATTTAACAATAATCACTCAGAATTATGAACCACATGATTCAGTTTTATCCATTATTGGGGTTTCAGGAAAAAGCTGTGCCTGTGCTGAGAATGCAGCTGGTGACAGCAGAGGGAGCACACAGAGCTGTCACATCTGCCACTGGCCACAGGGTGACAATGACGTCAGCCCCATCACCAGCTCTGCTCAACACCCAGAGGAAAGGCAGCACTGCCACTAAAAGAATAAATATGGTAAATAAGGATTAAAACATTCCCTGAATCTCCAACAAATGTGAGTTAGGGCTGTGACAACCCTGTGGGGTGGAACAAGATTAGCTTTAACATCTCATCTCCATTCCAGGTATCAGTAAAATGGGATTATGGATTTAACTGTTCAGTGTTACTATGCATCTAAGTTATTATCCACAGATATTAAGTTAGAATTATATTGTTTTTAAAGTCTTAGTAGCTATAATAAGGCACCAAATCACAAAGTCTTCCACAGATCTTTTCTGGGAAGGAATAGCTGAACAATTGAGGAGGCTGAAGACAGCCTCTCATCTGATTTCCCAGAGTGACCACTGGACAAGATTAGAGATGACTACACAACAAAGAAAAAAAAATTAAATTATTACTCTTGGAAACTGCCAGGAAGATATGGAAGCTGTAGCAAGACATGAATGATGATGGAGCCTGTGTCAGAAAGGTGGCACTGAACACATTTTCTTCCTGTTTCACTCGGAAGCCTTTCTCCTGTTTTGAAAGGAAATGCTAGGTGCTCACATGTACAGCAGGACAGAACTGCCAGTGCAGGACAGGACGGCCTGACACCCCCAGCACCTGCAGGAAGGTTCTCATGGTTTGTCCATCAAGCCTAAACAACTGCAGTGGGAAATTAAAGCAAGGAATATATTTAAATGTATACTTCAGGGAACTACCTGCAGGGGGAAAATGGGTAGTGATCAAACAGGAGAAATCGGGAGTGAAAAAGAAACTGCACATTATCAAATTGAGGTCTTTATGGGATAAGGTATCTGAAACTGGGAGTTTTTCATGAGTTTAGGGACAGAAAAGTGAAAGAGAAGGATTAGCACTGCCCTGAACAGCCAGGATTACAGAGCTATGCAATGGGGTGAGCCTGAAAGGCACAGAAAATAAATCAGCCTTAGGTTTTATTTGTGAACAGCAGCAGGTTACCGTCCCCAGATTAACTCAGGGGCTACTCAAAAACTCTCCAGTGACAGCGTGCTGGTTTTGGCTGGGACAGAGTTAATTTTCTTACAGGAGCTGGTGTGGGGCTGTGGTTTGGATCTGTGCTGATAACCCAGGGTGTTTTTGTTACTGCTGAGTGGTGCTCACAGAGAGCCATGGCCTGTTCTGCTCCTCACCTCTGCCAGGAGGCTGGGGGACACCAGGAGCTGGGAGGGGACACAGCCAGGACAGCTGACCCCAGCTGAGCCAAGGCAATACTCCACACCAGACGGTGCCGTGATCACCACACAGAGCTGGGGGAGAAGGAGGAAGATGAGGATGCTTGCAGTGGCGGTGTTTGTCTCCCCCAGGCACTGCTCCCTCAGGGATGGCTGAGCACCTGCCAGCCATGGGAGTGGGGAATAAACTCTTTGTTTTGCCTGTGTGACTTTTGCTCTACTTAATTAACTGTTTTCATCTCAACCCACGAGTTTTCTCACTTTTACTCCTCTCCACATCCTGCCAGGGGGGGAGTGAGCCGCAGCTCCTGCCTGGGGTTAAACCATGACATACAGATATTGCATTTAAAAAAAAAATAATTCTCCACTAACTGGAAGGACTTCCAAAGAAGAAAGACATAAATTATTATAGTTTGAAAACCAGCCTGAAAATGGTAGCACCAGGGAAAACTGGATGGGCTGTTAAGTAAAAAAACAGGAGACACAAAAAGGCCTCTGCAGTGGAGGGGAAGATCAGCTCTCCTGGGCCAAGCAGCCCAGGAGAAGGGGTTCTAACAAAGAAGGGGCTTAAGTTATAGCAAAGACAGACTGAATATGAAGATGCCTTTCCAAGAATAATCAAAACATCTTTCAAGAACATCTGTTGGGCCTGAGAGAGGGGAGAGGGTTAAGACCATCCGCTTTTTGCTCATCTAAAGGGATATATTTAGTGTTGTGATAGTAAGACCTCAAGGTGGCATTTAAATTTTTAACAGAGTTGAAGAATCATCAATTCTCTCAATTAGGAACTCATGTGCTTCAAAAGAGAAGTTCACGAGAGCCTGTCTGGCCTCCTAAAGTTGAAAAAATCTGGTTAATGAAAAAAAAAGACAGCAACAGTAGCCAAATCAGAAATTCTGCCTGAAATGTTAAGAGCATCCTGGTAAGAGGAGGACAGGTCTTCAGGAGACTTATGCTAAAACACAGAACAGCTTCTGTTAACATGGCAAGGTCACCAGGAGCCTGAGTCACACCAAGTTCAGCTGTTCCCATGGGGCAGGTGACAATAACAGTGGCTGCCACGCCCAGGGCAGGTTTCAGTGGTGCTGTTAAACACAGGTGCCACAAGAAGCTGAGCATGAGCCACTGCTGCCACCCGACAGGGGCAGCATGCCTGCAGGGAAAATCACCTCCTCTCTGGATGCTAATGCACTCTGCACTGCCTGAACCAGTTCAGGAACAACCTGAAGGATCAGGTGCATCATGCACACCTGAGGAGAAGCTTCAGAGCATTTACCAGAGTGTGAGCTGGTTAAAAAGACATTTAAATAGTCCTGTAGGATTTGTAAAGTATGGGCTACCACCTTTAACAACTCAGGAAAAACATTAAAATAATCTAGCAAAACATAGGGAAGCCAAAGGTTCTCAGAGTAGAGGAATGTCAACACCAGACAGTCAACAAGAGAACACAAAGGTCCCTCAGGCCAGACACTTCACACATGGTGCAAAAATCAAAAACACGTTTTCATTCCCTTCTTTTTCCCAAGATAACCCTCTGCAGCATTTGTACAGTAACTATTCCAGGAGCACCTATGAGTGTTACAGTTCAAAGTGGATTTCATCCTTCCCTTTCCTTAGAAAGCCAGCATGTATCTCAAAACAATCATTACCAAAGAGCTAATGCATTTCTTGATGAACCTCTCCTCCAGCTCACAGTTTGCAGATCTTATCAGCATTATATTTATATGCCTTACAAGCCTCCTCCAGGTAGCAAGATGATAATCTAATAATGGAAAGTGGTCAGCACGCTGCAGATAAATCAAAGCTGATAGGTCATTTTTTCATGGGAAACTGTTAGCTGCCTTCTCCATGAAAACCTGTGTGAGCCAGGCCTCAAGACAGAGAAGGAACTCCCTTCATGGACATGTTTCTCTAAAAGAACAATAGAAGTGAACAAGAGACTTTAGTTCAGAACATAAAGGGAGAAAGGAGCACACTGATGAACAGTGTGCTTATATTTTTGCTGTAAAATCACTTCCAAGGAAACAAATCTCTGCAGGGTGGGGAGGAGATGTGGGATGGGTGTTTGTTGCTATCTGTAGATATAAAATTGGCATCTTACAAAGGAAATACTGGGGCATATATGCTCCGATGGAGGGCAAATATCAGACAACATTCTATTTATAATTGGAAAACAGTTATTTTACAAGCAGACTGACTGAAGAATAGAGCATTTGCCAGTGCCTGAGCTGCTGCAATGCCAAAAGAGCAGCAGTTTGACTATTTCACAGCCCACATGCTCCACACACTGCACTGGGGAACAGCAGCAAGGAGCAAAGCACCCACTGTGGGCAGATAAATGCCCATAACCCAGCGTGTAGTTTGATCATAACCAACACCATTAGCACTGTGCAGCTGGGTTAAAATTTATCTGTTAAAATACCCAGTTGTCCACAACTGTATTGGCAGTTTTGTTGCTGGGAAAGCAAACTGGGATTTATCTGAGAGCACTTCCCACTGACAATTAGTCTAGACTAGAAAAGCCTAGCTGTGTAACCCAGTCTGTGCTTGCTCTCTCTTCAAAGGGTATTCTTGGAGAGAAAATGTCCTAGGCTAGAAGTGCATCTGCCAAAGGACCATGTAAAGGGAAATCTGATGATGTACAGGGTGTCCTGCTGCCCTCAAGCAGGGTATCAACCCTTACAACCTAGAGCATTTGAAAAGTGCTTTTAACCAACTGTGTCTAGTGTTGGAAAACTCCCATTTTTATCTAATTCTAGAACTAACTACTTACAGGTCAGGCTCTTGCCATCTTTAACCTAATAAACCCATATCATTCCTAACTGAGGAAACAGAAAAAGCAATATTCTGCCTGTATTTATATTGTGAGCACATGCCAAAATCTGCAGAACAGCAAACTACAACAGCCAGTCTCTAAGGAGAATAAAAACTACCTGAGGAGCACTAGGAGTATCTACTTGAGCCCTTACCTGCTTTTCCATTCCCAGAAGAGGAATCTGCAAAGCTCACAAGGCAAGCACTGACCAGTGATGCCTTAAGTTTTACCTTTCACATTTTTCAGATTCTGTACTGCCTTAATGTGTGACTCTGAACTTCATAAAACTGTTAGCAGGTTCTCTTCACAGTTTAGTCAGACAAAACAATCCTTTTCCAGTCTGAGAACATTATTGGAGCTTTTGGGCTGTTTCAGGCCCAGAGAATATAAACAACAGCAAAATGAGGAGAGCAATCTGGGAGGATGCGACTGCATAACCTGGAGCTGTAATTGCACAATTAACCCCAATACCAAAATGGACCAAAACTTATAAAAGTGTGAAAACTCGTGACCTGAGGTCTATCTTGGGTGTAGCCAGGGCTGGGCTCTTGTACTGCCCCAGGTGTATCCTCTGAAGGCCTTTTAATAAATGTGGTGTTGCGAGGTTCTCAGGATGGGGTGAGAGATGAGAATTTGACTCCATGTTCTCAGAAGGCTGATTTATTATTCTATGATATTCTAGTCTATGATATCTGATATTATATTCTGTGGTATTATATTCTATGATATTAAAATAAATACTATACTAAAACTATACTAAAGAAAGAGAAAGGATACATCAGAAGGCTAAACAAGAATGATTATGAAAGCTCGTGACTCCTCACTGATGGCGATTGGTCTTAAATGAAAAACAATTCACATGGAACCAATCAAAGATGCACCTGTTGGTAAACAACCTCCAGACCACATTCCCAAGCAATCAGATAATTATTGTTTTCATTCTTTTCTGAGGCTTCTCAGCTTCCTAGGAGAGGAAATCCTGGTGAAAGGATTTTTTCAGAAAACATCATAGTGACAAATAAATCCCTCTTTTATTCCTTTAACTCTGTCTAGCCTCTGTTCCAGGCAGCCTCTCCAGGCATCACCAGGACTGGAGGTGCTTCACTGGAGCAAAGCAGCAGCAACTCCAAGCAAGGACATCAAAGCACCTCTAAGGGGGCAGCTGTCCTGTAAATCCAGCTCAAGCCTGGAGTACATTAGGAAGAATATATTTCATGGTTACTCCTTTTATTTTCAAATAACCCCAGAGTTATGTGTTTGTTTGTTTTCCTTTAAGAGATAAATGTTTTCCCAAAAGCCTGTACTAATTGCTTTGGTGTGTTGTTGTCTGAAAAGAGCATTTCTTTGAAAGCTGGGGAATCTGTAGCTTCCCAGGAGCTACAGAAAATTTAAACCTCCAGAAGTGTCAGTGTTTGCTTGCAGGGCTCAGGCTGTCCAGCCCTGACAAAACCTCTCTCCTGCAAAAATTATCAATGCAAATCTCTCTTTGGGCACCTTTGACTTGCAAACCAGCAAAACACACACAGAAAGAGCTACAAACCCAAATAAAGTTCACCAAAGATTATTCATACATTTACTGTTTACCTTTTCTCCTTCACTTCACAATGGCAATGTTGAAGATACTCATAATGTTTCTTGCACTTGTGAGAGCAAAAAGCTTATTAAACACCTCACAGTCACTCCACTTGAAAGAAAAGCAGGTAGGAAACCAAAGTTTTTTTCTTTAGTATTTTAACTCCAATTCTCCCAGCTCATCCTTTTTGCTTTGTCTCCTTGACTATGCAAATTGCTCCTCCTGGCTGCTTCAATCTTTTTGCATTTTCTACCCCTCTTCACCCAGTACTGGACTCACAAATTACCTCCATCCTCTATTCTGTGCAGGCTGTAAAATGGTAATTACTGCTCTATCAGAGAAGTGATATCTCAGTGGGTTTTATGAACAAATTCATGTTTGTTTAAAGATACTTATAGTAGCAGAACACCCCCATGATAACATTTATCAAAAAGAAAACATTTCTGTGTTACAAAGCCTTAACGTATGGCCACAGGTTATCATTAAGTTATCAAGTGACTGCATATTAAGATCTAATTGAAGAACTTATTGCAGGGCTCCCCCTCCTTCTGCAATGATGATTTATGGCACATTTTGTCACTACAATGTGCAGCAGTTCAGTACAAACACAGCACTTAACTAACAAGATGACAGAGGCAGATATTCAAGCACAAGCTATAAATACTCAAATGAGTCAGAGGTTGTAAATCTGTCGTAAATCATACCTGATTTGTAGGCTGGAACACATTTTCTAATCTTATGGAAAATGCCTCTGCTGGTTCCTACAATAATATGACACGAACTAGAAAAACTCAAGACTTTTCCTTTTAAAAAAGACTGATTGTGTTACACTCTATCAGAATGCTACTTAAAATTCTGATGAGATTCTCTAAAAAGTTTCATTTTCTCTTCTTTCCTATGGAACTACCACTAAATATCAGTAACATCTACCATAGCCAGAAGGAGCACATTATCAATATACAGAAACTTCATTTCTGTATGAGCAGAATGGAGGTTACAGGAAGGTGAGTCACACACACATGAGCACAGGCAGAGAAAATTCTAACAGCCCATTTGGGACGGGTAAGTAAAAAATCAATTTAAAAATATGCAATAATCTACATGGCTGATTTGGAAATGAAAATAACCCAGCTTCAGAAACAGGCATGCTGCAACTGCTGTCATCCCAACAGAATGCCAGAGCAGGGGATGGAGTCTCAGATATTTGCATCCATTCTTTTTTTCCTTTTAACTCCCTTTTCTAATAGAGCAGACCATGCTCCTCCAGGTAGAATATACAGTTCTGCCAGATAACCTGAAGGAAGTATGCCAACATTTGTGACACCGCAATGGTTTACCCAGCAACCACACACTGTTACATGTTTTCTGTTCAGTCCCCCAAAATAAAATGTATGAAAGCATAAACGTTGGCAGAGTAATCTCCCAGCCTGCAGACAACCTCCCTGACTCTGCAGGCTGCATATTAAAATCATCACACACTGAGGAGTCCCAAGGCACACAGCCCAGACAGCCTGGGGGAGGGGAGAGCTCCTCACCAGAGCACAGATAGAAGGGAATGATGCTCAGCTCAGGAGCCACTGCACCTCTGGGACAGAGGACAGGCAGTGCTGGACAGGCTGCTGAGTCCCAGGGCCACTGCAGCCACTCCAGATCCTGCAGTCCTGCTTCATCATTCCCCAGCAGGAGCTGTGCTCAATAGTCCTGTTTGAAAAAAATTACCATAAAAGAACAACAACTTGAATTTGCAATAAAAACCTGCTCATTTCCCACCTCATCTAATTCTGCAGTGCTTCTCTCCAGCTGAACAGGAAGACTACTTTCATTTGTTTTCAAGTAATTGAGAAACATTTCAGGTCTTTATCAGCTCTCCAATCTCTCTTCTTTTCACATTCCCTAGAATTGTTGCCAACAGGGTATTTATAAAAGATCCAGCCTCACAAAAATACTCAAGCAAACAACATTGCAGGGGAAAAAAATAGAAACTGAAGGAGTTGTTATGTAGAGAAGATTTAAAGGGTTGGATCATTGTTAAAAAGAGAAAAGAATTTGTTTCAGTGGATGCAAGAGCTGTGTGAGGGAGCACTCCTAGCCTGGGCTCCAGCAGCAGCACATACCTTTCCCCTAAGGGTGGAAATACGTGTTTATTTTGGAAGGGTTTGTGCTCCACATCACAAATGGAAACATTCAGCTGGGGCTGAGGCCTCAGAGCAAGACTGAACTGACAACACACCACAAACACACCCCCACAGGAAACCTCCTTCCTCTTTCTTCCCTTCTCTTTCCTGAGGCCTCAGCAGAGACTGAACCTGCAGCAGCCCAGACCAGCTCAGAGCTACATGAACAAACCACACGAATTCATTACTGGCCAGGACAGCAACTCCACACCTCTGTGACAGAAAAATCCATGAAAAACTAACTATTAATTAAAAAGAATTAGACCTTGGTCACAGGTTTCTAGCACAGAAGATGCCAACCCCTCCCTCCCTCTTAAGCCTCACCACCACCTGGCCCTTCCTACCCACTTCAGCAAAGTGCCTTCTCCTCACAAACACTGCTGAGAGCAAACAGGGACTGCACAAACACCCTGCCCCAGCCAGCTGAAAAACAAACCGAAAAACCCTGCCAGATCCCACCTGCACTTGTATGATTTCTTTTTCCCCACTAAGACCCAAGTAGTGCAAGCACCTCTCACTGCCATGGCAACCCAGTTGCAGAACTCAGTGACACACACATAAAATTAAGCAAATTTTTTTAAGTTACCACAGAGAGCTCCATCAAATAACATTTATAAAGATCTCACCTACCAAAATCTACATTATGCAAAATGTCCAGCTAAAGTCCAGCTTTAATCTCTGATTTAATACATCCTGCCCACTGGCATGCATTACCTGCTGCAGTCCACTCACTCAGTTTTACTGTGCCATCCTGTCATCACAACTAATTTAATTGCTGTGTCCCAGATAGGAAATAAATTAACTAAATTCAATGATAATCCCTGTGTTGCCTTTTAGTTCTAGTAGCATGAGTCACTTATCCTTGAAAATGTATCCAACTAAAGCACTTGGTGCAGCATTGCAATAAAGTTTACAGTCAACTCTGAATATTGTAGGAAAAAAGTTCAGTCAGATTTTTCCTCTCATTAATTCTGTATTAATATTTTCTGTATTTTAAGAAATTCCTGCTACCTCTCATAAACTCATGCACATCCCTCCTAAAGATAAATATAAGGAACTGCACTATAAAGAGGAAATAAAATATTTCCACAGAGCAACCTGAAAAGCAAGGAGCATTTGCTAGACAAAGAAAATTCAAAGAAGGGTCACTTACAGGACTGTAAATAACCCCTGGCCCTTGCCCTGAGCATGAACAGGAGGTTTGGGCTCTCTGTAGGACAGGTTCTCCCTTCCAGTGATGCTGAATCACAAAAAGCTGCATCACTGCATTTGACAGATGAAACAATAAATGCCAAAGCTGCTTAATCTCTAACATAACTATCCTTATCCACTGCTGTCTTCTTGCTGATCCATATTTTATGGCAATAGAAGATGCTTAAATACACGGATAATGAACAAAAAAATCCAACAGATGGAGAAACGCAGTCCCTAAATTTGAAAGAAACAAACTCACAAGAACACCTGAAAAACTGAGGTTATTAACTAGAAACTTAAACGTGGCAGTTTCAAGCAATTAAAAGCAAAGCTGTCACAACACAGACAGAAATAGTAACATCCCACAGAGGGAAAGCAGAAGGCTGTGTCTCACTCGTAACAGAAATGAAGAGCCACTGCGTTGCCACGTGAAAATGAATTTAGTTACCCTGACAGCAAAAACATCTGCTGCTGAATTGTGATATTAAAAAGTCATTATAATCCATTATAGAACAGTGAAACCTTTTCACAAAGAAATGAGCTGATACAGAGAACAAAACAAGCAATACTGTGAAAACAGAATATATTCCATTCAGATAGAAATTGCTCTTAGGTATCTTAATTCCAAGGTTTTTCATGGACCTAAGTTTTGGTGGGACTCACATACCTCTGCTCCCTTCTCTTGAAAGTAAAATCCAGTGTTATACACCACATGAAATCTCACAGTGCAGATGCTACAGAATTCAAACTAAAGCTTTCTGACCTCTCCCTTTCTATATAGGAAAAACTAAGAAAGAAAAGGACAAAGTTTTGATAAATTACTGTTACAGAATCTTCATCATGCAGTGATTACTTTATTTTTCTGAATTCATATTACTGAAGTACTATTTAATTTCTGCTGTATAAATCATAAGTGTTTGAAACATAAATAAATCATAAGTGTTTGAAACGTAAGTTGTTTAGTCCAGCCCTTATGTTAGGCTTGGCTCTTCTCTAATTCTCATTCTTTGGGACTCTGGGAAGCTCCACTTGCCTGTCTGTCACCTAATTACCCACCAAGAAATGACAATGCATTTGAGCTGGCTCAGAACTGAGACACAAAAAGCTCTGTAAGCCATCAGATGCAGAAGAAAGACATTACCTTGCCTCTCTTCCTCGCCTTTCTGAAAGCCACAGCTTCATTAATTTTTCTCCCAGGGAAGCTGGCAGCCCAGTGCCCCCAAAGGGGAAGGTATTCCTTACCTCTGCTGCTTCCTGACCCTGCTGCAAAGCAGCTCCACTCACTTCCCAGGCAGAAAAGCCACACAGAAAGAAAAACAGGCAGTGGCGGCAGCAGGGGAAATAGTTTCTTCTAAGCTCCATGAATTGAGTTTACACATTAAATTGAGTTGAATTGTGCAAGGGGAAAGGGACAATTACTTGTCTTTGAAACAGATAAATAACTACTAACAACTAAATGGAAAACTGCATCTGTCTTGACAAAAGAGATGACACATGCTGTGTTATGGTTCACAGAAAATTAATCCATATATTCTTGTCAAAAGGCTGCCATAGAATACACCCAGCAAGATAAGCCAGAGCTTACGCTGAGAATCCCAACAAAACTTTAGGAACATAACAATCCTAGTAAGATATACTCCCCTCATTAAACAGACACAATGAATAAAAAGTACAAGCACATTTTTTAAACAAGCTTATAAAAATATCAAACATTTCACAGAGAATAAACATGAATTTACCTTTGGTTTTTTGTTCAGCAGCCTGAAAGGAGAGAAGAACAAAACAAATCAACTACTTGTCAATACTGCAAATGATACCTAATAATTATAGGGCTGCAGGTCTAACTTTTTGCAGAAACTGCTTACATAAGTAAGGCATTTGTTTCATTTAAGGACTAGAGAATTTTAGTTTCATTCCACGTGATAGAAATGCCTGCCTGGAGCCAGAAGCAGATGCCAAAGAGGAAGTGTAAAGAATGACAAGAGAGGGCAGCAGCCCCCTCCACCCACCCAGCCTTCCCTCTCCTGGGGGGCAGAGGCTTTCTGGACCCCCACTCTGTGTGTGAACCTTGAGCACCCAGCAGAATGAACTTCTGTGACTTTGCCCAGCATCCCTTTGAATCCACCCACACTACCAGCTTTCACAGAAGACCTGTTCATTTTATAATCTATCTGGAATTTTTTATGATGCCTGATTTTTATACCAGAAAAGACAGCATTCAATTCTTATTTCAAATTAAAACTCCCACAAGTGAAGCTGCAGCATCAGTAGCCACAGGCACATTTCAAAGTGAAGGGATCAATTACAACAAGAACATGAACAAACCTTTTTCTGAGCACCTTCCTTCTTTTTCTTTTCTTCCTGCTTTTTCTTTTTCTTTTCTTCCATCAAATGTTCCTCTTCTTGTGTTTCTTGTTCTTTCTCCCTGATGAAAACAAAGGTTAGGAAGAGCTTTTCAGTAAGATGAAGTTGCTCTACGAAGGTGAATAATCCATATTTGCATTGCTAACTTTCTACATGTCGTGTCTAAAAAAGGCTGCTTCTAATGCTACAATAAAAGCACTAAAAAAGAGCTGTTCCAAAATTGAAACTCACAACAAATAAAATAGCAGTGAGAATTCAGAAAGGACAGATTTTATTTGGAACCTCTTTCCACAATCACTCATAAGCACTGTTTAGTATTAGCATATTCTAAGGAAAGAAAGTTTGAAACTGGAAAAAAAAAAAGGAACAAACCCAAGTAATTAATGCAAGTTCTGCTGGCTTTCAGCAGCTGTGATTCACAATATACCTTGAAGATCATGAGCAAGTACATTACTTTGCAACTATTTTTCTCTTTTTGATCAAACACATGCTGCATTAATTTTCCATACGCATCAATTTTGTTCTCAAGAGTTGTAAACTAAGGCCCAGATGAATTCCAATAATCATATTTTGTGTTCATCCTATAAATTCTAGCTGAAGAATTTGCATTAATGCAAAACAAGACTGTTCCAGTATCATCTTGATTAAAAATTAACCTGAATCCTTCCAAATCAAGAAGAAAACCTATCTGAAACCTTCTTTTCTCTGCTTCCTATGTCCATCACTGAAATAAATGGTTATAGCAATGACCCTCCCAACATCCTTTCCAATAAATACCAATGCAAATAATTCATTTACTTCTCTATAACTGCTTTATCTTCCTTGACAGCTCTTCAGGTCCTGATCATTTATCAGCCTTACAGATCTTCTGAGAAGGCTGTTTCTGATGGGCTGAGGCCATTACCATCACTATTATTAGATTCAAAGCCTTCCAATTACTCCTCAAGACCACTTTTAGCCTAATTTATTATTGCTTTACCTTTAACTTGCCAAAGCCTGCAGCCCCCCTCCCTTTTCTTTGTTTGTATCTTTATTGTTGTTTTAAAAAAGAGGTTTTTAGTTACAAAACTCTTTATTTTTGGTCACAATCTGTCAGACTGCTCTTCACCTAAAGGAGAAAACAACTACTCTTCAGATTTTGCACATTGTGTCTTCAGACATTCCCTATGAAACATTTTGCCTCTTAACAAGTTTGCATTTTCCTACGTAGTTTCCCTTTGTTATATAAAAAAAGGAACATTGTAACTTCTGATATTTTGGTGCTGAAGGGCATTCTGGGATTTGGCTTTTTCACTTGCCTGAAAATACTGATCCTGGCCCTGCAGATGCTTTAATGCTTACACAGATCCTGTATGGAGCTCCAGACTAAATTAAAAGCAGATTCCCTTTCCTTGTGTCACCCCAAACTATAAACACTACAGAAAGCAATTCACAGCTCTAAGCTTAGGTGTTAGTGCCTTTTTAAGGCACTTTACAGCACTCAGACTATTTACAGAAGTGAGAGATATGGCAAGACCCAGGGTCTGGAATAGCAGCCAGAGGTTGGGCACATCTGGGAGCTCTTGGTGCACCACTGGAGGTCCAGGCAGCTGAAATGGCATTAAGTATCTGTTTTTTAACCACTGATTCGCCTTCTGTCATGGCCAAAAATTCACCACCTGTTCAGCTTCTGCCAGTTCCACCTTTTAAACCCTGTACTGTAAACTGAGGTTTGGAAACATCTGCCCTTAGGAACTGCAGGTGGGGATTTGCATTACACTAAAAAAATGTGAAATCACACTTAAAACAAAGGTGCTTGAAATTGTACTTTTAAATGGCTTCTTCTGGGACTTTGCAAAGAGTGATGACTTTGGTTACCAAAAGAAGCTGAGTTGAAACTGTAATAGATTTGCCTTTATCCCTGTTAGCTCAGTGGAGAACAGAAGTCCCCAGGACCTCAGAAACTACAAAGAAACAACATCCAGTCCCTTCATTTGCAGTGCTCCCTACCCAAGTCACAGCAGACTCTACAAAGGCCCTGTTCCAGTGAACTCCCCCAAGCTCTCACACTATTGCCAGAGGAAGTTCAGCTTTTTCTGGTTTTTGAAAGCAGGTGAATAAAACAAGTCCATGTAAAATGAGAAACTTTTTGGTTTCCTCTTGTTAGTACTTAAGAAACCCCATGCCATTACAGCAATTCCAGAACACCACAGCTACATTTAAATCTCCTTCAATACTCAGGGCAGTATTTAAATACAAAAACAAAAAGCCACACAGAAACAAACCACCACCACCAGCATCACTCTGCCTAACATGCAGAGTTTTCTTTAAGTTATAAAAGTACCTATTACCCAACTTCCATGTTAGGCCTCTTTTTAATATCAAGTTCTTTTCCTAAAATACCAGGTTGAAAGGGATCTTAAGGATCATCTGGTCCAACCTTTCTTGGTCCAGCCAAGCCTTTAAAGAGTCAAACCCTGGGGATCAACTTTCACCACTGCCAAAATCATTCCTTACACTGGACTCCACTATCAATTTTTGTTTCCAGGCAATGCAGTGGAATTTCCAAATATTCCAAATTTCAGGTCAGTGGATTTTCCAAATCCAAGAAGCACAAACACTTTGCTCCACAAAGAATACAATGTATTTTATTACCATATTAGCACAGCAATTACAACATCAGAGGTAGAAGTGCCACTCCTCATAAAAACCTGAGGTTTGGTTGTGGGGTTATTTTTTCATTTCTGAGATTAAAATAGCCTCGGATTAGCTCAGAAAATGATACTGCAATTTTTAATGGAGCTCAATTTTCAAAACTGATTTACATAATGACACTTCTGAATACATGTGCTTTAAATATGCTGAAAATAGAAATAAAGCTCCAAACGGCCTCTCAGATGGCAACTCTTGCTGTCACTTTTAGGCAGAAATTAGTCATCTAAGAGCAAAACAAAAGGAAAACAATAAAAACATGGCTATATAAAGTTTGATTACGTTGTCAAAGGCACATGTTGCAGCTTTACTTCCTGAGCGACAATTTAATCTTTATTGCAGGAAACAGGCTAAAACATTTATGAATACAAAGCTCATGTTCTAAAGCAGGAGTGTCTCAGAATATCCCTGTAGGAGTTTGCCTTGTTCTTACATATGGATCTGAATGGGGAGGGATTTTTATGAGCAAGGAGTTTTACTACAGAGTGAAGTGGTGTTTACACAGATTGCAAATTTCTTATGAAATCCAAGCCTAAGCCAAGGTTATCTTTAAAGTGCATGTGCTTGAGAGCTCTCTGAGAACAGGAAAGCAAGAGGAGCTGCAGGTCATGGCCACAACTCCAGCACTGTGGCTCTGGCCTGTCACTGCTTGCTGCTGAAAGGTTTATTAATCCCTTTAAAAAATTAACAAATCTAGGCTGATTTATTTTTTAAGCTATTGAAGAACTTGAGTTTTCTTGCTTCCACAGCTTAAGGCACAGCTGGCATTGTGGATCAGCACTGAGGGGACATTTTGGATGCATTTTGCAATATTCCTTTTGGGAATAGTGTTCTTCAACAACCTTCAGGGAGAGTCTATTTGTATTATTGCCCATACAGTGTTTTAGAGTTCAGAAGTTCCTGCAGTAATTCAGGGCTAAACACAGACCTGTCTCTCTTGTCATTCCATGTCACACTGCTCCTAACCTCAACAACCTCGTTAATTTTGTTGTATAAGCAAGATGCTGAAGGTTTATTTAATAACATAGGAAAACTGCCTTTTCAGCACAGCATTCCTAATCCCTGCCTACAGATGCCTTTGCCTGGTTTAGCCACCATACTTTAATTCCAAGATACCTCTTGCATCTTAAATCCTACTTTATGCTGGAATAAACTCCCTTGACAGTTGTGGAAGTTGCTCTTACTAACAGAAATCCTCCAACCTGCACACAGTTGCTCAAGCACTGCTCTGGTTCTGACTTTCTTCACCATACAAGAGGCCATTGTGCATTCCT
>VZSU01000943.1:101797-114012 GCA_013398715.1 Nesospiza acunhae
TCCTTGTTTTCACAAGTGCTGGAACAGATAAACTAAAATTCTGTATTTGCCTATTGCTAATTTTGTTTCCTGCTTTATCTTTGCATGGTCCAGCTCTGTGACCTTTGCAGAGTAAATATGGGTGAAGGGAAGGAGCTGGTGTGACTGTTAAAGTGCCAGCTTTGTTCCCTTGATATCCAGGCTCAGTCATTAATCAAAGAGTCAAGCTGGTCCCTAATTACAAGCTCTCCAATCACCTCAAAAAAGAAAGCAGCATGCAAAACTAGGTCAAATAAATAAGAAGGAAATATGAAAAAAAAAAAAAACCAGTGCAAACACACAGGGACAAACTGAGAAAAGCCAGAAAAATATGAGCAAAAATCAACAACAAACCAACCTTTAAGTGCTTCATTAACATGCAAGAGGAAACATTAGTTTTGATTCTTGCTGGGGAAGGGGGAGCAGTGACAGATGACCCTGCGAGGGCTGAAGTGACAACACTTTTCTTTCTGTTCAGCCCTCCCTAAAGAGGTCAGCAGGGAACAGATGGCCAACAACGGCCGCGCTGCTGCGGAGCCGCAGTGACGACACCGATTTCTCCCGGGGATTTCTCCCAGGGATTTCATGGGTTCTGGTCAAGCTGGTGCCAGGGGCAGCAAAGCACCCACAGCCAGGCTGCTCCTGCTCCACGGTCAGGATCTTCAGCAGCTCAGAGTGACCCTGAGAAAAGTTCCAAAGTCTCTTTTCCCATCCTGAGCGCTTGAAGAAGGAGTCAGAGCTCTTCAGTTCTCGGTCTCAAGGTTGTTTATTGTTTCTTATCTATAAAAAAATTTTTCCTGCCCTGCCGAGATCTGTCCAGCAGGACAGTTCCAGGCACTCTGCCTGCCCCTGGGGCAGTGTTATGTCTTTATACTAAAAACTACCTGTACAATGTTTACAATTACTTTCCAATACCTATCACCTATGCTAGACAGTGAGCTTCTACTCCAAACCAATCTGTAAGTGCCAACATCCCAGCAGAAGATGGAGGCCAAGAAGAAGAAGAAGGAGAAGGGATGGACACACCCCGATCCCTCCATCTTGCCCCCCTGAATCCCCATTCTAAAAACCCCAAAATCTACTTTTTCACTTTGTGATAAATTCACTGTCATTCTACTTAATTTGTCATGGCTTGCAGATCTTCATTTAAGGTTGGTAACTTGCTCCACGGGTCATAATCAAAAGCACAGGGGCATCTTGGGCTCTGTGCCAGGGTCTCTGAGCCCCCTGGCAGGGGTCCTGGCCATCCTGGACAGCCAGAGGGATGTCCTGGGTTCCCACACTCCACCTCCATCCCTGCAATGGTCCATTCTGGCTTCCTTCCCAAAGGGTTCATGAATACAGCTCCAGGATGTGGGAACTTAGGGGACAGGGAATATTTTGAAGTACTGGTTTTAACTTTTGCTTATAGAGAGGGCTGCTAAGACTTTGAGATAGACTAGAGTTTACTAGAGTGTAAAACAGATAATAGAGAATAGCGTAGTTTGTTATTAGGTGAGTGTAGCCATGATATTTTCTGAAAACCCCTTTCCTTAGGATTTTTTCTCCTGAGAAGCTGAGAGGCCTCAGGAACAAAATGTAAACAATGATTATCTGCTGCTGTGGAATGCAACAGGTGCATCTGGGATTGGTCTCATGTGGTTGTTTCTAATTAATGGCCAATCACAGCCCAGCTGGCTCAGACAGTCTTGGTCAGTCACAAGCCTTTGTTATTCATTCTTTTTCTATTCTTAGCTAGCCTTCTGATGAAATCCTTTCTTCTATTCTTTTAGTATAGTTTTAATAATATATATATAATAAAATAATAAATCAAGCCTTCTGAAACATGGAGTCAACATTCTCATCTCTTCCCTCATCCTAAGACCCCTGTGAACACCACCACGAGTGAGAAATTTAAGTTTTAGGATTTTTAGTATAGACATAAATAGGAAGTAAGATGGAAGCTTTTAAGTGTTGTCTTTGCCTTCTTCTTACAGTGCTTTTCCTGTGCACTACATCTAGTACAGACAACGTACCAAAACTTTTAATAACAATAAACAACAAACTCAACTTTTAATAAGGTAACAATAAGCAACAAACTGAAGACCAAAAAAGTCCCATATGTCTCTCTTTCCTAACACAAAACTGTTACAAAAAAGTTTCCCCCATCAAGAGAACCCAACAAGAGGAGCAAACAGCCATACAGGCGTAACACTCAAGATGTGTTTAAAAGTCCCTTTTCCCAAAATTTGAGGTGATTTGGCTTCTCAGAAAAACTCCCATTAAATGGCAGGGAAGAAAAGGAGATAGAGCTAAACACTTTGCTGCGACTCCAAAGAGAAAATCAGGCCTGCAAAAGCAAGAACAGCTTAAAAATTCCTGAGAGAAATGGGATGTTCCCCCCCTGGCTGGGCCTGCTGTCACTTTACCATGTCTAAGTCATTGCAGGGTACCTTAAAGCACGAGCAGGTGGAGGGATGGCACTCTGGAAAAGCAGCAGATGGCAAAGACTGTACACAAAACTTACAAGGGAAGAGAGAAAAACATCAGCAAGAGCTAACAAGGATTTGTAGAGGAGAAAAAAAGACTGATTGTTTTTTTTCCTACAGCATAGTCCCAGGTATTTTTGAAAAATATGAAAGAGAAGCAACTAAACTACATAACTAACTTTTCAATCCACATGGAGATTTTTGTAAGAATATGATTGCTTTATTATTTAATAGTTTTAAGAACTATTATTTAATAATTTTAAGGTACATAACAAAATCACAATAAAAACCCACAAAACCCCTCCCACAAGGCAGGAGGGGACCTGATGAATTTCTGTTGCAGTGTGCCACACATCCAGCAGGAAAATTTTAATTAACCACTTTGCTGCTGGAAAAATGTGCCTACTTAGTTTCTAGAATATAACAAGTCATGGGGTGGAAAACAATTAAGGAGGGACAATATTCAGAACACCCTGATGAACTCAAAAAGGCAGAGAATCCGTGAGAAAAAGCACAGGGTACCATGTTTGGCAGGAAAAATCCTATATAAATACAGCACAGGGAACAAATGGCAGAACACCAGTTTTGGGGAGACAAAAAAGCAGGTGCTGCAGTGGATTGCACTCCAAAGGCAAAGCAACAACATCACAGATGGTCAGAAATTCTTTAGCTGATGTGCTGTGTCCAGCTTGGGACTTCTACAGCAAGAGAGACACAGGTCAGCTGGAGAGAACACAGCAAACAGCACCAAGGAAATCAAAAAAGCACACGCCCTTGGAAAAAACTTCACTTAATCTAAAGAGATGGCAACCCTGCTATTCAAAAAGGTGTTAAAAACAGAGGTAGAGAAGCAAGGAGTAAAATCTTTCTCCTTTAGCTGTGGTAAGTAGCACTGAATTTAAATTGCAACAAAGAAGATTTGGATTAGGTAAAGAAAAATCCTCCACACTGAAGCGTTTTTAAAAAACCCAACATTAAAATGTATACCAAGTCTTTATAAATATACATTTGGAGAAGAGGGAAAACATAAAAAGAAAAGAAGATTTATTTTTTATGAAGCAACATTGATATAAGACCACACCAACTCCTAAACACAGAAACTAGACAGAGAACTGGAGGCCTCTACCCATTTACAAAGTGAAATCCTACAATCTCCTTTCCAGGGAATTAGTGGGGGAAAAGCCCCCAGTCACACCCTGTGCACCAGGTAAGTCTATGGAGGAGTTACATGTACAGTTGTGACCACACAGCTTGAAATTACACCCTGTAATTGGAAAGTCTGGGTGCAAAATTTGTTCCTGTGGGGAGTCATAAATGAAATTCAATGAGAGTTTTTGTTTGACCATAATTTATGATTTCTTGATCCCATGTTTTGGGGTTTCTCATTGTCCAATTAAGTCCCTGTCTTGCAATTAACTCTCATTAATAAATTATTTGCCTTGACAGGAGATTCCTTCCTCTGAAACATCAAGATACCATCCATTCTAACAGATGTGGGCTGGGACATTGATACCTCCAGTTTCTGGTGAACTTATCTTGAAATGTGTAACAGAAAATTGATCTGAACAGAGGCAGCAGTCAGATTTCTGCAGCCACTCAGAAATCCCACCAAATCTGGAATCTCTGCAGGAGCAGAATGTAGCTGCCATTCAAAACCAACCAAGAATGTCACAGCATTAGCTGAGAACATGGTGTGAAAAGCAACACATTCAATTAAAATTGGTGAAACTAGAGGCAGATTTTAGGTTGTCCAGGAGATCAAATTAATAATCCTGCTCCTACAAAGTGTAAAATAGAAATTCCAGGATCAGAAAGAGTTTCTGTGTTCCATGCTCTGTCTCAAGGCTGTGTTTCCAGCAGCAGCACACGGTGTTTCTAAGATACCACTCTGGAATATTGGTTGAAGAGCAATAAAATCCTGGCAGAAGCCCAAGGAGAGAAAAAGAGAATTGCAGCCGGTGTGTGCTGCAGGACCTGGGCTCCCACTGGAAGTTTCCAGCTCACCCAGTGTTAACTTACTGTGACCCTCCTTTGTGTACACATAAGGTAAATAACCACTCAAGCAGATTAGAGTAGAACAAAAATAAAGCAGAACAGGTAGTTACCATCATTCAATTCAAGATATTTTTCAAAGGCACATGGACCTGGCCCTGTTTTAGCTTCTCCTGGTTACTACCAATGACTGGAAGAGGGGGAAATTCCAAAGAAAAAGTTTTATAAACTAAAGATGCAGATGAATTATGACTGGTAAACCAGAAGTTTGACAAGCCCGTATTTGAGCACTGCTAAGTCCCAGTAAATGTTTGCCGGGCTTGGAGTTGTTTTTTGTTCATCTAGAGACTTCCTTTTGGTTTTGTTAAACACTCCAGTTTCTCCTGGTGTGTTAGCTGAGGGGGATGGGTGCTGAGGAGAGCACTGGAGTAAAACCAGGAAAATTGCAGGCGTGTGTTAACCCTTCATTACTGAGCAAAACTGTCACTGCAGAGGATTTCCTACTCACACCATCCCTGTTCCAGGTGGAGCCAGCTCCAGCCTGCTCCCATGCAGCAGGAAAGCATTAACTGCACCCTTGGAACTCATCAGCCAGTGACATTTTATTTAAAAGGCATCTGATAACTGCACTCCAAGACACATGACACCAATCAAAGCACAGCAAGTGGGGACAATCACCTGATCAATCACGGAAGTTCCAATCCAAATGAAGAAATTCATGTAGATAATCCCACAGGGATGCCACCCTCTCCTGTGGAGGTGCTGCTCTCCCCAGTGCAGGGATATTAGTGTACATACAAGCTCCAATATGGAGCAGCTTAAGGAGTTTGTAGGTAAATGCGGCCGTGGGCTAGAACTGTACACCAAACCTCAGCCATTTATGCATTTCAGGCATGAACCATACCAGAATTTACTCCCTCAATCTGCTGACAACACCTCAGCCCATGGGCACCACTCTGGCTTATGCAAGGACCAAAAGAACAAAAGCCCCACACCCAAAAAAAAAAAACCTTGCATTAAATTCATCACCCAAAGCAAGCTACAAACAGCAAGAAATGTGCTATGGAAAACAACTCTCCTCCCCCAGCAAAAACAGAGAGATGGAAAAACTAAGCTACAACACTGCGAAGGGTGCAGATAACCAGATTTACATTCCCTCCCAGGCCTGATGATAGTTACCAGCAGTTGATCTGGCATCTGCTCCACAGCTCGTCCCCAATCTTCCTGGGACATAATGCACAAAGGAAAACAGCTTTGGAATCCAGCAGCTCAGCAAGAGCACAGCATGTTTGTCTCTCCAGATACTGCCGGCTATTTTGGTTTCTGGAAATACTTCAGAAGATGAGAGCCCTGCGCCAGTCCCCCTCAGTGACCAAGTGTCACCCTTTAGCTGAGCTGGGAGCAGAAGCAAGCCACAGACAAGCTGCTGGCTCTATTTAGCTGAACTCCAAGAACACTTTAGAGGAGCACTGCTTCCTGGGGCAGCTGCACAGGGACACTGCAACGTAGGAGGCCAGGAAATTGGAACAGGAGCAGCAGGTCCACAGGATGTTTTGCCACTCCCAGGGACGGAGGCTGGTGGAGCCAGTCAGTCACCTGTCATCCTGAAGGGACAACAGGGTCAGGAGGGACAGGCCACAGCTGGGAGCACTGTGCAGCAAACCCTCAGAGCCCTCCAGCAGGCAAAGCTAAGCCTTAATGCTCCTCTGCTGAAAAAAACTGAAAATCAAGTTTGTGTTACTACAATGATGCACCATTTTGCCTGTAAGGATTTCCAACACACCTAATCCTCCTTTCCCCTTCCATCACAGTTAGGTGCCAGTGCTCAATTATTTCTGAGCCCAATCACTTTGTCAGCAGCAGGTGAAAGCACAGAAAACTCATTTATTGCCCGAGCTGATGACCAGGTTGGTGCTCTCACAAGCGGACAACACAACCTACAGCATCACAAAAAGGAAACAGAATTTACCCTGAAGACAGGGTTTGTGGTGCTGCCCTTATGATTATTCTGGGAAGAAGGTGGTGCTAATATCTTCAGCAAACGACCCCAGCTTACAGCAGCCACAGGTCCACTGGGTGTCCATGCTCATGAGTGGTTCCAGTGTGATTACACAGCCCCAGGAAGGTGAGCAACACCTCCCCTCAGGCAGAGTGGAAAAATGCTCACACACTGCCCTCATTCCTAGCCACAGGCAGGGACACTGCACCAGGCATGTCCAAGAATAAAACAGCACAGCAGCAGGACAGTGAGAGCAGCAGTGACCTGACACACACGTGTCACACGACCTGAACACTCATCTGCCTGTCTGAGACGACCTGAGGTCCCCTCCAGCCTGGGCTGTCCTGTGACATTAAAATCATTTCCTAGATGTGTGGCAGAAGCTGTAGAAGCCAATCTCTAGGAAGACAGGGGTGGGTCTCTGCTGCCACAGCACTGAGATCTCCAGGTGTCACCTTGGAGGCACAAGTGGGTGGGATGCAGGACACTGCTGCAGCCCACAGAGAGACCTGGGTGGGGGAATCACAGGACAGCAGCCCCACAGGGAAGGGATGTCCCCAGATCCACAATCAGGAAAAAATAAAGACACTGCTCCTCATGCTGGTGGAGCCCAGGGTGGGCAGGATGAGGTGCTCTCTCTCCATACTACCTCGGGAAGCTGAAGTCCCTCTGTCCCTCTGTGCTGCGCCATCTCATCATACCTGCTCCACATGGACAGGTAAGCTGAATGCACAGCTGCTGACACAACAAGGCAAAACAAGATGAAAAAGGGAAAAGAGATGTCAAAAGAACTCCTTGTCTTAGAAACCAAATGGGAAATATTCTTAAAGCAAATATGATGATGGAGATCTAAGTTTTAGTAAGATGTTTATTCTTTTAGAAGATTTCAGAATACACAAACCCGTAATTTCCTTCTGCTGCATTTTTAAATTTGCTGAGTGAGCTCATTGAACATTCAAGCTGTTGTCTTCAAGTTTTCCAAATACCATTCTATTTAAAGGCACTGTGAATAGGGAATTCAATTTATCAAATGAATGAAAGAAGAATTCTTAGCAGGAACCCTGGTGAGCTAATCAAGAGTCACAATAAAATGTCAGGGGTCCTGGAATTCTCGGCAGGAGGTTAACACCAAATTTGATCCGAGTCAAGGAAGACAAAACACACTATAGACTAATAAACTGTACTAAAAGTTGTGCACAGCAAGTTTCTGAAAGTTTAAACGCAAATGAAGAAAATCTACTAGGTTTGTGCACTTTATACACTCCTAGTATTTCACTACAAAAATCGAAATACACTGTTAGCCATAATCATGTCATTTAACTTCAAAAAGTATTTTCTTTAAAGCTTTTAAGTGTTTGTTCCACTGCATCTTCATCTGCAAGGCTGTTTTGAAAATTAAGATGGCAGCATAATTTGAGTAAGATAAGAAACAATCACTCTTTAGGCTGGAAACTGGATCCAGTTCAAGATTTATCCTATCATCCAAAATTAAGGAAACACCATAATCCAACCACCTTTCCTTCCACAAACCCACCAGAGTTTAAAAGATTAGCTCTGCAGTGCTGAAAGGGTAATCCTTAAACTTGAGCTTAATGGAAATAAACTTCTCTGCTCCTCTCTTCACTTTCCATACTAAAAGCATAAATTAGAATATCAGACCCAGCATCAGAATGGGCCATCATCCATTTTTCAACTTAGCAAATGAATAGCAGCTCCATGGGGGAGGTGAGACAGGGTGGGGGAGAGATGGGGAAAGGAAATAGCCATAAATGATCTTCCAGGACAGGAAAACTAGTTGCAATAAATTCCACTTTGGAAATCAATTTATGGTCAATTATGATCTTAGTAATAACTATTTTATGCCTTCATTTAGTGCGTGAAATGCCCAGGGGAGCAAATATTCTCAGAAATATATCCAATATGTCTCCAAGTATGTTATCTGATCAGTAGATGCAGCCAGAATTCCAGAAAGAACAGCTCTTGCTTGTCTGGATGCTGAGGGATTGGGGATGGGGCAGGATGGAAGCACAGGTTCAGTGCAGGTGGACTATCAGTGTTGCAATATCACCCAGATAAAAAAAAAAAAAAAAAAAAAAAAAAAAGATTATATCTATCAGTCTGGGTTGTTGGCTTCAAAAGCAATGAGTTTTGTCATCACTGCAGTATTTCACCCAGAGATTTGTGAAGTACATTTCATTCTCACAAATTAGAAAAAATTAAAGGGAGAGAATTTGTAAGAAAAAATTAATGTTAAGGGTCTTTTTTTAAGGCAAATCATTATGTAAACATCCATCCACTAAGCCAATCATTGCTTTTTTCAATTATTACATGTAAATGTGGTAGCAGAGTATAAAGACTGACATCTCTAATGCACTGTTGGTGTAATGAGACTTACTCGGACCATTCTTTTCTCAAGTGAAGGAGTTGCATTCTATGAGATTGATTAGAAGAACAGAAATAGTAAAAATTACACATTCACCAAGCTCCACTAAGTCTAAGAAAATAAATCTTTCACCTGAAACGGAACTATTTATACAGAGATTCTGCTCTTAAACAGCAGCAGTTCTATTGCTGTGAGACACCAAATTTAGCTCCACACCTTGATCAGACATATATTTTATTATGATCATACTAGAAAACATTAAATAGCATTTAGTTTGCTATCACTAGGCTCTCCTCCTTCCTTATCAGAAGATGTTGCAATCTCCATTATAATTTATTTTAAAAGATTCAAGATAAACATATACTTCATTATAGTTTACATCAGCAAAGAGAAACCAAATAATTTCATAGGCAGGAAGATGTGAACAGCACACGTATTCCAACAGGTTATTTTTAACTAAGAGCAATTTTTTCTGCATCACCAAACAGGAATGAGTAGTGGGCATTTACAGCATTCCACCATAAGGAGATAAGGATGATTAGATTTGAAGAGATGGAGCATCTTTTGTAAGAGAAAGAATTTCAAGGCAGCACCCATTTGAAAGCTGACGATGTGGTAAAAACTCAGACAATACAAACACTGGAAGCAATTCTCCTCTGTTAAGTTTGGGCACTTGGTAAGTGCAACTAAAAACACAGAAGAAAGAGGAAAGTTGTGACCTGCAGATGGACAGAATGACGCTAGCAGAGAGATAATGAGGAATCCTGCTCCTGCCTGGGGTAACACACTCGTGTAAGGAGTGATTTACTTGATTTACACACAGCCCCATTAGGTTATGCCTGCAGTGCTACTAGAGTTTTTAGCTTCATATTTCATGTGCAGGATCATCCTCAAGACGGCTTTTTTTTTTTTTTCCCTTGGCATTCTCCCTGAACTGCCCTTTTTTTCTAGAATGGTTTGTGTTAAAGCACTGGGCTGATGCTCTTTTGTTTACCAGTAACCAGCTACTGTTTAAAAACAAGGATCTCCATTGTCAGCACCAATGAATGACGTGAGCATCAGCCATGAAAACACTTCGGAATTCTGAAGAACTAAAAGACCTGAGAGTTGGAGGCTTGAGCAGGACTGAAATCAAACTGACACAACACAGATATCTGGCTGAGCTTAAAATAGACTTGGCAGAAGTCAGCCTGGACTAAGAATTGATCTGTGGACACACACTGACCACCCGGAATGTGTTCAAGCCACAGCAAGCACTCCCCATCCCTCCACCAAAACAAACAGCTCTCCCATTTCCCATCGGGAAGCTTTGGAAATGCAGGATGAGAGAGAAAACTGTAAACTTTGTGCATACAGAACACAGGAGGGGAAGAAAGGAATAGGAAGGAAAAGAGCGCATCTAAGAAAAATCAGGTAATGCTATTCTAAGAGACTCCTCTTGGGCAGGACCATAACAAAGGCAGCAGCACCATCCCTTCAGAAAATCAGCATGGGAAAACATGCACAGACCCCAGAACAAGAAGCTGGGGGACAGAAGTAGAGGGAAGAATGGATCTCCCTCTGAAAACACCCATGGGCAGCAACTAAACATAGCCCAGGGTGGCTGTTTTCCTTGCTGCGGAAGGGGGCTGGCTGTTATCTTTTCCTAAATGAGCCTATAGCTGGTAGCTGCATGATAACTATTTTGAGGTATATAAACATATTTTTCTCTGGGGCTTAATTACCACAAAGGATGCCAACCGATTTGACATGTCAATTTTTCTCTCAAATTAAAAAAAAAAAAAAAAAAAACCCTGAAAAATCTTATTGTCTAGCAATGCAGAGCTTAAAAAATAGCCCAAACATCCAAGGAATAAATACTAGGTATTTTCAATACAAAGCAATAAGCAATTGTTATCATTTCTCATAACCGAGTTCCTAAAACATAGAGGTTCCGGGCTGAAATCTAAATAAATGTACATCTGGTTTGCAATTTCTTAAATGGCTGTACATTTCAAACCCCAGAAAAAGCAGGCTGCAGATAGCTGTTTATTACAAATGACTTCCACCTCCTCCACAGCCCTCAAAGGCAAACTATAAAGCTGTGTGCAAAGCCAGACAATCTGGGCACCCAGCCATAAACCATCACTGCTGCAGCACAGATAACTGTTCTCCCTCTCAGCCATCCTTGGCTGCAAACCCACGGGGAAGAGCTCCAGAAAGCAGACCTCAGGACCGGCAGGGCTTCTAATATTTTATGAACTTGAATTACAGCTACATTCGAGACCTCAGTGCTGAAAAATTACAGCGCTGATTCACACCCAGGGCTGAGACCAAAACTCACTCGGATTTGCCTGGTACCCTGAACCTCGAGCTGTAACAACAGCCAGTGATTTTACAGCTGCCTTCAGTGACAGAAGCCTTTTTATTGGGAGGAAGAGACAGACATACTACTCTCTCCAAAAATAAGACAAAAGAATCAGATGCATATTTTAGAGTAGTGCTGCATTTTCCACCATCTTTGACACGACCTCAGAGAGCACAGTGACTGCTCTGTGCCTGTTTCTTTATGATCAAATCCGGACATTTGTATCTTGGGCGGGAGATTTTAAAACATATTAGTGGCAAGGCAGGAAGGAGCACAAATGAAGTTTCAGAAAACACAGTTGTAATTGTATTTGGGAATCCACAGAGAAGTTAACCATGATTAAGTAATGATAAAATAAGCCTAAGTACATCTCCTTCTGGTATTTAAGATGTACAACTTAGCCATGCTTTCAGTTGACAATTTTCCTAACTAGCACAGATTCCTAAAGGGAGATCAAATAATACTTTGATTCCTCTGCTTTCATACATTAAGAATAACCATCTTTCATTTTACCAACAGCATTTGCCAGTGAGAGACAGCGCAGAGCACATAGATCATTTAGTAATGCAATTTACTGTCACTTCTAGATCATCTCCCCATTCAATAAAGTATACTTCTCTTCTAAACACTATTTGCCCTGGCTGATATCTTCATAATACAGCTGAAAACCTCAAGCCATTATCACTAGAAGGCATCAGCTGATCCTAAATTGGCTAGACTGCAGCGTCACAGGCATTTAAGAGGTTTCCTTATCATTCATCTTTAATACTGAGGGATCGACACACTCCTACCTGCAGCTTCCAGGCCAAGGGGAAACCTTCTAATGGTATTACCATTATCTTGTAATCTGAATTTTAAACAATTAAAACAATAGCACTTTTGTGTTGCAGGTCTCTACTGTTACCAAAGATGATACATTTTTTATCAGTTGTCTTGTTCAAAGTCTTACATAAAACACTGATTATTTTTTAAAAAGCAGAAATATGCACTCTGCATTGAAGCTGCTGA
>VZSU01000943.1:153966-170575 GCA_013398715.1 Nesospiza acunhae
TAGACAGTGAGCTTCTACTCTAAACCAATCTGTAAGTGCCAACATCACAGCAGAAGATGGAGGCCAAGAAGAAGAAGGAGAAGGGATGGACACACCCAGATCCCTCCATCCTGCCCCCCTGAATCCCCATGCTAGAAAACCCCAACATCTACTTTTTCACCTTGTGATAAATTCACTATCATTCTACTTAATTTGTCATGGCTTGCAGATCTTCACCTAAGGTTGGTAATTTGCTCCACGGGTCATAATCAAAAGCACAGGGGCATCTTGGGCTCTGTGCCAGGGTCTCTGAGACCCCTGGCAGGGGTCTTGGCTGCTCAGGACAGCCAGAGGGATGCCCTGGGTCCTGACAGGGCCCCCTTTGGAGGTTTTCTGCCAAATTTGCCCTAAACCAGGACAACTGGGCAGGACTGGGAGCAGGATCCTGTGTGCTCCTGGAGCTGAGCTGGCTCTGCCAGCCCTTGGGGCTCCAACTGCAGTGCCCAGGGGCTGTGGCTTGTCCTCACAGACATCTGTGTGTCCTGTTCCCTCAAAGTGTCTCAGCAAGCAAAATCAGCAAGCATGAGCCCAAGAACCACAGGAGATTTACTGCCCTGAAGGAGAGCTCATCACATCCCCCCTCTTGCTGGAAAAGTTGGTGTCCAGCAGCTTCCAGGGCACAGATTTGTACCTCAACCTCCAGACCCCACCAGCAGCTGATGCAGGAGCCTGGTGGGCTGTGGGGTGAAGCCAGGCTGGGCCTGCCTGAGACTCCAGCAGAACATAAATCCCCCAAACCTTCCCCTTGCTCCACCACAAACACCTCCCGTGCTGGGGGAGCTGCCAAGCCTCAGCAGCAGGGTGAAGCTGTGGGGCTTGCAGCCTGTTGCTTCGAGGTGAACACCAGAAGTCAAAGGCTTTTGCTGGGAATCTCAGTTTTTGGTTAGTTCAGCAAAGCTGACAGTTCCTGATGGTTCCTGCTCTTGGTTGCTGCCTTAGGGGGTGGGATTTGTTTTGAAATTTGGAGCAAAAATAGCACGACAGCTCTCAAGAAGGCACATGGTGAAGAAGAGGTCATTTTAACAACGTGAAAATACTTCCAGGCATTTAAAACCAAATGTTTCTTGCATGCTTGTGGCTTGGAAGAGCAACAGGCAGCTGTGCAGGCACCTCTGCTCAGCACATGTGGGGCAGACCAGGCCCCCTTCATCCTCTGCAAAATCAGATCTGACAAACCTAAAGCAAGAGAAAATCAAGACATGACTATGAAGGACAATACCAGGCCAAGCCTGTTAAATTATCTCCCCCCTTTCTGTCATGTCTCATTTGCTGCTGAGCTGTCAGGTCCCACCCCCATCAGCAGCTTCCACCACCCTCCCATTTCATTTTCCATCCTCTCTAAGCCCAACCAGAAGGATTCTCCTTAAATACCTGGAGAGTTACTCTGTCTCTTCTCTTTAAATGCCTTGAATTTCCCTTGCCACACCTCCAGAGATGTGATCCAGGTTGTTTCTCAGGCTACCTAAGCTGCTGATCTGGCAGAGGGGATGAACACCCACTTTGGGCTGCCCCAGCCCAACAGTGCCCTGGCCATGCCCACGCTGTCCCCCACGTGCCAAATGCAGCAAATCCATCTCTGCCACCCCCTCCTGGGCTGAAGACACCAGAAATGCACAAGAAACTTTTGATTTACGGCTTGTTCCAGCCTTCAGCAGAGAACAGGAGCTCATTCCAGAGCTGGGCAGAGCAGCGAGGGGATGCTGCTGTGCCAGCCACCTCTTCCTCATCTTCCTCCCCTGAGCACCTCACCCAAACCCCACACTGCTTCCCTCACTCCTTTTTTCCCTCCTCCCACTGCACAAGAAGAGACTTGGTGGCAGGAGCAGGGGAGAAATGACACCAGGGAAAATAACCCAAGGCATCCCCATGTCACCCAGGACAGGGATGGCTCTTCCATCAGGGACCTCCACTGCTGCTCCCAGCAGGAAAAACGAAACAAAACCTTGCACAGCTCCACTTCAGTTTGCCCTGAGGAGGATCACAAGCACACAACATCTGCACGTCCCCTACACCCTCCTGGCCCTGTCCCCGTGTCCCGTTGGAGCCTCAAGGTCGGCATCACAGCGGATTTCAATCCTCAGCCAAGCAGAGCCCCGCGGGGCTTTTACACCCTGCAGCTTCAAATCAGCAAGAGCTGCAGCTTGTTGGAAATGTAAATGTGCTGGAAAACAAGCTTCAGGTGGGGTTCAAACCTCTGCACACGATAGCGATCACGTTTCTTAATGTTAATTTCTTATCTTGCCTCTCCAAAGTCCTTTGCAAGGATTTTATCCTGTTAGAGGAAATCCACCCCCCTGATTTTCCCAGGCTTATAGAAAAGCAAAGAAAAGTATTGATCCTAATGAGATAACACTGAGAAGAAAATGGCAAGAGCCAGTTCTATCTTTTTAAAACCAACTCTGGTTTTGACTGGTGAGAAAAATATGTGATTATCAATTATCCATGCAGATGGGAGATGTCCAGCCTGGATATCCACTCTGCTTTTCATGGTAACCTCCAAATTCCAGCTGCTTCTGCAATGTTTAAATGTTTTCCTCTTGTGTGAGAAAAACAGGAGTGTGAGTGTGTTTTGTTCTTTAAAAATTAAAATAAAATAAAATAAATCCCAAACTGACAATGGTCCCTTACACCAACCAAATCCCGGCACCACCAGCAGTTTCATATTAAAAGACCATTTGGTGGCATTTTAATCTCTGAAAGTAATGTAGATATTTGTCATTTCTGATCTCCCCTTTCTGCAACTGTCCACAGATGACGAGATCCGTGAAATTGCTCCTGCCAGGGAGTGAAATGAGAATTAACCTCGTGCCCATCAGCTGCCTCACCACCACCCTTTCCACGCCAGCCCTGACCATGACCAGCAGAGAGGTGGCTCTTGGGGCCACACTGCCACTCACCCTGCACACCACAGCCCCATCTCCGCAGATAATAAACACCCCTTGCCCACAGATTGCTTTAAATCCAGCACTTTCTTCCCCGTTCTCATTTGCTTTGCCTTTCATGCTGCTTTCTCATGTATAAAAGGGGAACTGGGGGAAAAAAAGAAAGAAAAGACACATGAACACCTGAAAATCCTTTTCATATACCTGCTGCTGCTACCACTCGGTGCTGAATCTGAATAGAAACGGATGGGAGGGAGATGGGGAAGGATGAATAACATTTCATGCCCTGTAGTCAAACATAATTTCAGGCAGGAGACGAGCAGGGACTGGTAGGACGGCTCATCCTGGCAGAGAGCTAATGTGCACTTCAGAGTCTGCTCTTTGAAGGCTGGGGTCTAATTTCCAGCCTGCAATTACTGCACTGGAAATAATTTCCCAGAAAATGGGGTCACTTTTTGGGGGTGGGGTAGGGTTGGATTAAGGAGGGGGGTCAGAGTCCCAGCGTGGAGAGGTTGTCAGGGTTTGGGGTTGGTGGATGTGGCAGTGTGGGCATGCCCTGGGGTGCTGGGCACTGCTGCTGATCTCCTGAGCTTCCAAAGACTTGTGAGTCCTTCTCATGCTGTCAGCTCCCTCTGTTCCCACAGATCAGGGCTATCCTTGCTGTCCTACAGCTAAGATTTTCATACAGGTCTGTGTTTCATACTCAAAACCTGTGGCCTGATTTTCCAAAGCTCAAAAAAAAAAAAAAAATCTGTGTTTCTCCTTCCAGCCAGGAGCTCAGGCTCTGCGCAGTCAGTTTCTGGTTTTCAGCAGCACTGCAAGCACAGAAGCTGTTCCACCAAGAGCTGCTCTGCTCCAGTTCCAGGCAGGCAATGCTCCTGCTTGGAGGTTTTGCCTTTGCTCCTGCTGGAGCTCCAGCCCCACACAGCACAGGTCATTTTGGGCCAGATCTGCCCCAAAAACCCCAGAGCACAGGAAGGGCTTTGACAGCAGAGTCTCTTTTTGAGGTACCTGATAGAGCTAGGCTCTCTGGGCAGGGCCCACAGGAAAGGCTCTGCCTTTCTGCCTTACCCATGATAAATCTGCCAAAAGTAGAATAAAGCAAAATGCCCTAGGACATATGGTGTCCCTCAGCAGGCCTGGGGACCCTGCTGGTTGCCCAGCTCAGATTTATCCCAAATAACTGTCTCCAGATGGGATTTGCTGCGATTCTGCTCTGACCCAAACTGACCACACTCCACAGCTCAGACTCACAAAGGTTTTTAGGGCATCTAAACATACAAACAGGCACCTGGCAAAGATTTTCAAAAGCAGCTAAGAAGATTAGATGTCCAAGTCCCATTGGGCTCTGAGAATTAGGCATGTAACCTGCTTAGGCGCTTTTGGAAATTCTTTCAGGGATTTAATTGTTTGGGTTGAAACTTTCTGCAGCAAGTGTGTGCTTCTCCAGCTGTCCCAGCACCATCTCCAGCTGGTTCTGTGGGGAGGATGGGGACAATTGTGTTGGCAGGAAATTTTTGGACAATTTTGTGTGGTTTGGAGGAGGAACTTGAAATTCAGAGCTGGTGGGCAAGGCCTTCCTGTCAAGTCTTAACTTCTTTTTGCCAGGGTTGGGATTAAATGTACAAGAGGGTATTTGTTGTTTGGACTCAGATGTTTATTAGCTCTTATCTATGTTACAGTCTCACAAACCCTGAGTTCTACAGCACTTCACTCTAACAAGGTAAAAATGGAGCCCTGTCTCTCTCTCTCTCTCTCTCTCCAAAGCCTTTTAAGGAGAAATTGTCCAATTAAGAAATGACACCTCAATTATTTTTACTTTTAACTCAATAACCAAGCACCTGTGGCCTGCAATGTGGACTTTTTCATCCAATTATACAAAACCACTCAAACCCGCGGAGAAGAAGGTGAAGAAGAAGGTGAAGAAGAAGAAGGAGAGGAAGAAGGTGAAGAAGGCCTCTGCCCTAAAAGCTCCATCTTGCTTTATATATATTACTATATTCTAAACCCTTAAACTCTTAAGTTTTCCACCCTGTGATATCACACACTTCTATTCATACTCCACACCCACAATCCCAGATCTGTCATTCCGTTTTGGAAGCTTCTCCACGGCCTCAGGTGAAATGAAGTGTTCTCTTGGGGGACAGTGCCTGTCAACACAGAAAGTCTGAAATTCTCAGTGACCAGGGATCCAACCCCTTACCAGGCGCTTTTCACTGTGCTGATGAGGAGCTGCACAAAGGTGAGGAGTGAGGCAGGGCTGTGCCCTGGGTGCTGGAGACTGCCCTGGTGCAGAGAATGCAGGAAAGAGCCAGGGAGGGATGGCTGAGCCTGGCAGGGTGGGTGGGGAAAGGGAGAAGGGGATGAAGATCAGGGAAGGAGGATCCAGGCTGAGGTGCCCCAACAGCTGGGATGGGACCGGAAATGCAGTGACTGGGGCAAACTGGGGAGGTGACCAATTTGTACCAGGCTGGCAGGGTCAATATGGAAAGGGTCAGGAGAGCAGGGAAGTGGCACTGTAGCTTATGCCTGCTAAATCCTGTAAGCTCTCCTGGGCCTGGAAGGGCGCCCAGGGCTCCTGCCTAGAGCCAGCCCTCAGTGCCAGCAGGGCTGTGCAGCAGAGCCCCCGGGCAGCCCCCAGCACTGCCCCTTACAGCCTGTGCCAGCTTCATCCCAGCTTCCCCCCTCTGCCCCTGGGAGCCCTGGGGACAGGGGACATGACAGCCCAGAAAATTTTTAAATTATAAAGAGCTGCAAAACCCAAGAAGAGCCTGTCCTTATAAATAAGCAACCTGCAAAACAAATTGCTCTGCTCTCCCCTCACGCTCCAGCAGCTGCCAGCAGGCAGGGTGTGTGTGCCAGGAACTGGGGCACCAGTTCAGGGCTGGGGTGAGTCCCTGTTAAATCACAGGCTCACTCCATGCTTTGGACAAGGCACTTGGCCCCTCTCTGCCTGTCGGAAGGGTAAATTCCTCTCCCCACCTGGGAGATGTGCTGCAAATTAGATCAGCTCATAGGTGTGCAGGTAGCACTGCTGGTACATAGGAAGAACAAGATCTCCAGTGCTTTATCACAGTCAGGGAAGGCTGGGGGCAGCAGGAGAGGGCAGTTCCCAGGGCTCTGGGGCACAGCTCATGGCTGGTGGTGCCAAAACACAAGTGCTGGAGTTTGGCAAGCCTGAAGCTGCAGCAGGGGCTCCCCTGGGATGCATTGCCCAGCCTAGCAGTGGTTAGAGGAGTTTGAGTTTTACAGCTGCCACCTTGGAGCACTGTGGGCAGTGAGGAATTCAGCTCAGACTGGTATGACACCTTGGCTTCACCTCCCTTTTCTGGTCTGGAACTGGGAACAGCAAACAGGGCTGGGCTCAGCTGAGCCTGCCTGCTGTGAGCCATGGGCAGGTGAGGGTGTGCTCCTCTCACAGGTACAAACAGGGCATGGTGTGCCTCTCTCAGAGGTGCCAACAGGGGATGATGATGATGATGTTCCCCTCTCAGAGGTAAAAACAGGGGATGGTGTGTCCCTGTCAGATCTGCAAGCAGGGCATGGTGTGCCTCTCTCAGAGGTGCCAACAGGGGATGGTGTTCTTCTCTCAAAGGCCCAAACAGGTGAGGATGTTCCTCTCTCAAAGGTCCAAACAGGTGAGGATGTGCCCCTCTCAGATGTGCAAACAGGTGAGGGTGTTCCTCTCTCAAACAGGTGATAGTGTGCCCCTCTCAAAGTTACAAACAGGGGACGGTGTACCTCTCTCAGAGGTCAAACAGGGGATGGTGTTCTCTCAGAGGTGCAAACAAGGGATGGTGTTCTTCTCTCAGAGGCAAAAACAGGTGAGGGTGTGCCTCTCTCACAGGTACAAACAGGTGAGTGTGTTCCTCTCTCAGAGCTGCCAACAGGTGAGGATGTTCTCTCAGAGGTACAAACAAGTGATGGTGTGCCTCTCTCAGGGGACAGACAGGTGAAGGTGTGCCCCTTTCAGAGGTCAGTCAAGGGATGGTGTGCCTCTCTCAGATGTGCAAACAGGGGATGGTGTGCCCCTCTCACAGATACAAACAGGTGAGGGTGTGCCCCTCTCAGACCTGCAAACAGGGGATGGTGTGCCCCTCTCAGATGTGCAAACAAGGCATGGTGTTCTCTCAGAGGTGCAAACAAGGGATGGTGTTCTTCTCTCAGAGGCACAAACAGGTGAGGGTGTTCCTCTCTCAGGGGTACAAACAAGGGATGGTGTGCCCCTCTCAGAGGTCAAGCAGGGGATGGTGTGCCCCTCTCAGAGGTACAAACAGCCACACCAGGGCATGGTGACACCCCTGGCACCTTCATGGCAGCACCCCAATGCCAGCACTGCAATATTGCAGATCCAGGGCAGCACAGGCGGGAGCCACTTGCACATCTCTGTTTGCCCACAGAGGGCCCTGAGAAGGAACCACACTCTCCTGCCTTTTTCATCTCCCTTCTTCTATTTGCCATTTGGACAGGGCGTGCCCTCCTTGACCTCCAGCCCCAATAAACCCAGCACTCTCCTCCTGCCTTTCTGCAGAGCCTCCCTTCACTGTCTCACCCGCAGAGAATTTATCCTTCTCTACTCCGAGGGCTGCTTGCAGTTCATTAAATATATTAGAGGTGTTAATGACTTTTTAAAAAAAGACCCAAACTGTCTGATGTTTTTCCAGCTCATTTCCTGCTGCTATCTCCCCAAATCCGGTGGGCAGTAATGACATGTCTGAGGCAGAAAATGGGATTATGATGAACAGAGTGAACTCTGCTGATATCTGGACGACATTAAACATTTCCAGATCCTTTTCTTTACCTCTCCCTTCTGCAGGTATCTGTATAAGCACATCCTCCTGGCACTGAGCTGAGCTGTGGCCTTCTGAAGGAAGCCAGAGGAGAGATGAGGCAAAGCCTTATGCAAACAGGAATTATTCCTGTTTATCTCACCAGAAGCAACATGTTGGATAAAGGCACATTTTCTCCCTCTGTAAAATGGTGCTGGGGTGCTCATGGCTTGTCCTTCCACAGACAGATGCTGCAAAAACAATAAAAGAGAGAGATCCAGGACTGCACCTTCCAGACACAAAAGGTTTTGTATTTTAATAAGCAAAACCAGAGAGTTGTGGAAAAAAAAAAAAAAAAGAAAAAAAAAAAAAAAAAAAAAAGAGGCAAAGTCCTGGCTTTGTTTTGCCAGGGAAAGGCCAAGAGGTTAAATGACTCACCCAAAGTTCCCCAGAACAGGAGATTCAACTTGGACTTTCCAAATTGCTGGAATTAAATTTCAAGCTCTGTAACTTTTTGCTCTGAAGATCCTTCAGGAAGAAGATCAGTACTTTCCAGAGGGGAAAATAGGCAACCCCCCCCCCTCATTTAGTGACCCTGTATTTGTGTGTGAGACAAATACAAAAAAAGCCTGTAAGTGAGCACCTTCCTGCCTACTGTGGCACTGAGGGAAGAGGAGGATTTTTCTGGAACTGTGTTTTTCCCTGTGAAATGTGTGTCTGGATGAGGGAGAAAATTATAGAAAACAGCTGGGAGTTTAGGAGAAAAATGTATTGGCTATGGTAAGCTTATGATTATCAAAGGTTCATAACTCAGACAAATCAAATCCAATTTCTTGCAGAACAAGGAGAAGCACTTCTTAACAGCAGCTCTTCCCAGGCCAAATTTCATCTTTGGAAATGACACCCTGCAAGTACTTCTCATATAAAAATAGGAAAAAAAAAAAAAAAAGGGTTTCTTACACTGCCTTGCCTGCTGCAGCCAACCAAACTGCCCTTGCCCAAATATTCCAACTATTCAGCTTTGTAGAGACACCCAAACCTGCAAAACTTCAGCTTGCCCAGGAGATAAATGCATGGAAAAGTTCTGTGGAAATTCAGAGCAGGGCTTGAGGGGAACTTCTCCCCTGTCCAGGCACTCACAGCTCTCTGCAGGCTCCTGTGGTCATTCCAAACTCGTGGTTGTGATTTCCAATCCCTTAGAGAGGCAATCATTAAACCCCAAATGTCAACCAGTTTGGCACTGGGAGTGTTTGAATCGTGACCCATTTGCCTTCCAGGTACCAGCACAACAAATAGGAGCAAAGGGGGAAAATGGGTAATAAACAGAGAAAAAATGGGAAATAAACAGAGAAAAAGTGGGTAATAAATAGAGAAAACATGGGTAATAAATAGAGAAAAAAATGGGTAATTAATAGAGAAAAAAATGGGTAATGAATAGAGAAGTGGTGGTGCTGCACTGTGGGGATCCAGCTCTGCCATCCAGCTTCTCCAGGGCAAGGAAAAGGGCTTGGAAAACTGGCACAGAAACCCTGGGGCCAGCCTGCCCCACCACCACAGCCCCACAGTGCCCATCTGGGCTGTTTTCCCTGCCCTCTCCAGATCCTTTATCCTGGGACACTTCTCCTTTTCACAGGGACACTGAGGAGACTGGGCCAGCCCTGGGCAGGAGCTGGGTGTTGCACCACTGGCCAGAAGCAGGGCAGCTTCACCCCATTTTTAGTGCTGATTCCCAGATCGTTTTGTAAGAAATAGCTACTCACTTTTCATAGTTTAGGAAGGTTTATTAAACCTTAGCAAAAATACAAAAGAAGACTGAGTAAAAAAAAAAAGGTTATGACACTGGGAGCAAAAGATTTTCCCCACCATGTGCTCAGCCCCCTCAAAACAATGGAGGTTTTATTTTCCTTTTTAACCCTTTAACCCCTCCCAAAGTTCTGTCCATCAACCCCTTCTTCACTGACCAGTGTGGAGATCTCATCCTTAAATCCTGACTGGAGCTCAGGTGTTCCATAGTGACAAGCCAGCCCTCCCAGATGTCCCAACTCCAGCTGTCCCTTGATTACCACATGAGGGGGCACAACATAACTATAAATCTATAAAACTTTTCTTAACCTATATACATCATATTTGTCTATTAATTATCAGAGTCAATCACTGCATTACTAATATATCACAATTTCAAAGCTCAGGGATCACAGGTGAGGACCTAAACCTGCCTCAAACACCACCTTGATTCCCAGCAAGGAATTTGCTGCTCCAGCAGCCCTGTTCCATGCACTGACCGGCGTGCAAAGGTGCCAACATCATCCCTGAACATCATCCCTGTGCTCCCACAGCGGGGAATAAAGGCTGGGAGAGCCTGGCTGGACCACCCAAAGGTGGGAGCACAGGTGATGCTGCTGCTCCCCAGGCTGGCACCTGAGACCCCTCTCAGCCTCACCCCATTCCTTCAGCCAAGCCATTCCTGGGAGAAAAATCAAGCAAATACTCCAAGGCTTGCCACAGCAGGCAAATAAATGACTTGCTGAAGTTAAACAAAAATAAGAGATGTTTCTCTCAGCTTTCTTCGTCTTGCCTTCTCCCCCTCCTCTGAATCCAACCAAGATTACAGTTTTAAAAAGCACTTTCTCTTAAATGTGGGAGGAAGATTGCCTGAGCTCTCATGCGTTCACTGCTATATTGTATTGTTGCTGCTTTTAACATGTTTCGCTCAGTTAAATAGTAACTGATGACAGCTACACACTTAAATCCTTTGGTGGATTTTATATATATATATCTCTTATAAAGAACAGCACACTGCAAGGCCTCTTACCATATCAAAAACAACAAAAAAGCCCCTATTTTTGTGTAAGGTATCAAAGCAATAACGCGTGCCCGTGCACAGAGCCAGCCTATCAGAGCTTTATCGGCTTTTATTGGCCTTGGGCAACTCTGCACATGACGGTCTTTAGAGTGACATGGAATTTATTAAACTTTTCCACAGCCTGACAGTCTTCTCCCAGCTTGTCCCCACCCCCAAGCTCTTTTCTTTTGAAAAATGATTTCTGCCAATCTTGTGCTTTTAACATTCCCCCCCTCCCTTTTTTTTCCCCCTTTCTCCTCTTTTTCTTCCCTCTCTTCGTTTTTTATATTTTTTTTTAATCACTGCTCGCTGGAGTAGGACTCCTCAAGCATCTGTTTAAAGAACACCATTAAGGTCCTGCTGCAACAACAACAACAAAAACAGAGAGAGAGAGAGAGAGAGAGGCAGAGCAGCAGCCACACAGCCCATTACTGCCTGGTTCAGCCTTATTGCACTACATTACTCGATATGACAAGCTCTGCATACATATCACACACACCAAGGGTTTTTTGTTTTTTGGTTGGTTTTTTTTCCCCCTTTTCCTGGGTAGCCTAATTTAGGCTTTGTGTGGTGCCCTGTAATAAATTTCCCCTCTCAGACAATAGCCTTCAGCTGCCTGTCCCTTCCATAACCCAGCCCAATAAAGCATCTCCTTCTCGTGCCACTTCCCATCAGTGCAGTGGGTGATGCCAGGCACAGCTGATGGGCTCAAGGTGCTGCTGGGGTTTCCATCAGCCTGCAGTGCCCTCCCCCTCCTCCCTGTCTCCCCAAATTCCCATCTGCTGGGCTCTTCACAGACGTTTCTATGGGATTTACAGGGTGTCCCCAATGTCTGGGAAGAATGATGTGCAGAACTCCATGACATCAGAAGTCTAATTAATTACTTTATTATACTATATTATACTATAATATGCTATATTATATACTATAATATACTATATTATACTATAACTATATTACAAAGAATCCTAAAGAATACTAAAAGATACTAAAGAAAACTCGTGACTCTCTGCCCAAGAGCCCTAACACCCACACTGCGGATCCAATTGGTCAATGAATCCAAACACCATCACCAGAATCCAACCAGGCCACCACCTTGGGTAAACAATCTTCCAACACATTCCACATATTGAAAAACACAAGAGCGGCAAATGAGATAAGAACTGTTTGGATCATTCTTTTCTCTGCCTCTCTCCATTCAGAGGGCATGTGAATACCACACATTTCCAGCAGTCTGAGGCTGTGCTGATGCAGGGCTGCAGCACACACACCCCTTGGTTTGTGAGATTTTCCCTTCCCATCCCAGGGCAGGAGCCTGGAGAGGGAAGGAGCCCATCCAGAGCTTTGGCTGCAGGCTCTGCTCAGCTGCTGGGCTGGTGCTCCTGCTCTCCTGTGCCCAGGAGTGAGGATTTCTGCTCCTGACCTCCCACCTGGAGCTGCTTCCAGCTCTGGGGCTCCTCACATCAGGAGGACCTGGAGCTGCTGGAGAGAGTCCAGTGGAGGTCATGGAGATGCTCCAAGGGTTGGAGCCCCTCTCCTCTGCAGCCAGGCTGGGAGACCTGAGGGTGTTCACCAGAAGAAAAGGTTCCAGGGAGACCTCAGATCCTCTTCCATGGCCTAAAGGGCTCCAGGAGAGCTGGAGAGGAACATGGGACAAGGGCCTGGAGCGACAGGACACAGAGAATGGCCCTAAACTGAAAACCCTGCTTACCTCCTCTTCAATTTTACACTCAGTCTCTGGCATTATCATCTCCCTGTGTTGGTTATTCCCCCTCCTGAGCAGCAATATCAAACTGCTGCAGAGCTCTCTGTGCTCCCTACCCAATCAGATGGCAGTCTAATTTCCAAATATTAAACCTGAGTACATTCCCTAAGCAGAGTGCACTGCACACACTGCCATTGCCCCTCACACCTCCAGCTGCTGGCAAGGGGCCACTCAGGCTGGGTCTGGTTGCTGACATCCCCCCTAAAAGAGGCTTCCCCACTTCTCCTCCCTCACAGGAGCTCCTCAACAGTGCCCCTGAAACCAGCCCAGTTGTTGGCATGGGTGAGCAGGGCACAAGGTGCTGTTTTCTCTGAAAAACATTCATAAAGGAGTTTGCTGCTCCGGGAGTGAAGAGGGGCAGCAGGGGACTCAGTGCTCAGGCACCAGGGCAGGAATCACTGTGCACAGTTTCTCTGCAGTTTGCCATCGGTCCCCAAGCTCAGGGGGCCCTGGGGACCCGGGTCAGCATGGCAGGAGCTGCACCCTGGCAGCTCAGTGTGCCCAGGACACCTGACACTGGTCTGGGGCTTGTCACTGGCACTAAACCCTGAGAGAGCAGTGGGTGTGGGGTGGGAGACTGATGCTACCTGGGGAAAACAGGAATGTTATCAGCATCCTTTCCCACAGAACAATGGCCCTGGCTCCCCAGGGTGGGTGCTCCCCCCACTCCAGACATGCACAAGGGTCTGCATCTGTGCTCGTCAGCACAACCGCCTGTAGGAAAATGAGCACATTGAAAGCACAATCCATCTGACCTATTTTCTGACATGCACCTTAGCAGGAGCTGAGCTGTGCACTAGCACTGCCTAGCAGCTGCACAGGGAATCTGGAGGGACAGCTCAGCTAAGGATCTGGGTGTTTTAACCCAGGGATCCATCTCAGCTTCCATACAGAAGCCACTGCCAAAATTTTTTTTGCTGCAGTTTTGTCCTTCTACTAAAATTCAGCTGTCTCACCTTGCACCACTTCACTTGCCTGCTTCTCATGTGAGATGAAGGAGATGCTTAAAGACAAAGCACACCTCGAGGGGGGCTGGCCAGGATGAAAGAGAGAGCTCGAGGGGGGGTGGATGCTGGAACCCAAGCCTGGAGCCACATCACCTCATATGATGTCATCCCTGTGCTGGTGCTGCCAGTCCAGGACATGAATCCAAAGCGCAGCGCAGCCCTTCAGCAGTTCTGACCTAGAGCAGTTATTCCCAAATAAATGCTCCAGGCATGAGGCCCACAGCCCCCTCTGATTCAAAAAGCAAATGCATAAGTGACAGTAAGTGACAGCCCAGAGCTGCAGAATCTGCGTGAAGCCATAAAGCAGAAGACACTCCTGAGAGCTCATCTTCCTGCAGAAGAAAACATATGATGCTCGGCTGGGTAGCTAAGCAAAAAAGAAAAAATAAATAAAGCAGCATCATTAGGATGTAAAAAAGTCCAAGCAGCCAGCACATCTCTGTCTGGCAGCAGCTTCAAATGAAGATCTTACATTTTTCACCAAGCTTCAAAACAAAATTGATAAGATAGAAAATAACCCCCTGTATTTGTGCCATTTCCATGGATTCATGGGTCTGACAGTTGCAAGCAGAGAAACAACCCTTCCTGGCAGGAAAATGAGTGCTGCTCCCCAGCAGGCCATAATGACACTTTGCTGTGACCATGTCACACGGGTGCCTGCCTGCCCGGGCCAGTCCCTGTCTGTGCAGTGCTGTGATTTTTCTCACAGCGTTCCATTTCTGTGATTAAAATAGGCACTAATGGAACAGCCACACATTTGGTACAGCAGGTTTGTGTCTGAAATGCTTTCATCCAACAGAAAGGAGCCGATGCTGCTGCTGGGTGAGATCTGCTTTGGCTGTGCTGAGGTCCCTGAGACTGAGAGCACAGCCTGGCACAGCCCTGATGTGCCCCTCCAGCACTGCAAAAAGGATTTCTGCTCATGTGCAGAGCATCCTGATTGAATGCAGCCCCTCATGCAAAGCAGACCAATGTTTGCTGGATGTTGAGATCTTCCCCACAAGCCCTGAGCCCACTCTCTGTCCGCAGTGGGGTGTGACAGCAACACCAGAGGTGACACTGGCCAGCCTGGACAGGGAGCAGCTGGGGAGGGTGTGGAGCCTGCAGGCAAGCTCAGATTTACCTGGGGAGGGGATGTTTGAGGTCTCTTCCTTCACTGATGGGTTTTAAATGACCCTTGCAAATGGCAAGTGGAGAAGCATCAGGAGCAGCTGGTCCTACCTGCACCAGGGGGCTCTGGTTTGGAGCTTTTTGCCCAAAGATTCTGCAAGTCCTGGGACATTGCACAGATCACACTTTTATCATGTTTTTGGGAGAGACAGGATGTTTCCTGAAACCTGAACACAGTTTGGGAGGATTAAGGGGGAGGGAAATAACAGCAACAGTGCAATCACCTAGAGCAGGCAATGAGCAGGAAAGGGGCTGGACCTGACTCATCAGTGGGTCCTAAGGAAATGGGGGATCCCCACAAAATCCTCAAGGAAGTCTCAGGCCAAACCACAAATGAGATGTCCCAGCCCAGCTTTCCCTCCCTCCTGCCCTCAGCCCTGCCTCTGGAGGGGGGAGTTCCTTGTTCCTGCCAATGTCCCCTCTGCACTGTCCCCTCCCGGCCCCTGCCTGAGCAGGAGTATCAGAGACTGAACTGCCTTGATATTTAATACATCTCTCTCCACTATGCATTTCCTTTATTCAATAAAGAAATAAACCAGCATCTCTTTGCCCTGGAGAAGCTTTCAATAAGATGGATAAATATATATAATTAGCCAAGGAGAGAGCAAACTCCAGTGAATACAATACACCCTGTGAGACAACCCTCCATTAAAAGCTTCCTTGTTTAAACTTCAATATTTTAGCAATAGTGACAAAGATACATAGAGAAAAGCATTTATTTTTCACTTTTTATTTAATCCCATCAAAGGGGTTGATCAGATAATTCCTTGTCAATTTCTCATGCCTTGGATATGCCATCCACTCTCCAAAAATTCAGGTTTTCTCAGTTTTCTCTCTAAGTTGGAGACCAAAACCCTCTAACAGAGATTTCCTGCTCCAGCAATCTGCAAAATCTCTTCTTGACCTCCTCATTTTTACTGGGCTGCCCTGGAGGATGCAGAGTAGAGACCATGGGGCTGTATCCTGCCAAGAGCCATGACACAGGGAGGGTGATTTTAACACAAGGGTGGCAGAAGGGACCTGGCCAACGCCTACACAGGCCGGCAGAGTCCATATATTTAAATTTAAATTTATGTATATCTCTCTATATTTATTTATATATATATATATATGTATCTCTCTATATATCTCTCTCTATATATCTACCTACCTATCTATCTATATATACATATATATATACATATATACATATATATATATACACACACACATATATACATATATATACATATATATATATATATATATACACACACACACATTTATTTATTTATTTATTCGTGTGCCCCTTTTACAGATTGGTTTTCCCAGCTTGGCCAGCCGCCACCAAGACATCCATGCTCAGGAAAAGCAGGAAAAAAATAAAAGTCTTCCCTGAAGAAGAGGGAAGCACATCCTGGAGCTTTGCTTGGCTCGTGTGTGCCTGAGCCACGGCAGCACAGCAGAGGAGCTGGGGCTCTGCTGCTCCTCATGCTCCTCTGTTTCCCGACCTAGAAAATGGGAAGAGCCCACTGTGAGACAGAAACCAAGGGGTGAGAGGTTTGGTTTTTGCATTGTTTCCTTGGGAGACAAGATCTGGAGTGAGTGCGAACATCCGCGCTGCTCTCCCGGGAGAGCGCACGGAGCTCGTTCCCCCTGCCCTTGCAAACACCTCCAGCTCCCTGTGCTGCAGAGGCCCCAGCCAAGGCTGTGTCATTACCAGCAGCAGCCCCCTTTTCAGGGCTGTTTTACTGAGCAGATCCAGAATATTTCCCCAGGGAAGAGCCAGTCATTCATTTGCACTGTCTGCTAATTTAAAAATGTGAATCTCCACTCGATTCTGCACGCCAGAGCTCAGCCCTCAACATTTAGACCAGTGTGAAATTGAAATGCAGGCAATGACAGTGATCTCAGGGCACAGCAAGGGGAACAGTTGGTGGAAATGATGCTGCAAAGCCCAAGCTAAAAGAAAAGGATTAGCAAAATATTCACTCAGTCCAAATAAAACATGATGATATCTGTGGCCCAAATGAGATCCAAATCAGATAGAAAGAACCTGGATTCTTCTAGAGAAAAAAGGGCTGAAAACTTGGGATTCAAAGCACCAAGGACTCTGGATTTAAAAAAAAAAAAAAAAAAAAAAAAAAAAAAAAAAA
>VZSU01000943.1:175018-194950 GCA_013398715.1 Nesospiza acunhae
AGCCAGGCAGGACCTCAGCACTGATTTATTTGCTGGCATTAGAATACTCTCAGTAACCTTTTTAACCCCATTCTTCCTCAAATTTCCTTTGCTTGTCTGGTGATGGCTGTACACCAGAGCGGGGGATTTGCACGGATGTCTCTGCTGATGCTTCTCCCCCCTTCCCAAACATTTACAGCTAATTTGGAGCTCATCATGGGCTCCTTCCCACCTGCAGCAAGCTTTGCATTTTCCTCTCAGCTGCCCAGCCCTCCAGCTTTATCAGGGAAAACCCCTGGGAGCTTTTCCACCTCTTCTCTTGACAAACCAAAGGCACTTGCAAGTTTTGCTGTTCACCCATTCCCTTTTTTCCCCCAGCTCATAAACGACTGCATTACACAGCACCACGTCCCCAGCACATCCCTGCGGTAAACCTGCAGCAAAATTCTTTTCCCCGTTGGCTTTCAGGTGGTTTCTCCCCTCATCAGTGGCTTCCCCTGCTCCCAGCCCTCCCATTTTCCCAATTTCAGCCCAAGTGGCACAAAGGGCACTGAGGATTCCCCTGCTGAGGCCACAAAGGAGAGCCTGAAAGCTTTTTTGTCCTCCCTGGGATTTAAGATTTGAGACAGAACAAAGACAAAGGGGATGGGAAGAGGGTGGGGAACGCTGATCTGAGACCCTGGATTTGGGCTCCATCTTTGGGTCCCCACTTCCAGCCACAATCCTGCCCAGCAGGGGGGTCCCCGTTCCTGCTGGGCAAAGCTGGCAGCAGAACTGGCTGCTGCAGGCAGATCTCCACTCCAAGCTCTCCGTGTTTTTCCAAGAAATGTGTTTCCCCCCTCTCCAGACATGTTTTTATTCAAATCAGTATCAGCCATTCTGCGAGATATTTGCCTTCCTGCATTTATTTCCCCATAACAAAGCTGTCCTCAGCTTTTTAGAGCTGGTATTTTTATTTTATTTAGTTAATATTTTTAAACATTACTACTGCTATAATAAATGTTAACTATTTGTGCTGAGCTCTCATTGCCTTGGCAGGGGCCTTTATGTGTGCAAAATAACAGCAAATCATAATAAATAATAATAATAAATTATTATGGTTGATTACAAGGGAATGTGCTACATTTTTATAAGCTCTAGACCACCTACAGCTCACAAAATATAATGGGAAACATTAAGCCTTTAACTGGTTTTATACATTCCCTTCCCCCTTTTCCACTCCCCATGTTCTGTAATAGATTTACAAACAGTGCAAGGGGGGAAAAAAACCTTCCCTTATAAGAATAGCATCAAAATTCTCCTCAGCTTTCCAGCTGCTGAGTGTTTCTGAAGCCTTCAGTGAAATGCAATTAGTATCTTTTACCGCCTGCCTTCTGGGGATACTGACATTATTATCTTATTGCAGTTTCACCTTGACATGCAGATCACAAGGCAGCGAGCTGGATTCTTTCTCCAGACGCCTTGAATTGTGGCATTGCCCCAGCTGGCTCAGCGAGTCGAGAAAGGAGAAGGAGGAAAAAAGGAGAGAAGAGCCATTTTCTCATTTTTCTCATCGTGCGGAGCTCAGCTTAAAAAAAAAAGAAAATAAAAGAAAATAAAACCAAACTAAACCAAAAAAATGCAAATAAATACAGGGAAATGGGAGCTGCAGGGGGTGAAAAAGTGTGTTCCTGCTCAGCTCCAAGGAGGATGGGCATGGCCAAGGGGGATGTGCTCTGTGCCAGCCCTGGGCTGCCAGCACAGGTCTGGGTTTCCAGCAGGACCTGCTGCTCTCCCCTGCAGCTCCCAGCAGGGCTCAATTCCACATGGAAGCAGTCCCAGATCTCTACTGCACTGCAAAAGCGAAGGGAATAAAGGAGGAAAAGAGAGGATGAGAAGAGGAAAACCCCAGCATCAGAACTGCTTTAGAGGTCAGGAGTGATCAGAGGGACACACCTGCCCTCCCTGTCCCTGCTGCTGAGGGTGGCCCTGTCAGTGGGGAGCGGCTGCAGCCTCACATTTCTTGTCTGAGGCTTCTTCTGATCAGCAAAATGTGACATTAACCTTCAGAATACCCACCTGGAAGGTTCAGCTTCTCGCTTCCAGGCAGCATTTTCCATAGCAGTTTTGGGGAAGTCCTGAGTCTGGTTCTCCCCATCCACCCCTGCAGCATTTTGGGTGGGAGCAGCAGCCTGGAACCTGTCCTGGAGAGGTGGGTGAGGATTGGATCCCACCCACGTGTGCATGGTCTCCTCTAAAGCAATCAAACCTTGGAAGCTTCCAATATCCTTGGGTTTAAAGCAATAACCTCACTGTTAATCTCACTGACCACTGATGTACCACAGATGGGAAGCAACATTTAATGGGAATGTACAAAATGGATGGAGGGAACCTGGGTGGCTTCACCTCCCACAGGTGTGACCCCAGGCAGATGTGGTGACCCCTGTGTGAGAAATAGCTACTCACTTTTCATAGTTTAGGAAGGTTTATTAAACCTTAGCAAAAATACAACAGAAGACTGAATTAAAAAAAAAACAAAAAAAAAAGGTTATGGAGCTGGGAGCAAAAGATTTTCCCCACCATGTACTCAGCCCCCTTACAATGGAGGTTTTTTCCTTTTTAACCCTTTAACCCCTCCCAAAATTCTGTTCATGAACCCCTTCTTCACTGTCCAGTGGTGGAGATCGCTTCCTCAAATCCTGACTGGAGCTCAGGTGTTCCATAGTGACAATCTGACCCTCCCAGATGTCCCAACCCAGCTGTCCCTTGATAACCAAGTGAGGGGGTACAACATAACTATAAATCTATAAAACTTTTCCTAACCTATCTACATGGTATTTGTCTGTTAATTGTGAGAGTCAATCACTGCATTACTCATCTATCACACCTGTGTTGGTCAGAGGAGCCACAGCTGGAGATGTGGTTCAGGTGCAAGGCCTGTGCTGGAGCTGTGTAGGAACTGTGCTCCAAATTACAGATGGAATCAGCTGAAAATCCAACCTGTTCCATGCTTTTCTTCAGCACATTCTTGTCTCTTATTACTCTTAATTAACACTAATTCTCTGCATACAACTCCAACAGTCTCATATCCCCGAGAATTCACTGTATGATCATGTTCAAGTATTGAGATCTCTGTACCCCCAAGGGGGATGAGACAGGAAGCCTCAAAGGATTCACACCCAGGGATATCCCTCCAGAACAGCCTTTCCCACCAAGTTCAGGTCCTTTTCATTCCAGCAGGGAGTTTTTAATCATCCCAAAGGCCTCCTCTGGACTGGCAGAGAGGGCTGGGGCCAGCTGAGCTTTAAGGCCCCTTCCAACCCAAACCATTCTGAGATTCTGAAGAGGGAAGGGAAAGCTTTCAGCTGCTTGGCTACTTCCATTCCCTCACCATCCAAACCCAGAGAGGTGCACAAGAACATTTCCAACCTCCCAGTGCCCCTGATGCCTCCCCTGTGACAGTGTTCACAGGGGTCTTAGGATGAGGGAAGAGACGAGGATCTGACTCCATGTTTCAGAAGGCTGATTTATTATTTTATGATATATATTATATTAAAACTATACTAAAAGAATAGAAGAAAGGATTTAATCAGAAGGCTGGCTAAGAATAGAAAAAGAAAGAATGATAACAAAGGCTTGTGTCTTGGACAGAGAGTCTGAGCCAGCTGACTGTGATTGGCCATTAATTAGAAACAACCACATGACACCAAGCCCAGATGCACCTGTTGCATTCCACAGCAGCAGATAATCAATGTTTACATTTTGTTCCTGAGGCCTCTCAGCTTCTCAGGAGAAAAAAAATCCTAAGGAAAGGATTTTTCAGAAAATATCATGGCTACACTCCCCTGCTCTGGGCCAGCCTGCTGGCTTTGGGTTGGCACTGCAAAACCCACAGCTCTGTCTGCCCAGTGCAGCAGCACCACATCCATCTCAAAGCTGCAGCTCTTCATCAGGGTAAGTGAATAAAACCACAAAACCCAAGTCATATAAATGTGATCTGGACCAAAACAGAGCTCCCAGCTACTGCCACAGACCACAGTGCCTCTCTGGAGAGGAGCAGGAAGGATATTTGGTGTCCTCTTGCACTAAAAACAGGATCAGAGCAGGCTTGTAGGACCCCAAGCACCACCCCAGCTCCCTTGCCTTGTCCCATGGCACTTTCTGACAAATAATCACAATAGCTCAGCCTATGACACTCTCTCATTTTTCTGTCCAGATGGGGTTGGGGTTGTGAAAGAGGCACCATGCAAGGAATCCCTCTCTCTTGGAATGTCTGTACTTTTTTTTTTTTTTTTTCATTTAAAAATATTTGGAAAGAATGGATGGTTAAACAAAGAAACAAATACTAAATAAAACAAATACTAAATAAACCTCCTTGTTTTTCTGATGTTAAACTGGCACAGGCAGCCTGTAAGAATTAGTGATTCCAGAGAGCAACTGGCTAATTTCCAAGGGAATAGGGAGAGAGGGAAGAGAGGAACAGCACTAATTTACAGCTTAACCCATTTGTATTTTCTCTTTACAGCTCTCATCTGGATTACCAAATGCAAATTATTTATGATATTTTATTGGCAAACCCCTTTAGTGCACTGGTATGTGAAATCCCTTCCAAAATCCCAGTTTTTCAGCTAAGGGGCTGCACACCTCTTGGTTTTACTTTGAAAGGTGGCTGTCCCTCCAAGATTTGGGAGGGCATCATCACCTTTACACTGTCACAGGACACCAGCAGCACAGCACAGACCTCATTTCTCTTTGGCACCACCACACAGAGCTCCTGAACTATTGCTTGCTCCTCTTGTTGTGATCATCGTGTGGATGCAACAAGAATGCAAAAGAACACAGCTGGTATTGAGACTGTTGCTTTCAAGATTCTAGGAGAGGATCAAATGAAGGAGAAAATTAAATTAAAAAAGCAGCACTTAATTATGTAGGCTGCTTTTGTGCTCTCTCCTTCCTCTGTGTAGTAGTTTCCACCTGAAAATCTTTAAGTGCTTTAGAGCTGGTAATTAAATCTCATAACTACTGCAGAGAAGGATGCAAGGGAAGCATATGCAGCTCACTTGATTTGTCTGTTTGATTATACATTAACTTTGCACCTCTCCAGCCTCCTGCTCTGCCAGAACACTCCTTGCAGTTAACTCAAGGTCTGCAGAACGCTTGGAATGCTGTCCTTCAGCGAGGGATTCTGCTAAAAAGGAGCTTGTAAATGGGATTGGTGGGAGCTGGGTGGTCCTGCTGGGGCTGGGGAAAATGTTCTGGGGCAAGCACAGTGCCAGGAGCCTCCCTGGCATCCCTGCTGTGGGCACCCCACCTGCAGCAGCAGCAAAGTGCTGCTCCCCAGCATCTCCTCTGCTCGTGGGGACCAACCCTCTGTGGTGGCAAAACCTGATGTGAGGGTGCTGGCTTGGGAAGCTGCGTCACCTCCCTTCCTCCACTGGTGATGTTTGAAACCAGCAGCTGGGCCAGAGTACAACCTGGGGCCCACCAAAAGCCAAATTTATCAAAACAACCCAGAGGGTGACACTCAGAAATGCCCCAAATCCTGTGGACACAGAGCTTGGTCACTCCCAGGGCTTGGTAACTCCCAGTTCCAGGGCACAAACCCCTGAGCTGAGCTCCTCATGGGCCAAGCACTTCTAATCAGGGAGGGCTCCTCTATCAGGGTGGATCTTCCCCCTCTCAGCAACCAGGAGCTGGGATCCTCCCTGCCAGGGCAGTCCCTTTGGTGATGTTTGAAACCAGCAGCTGGGCCAGAGTACAACCTGGGGCCCACCAAAAGCCAAATTTATCAGAACAACCCAGAGGATGATACTCAAAAATGCCCCAAATCCTATGGACACAGAGCTTGGTCACTCCCAGTTCCAAAGCACAAACCCCTGAGCTGAGCTCCTCATGGGCCAAGCACTTCTCAGCAGGGAGGGCTCCTCTATCAGGGTGGATCTTCCCACTCTCAGCAGCCCTGGAGCTGGGATCCTCCCTGCCAGGGCAGCCCTTTTGGGATCCTCCCTGCCAGGGCAGCCCTTTTGGCACCACAGCAGCCTCTGTCATCACCACATGGCTTCAGACAGGACTGCCCTGGTGGCATTTGAGAGAAGCTGTTGAAGAGCAGCTTCAGCAAATGTGGTTTAAGGTGTTATTTTCAGAGAGCAAGGAAAGCACGGGGTGATGCTCATCTGGCAGTGCAAAGCACGAGCAGAAGTTCTGGCAGTGGATCCCAGAGATGATGAAAATTAAAATGCCCTTGAAAGCATAATCAGAACTGTGGCTGGCACAGATGCTCTTGCAACACCCAGAGAGCTCTAAAGAGGGGGAATCTTCTGGGAAAATGCAGTTTCATGGCATGAAAAAAAGCCCAGCTCATGTTTTCAGCCTCCTGATAGGAAATCGTGTTTGCTTCTGCTGGCTTGCTGCTCATGCAGAAGCCTCTGGGGAGACTGAGATGGAGAGGACACCAAAGAACCTCCCATGTTGGAATTCCCTGTGGAATCAGCAAGGCTGGAGCCTGAGCTCGCAGAGGAGGCACAAAATGGGGGTGCTCAGCCTGGAGAAAAGGAGACTCAGGGCTGCCCCCATCACTCTGCACAGCTCCTGAAAGGTGCCTGTGCTCAGCTGGGGCTGGGCTCTTTCTCCAGCAGCGTGGAGTCCCCATCCCTGGGGGTGTTTAACAAAGCCTGGATGTGGCACTGGGTGCCAGGGTTGAGTTGAGGTGTTGGGGCTGGGTTGGACTCGATGAGCTTGGAGGTCTCTTCCAACCCAGTGATTCTGTGAATTCTGTGAGTTCTGTGGAAGGGGACAAGATTCCAGCAAGGGACTCACTGCACAGCCTGGATGTGACATCAGCCCTGGCTGCAGGGCCCCTGCCCACAGGAATCAGCAGCTGAAATCAGCATTTCATCCCCAGTGTTCTCTAACAGTGAGGAAATACTTCAGGAGTCAACAGATACATGACATTTATAATGGTGCAGGAAGGTTCTATCGTTTTACATTTTGTTTTGGATACCAAAGGTCTGATCTTTTTTTCCCTATTTATTCCAAGAAAAGCAGGGCTAACCCAGCTGGTCTGGTCAGGGGGGTGCTCCTCTGTGCCCCCAAAAATACTCAAATGAGGACAAAAGCCAAAGTTACAGTTTTTTGTGTAAAACAAAATTTAAAACTTGAGAGGACAGCAAACAGCAATTAGTATTGCTAATGAGAACCTTTGTAAGCTTTTAAAACATTACTATAATACATTTAAAATTTGACTGTTAAGAAAAAAAATCTGGAGTGGCCTAAGAATGTCAGAACAGATGTTGTTCCTCCTCCCTCCAGAGAAAAGTTTTGCCAACCATTTTGAAATGAGATTTTGCTGAGCTCAGTGTAATTCTATGAAAAACTCCAGGTGAATTGAAACAACCTTTTCCCCTGGAAGCTGTTCCAACAGCTGAGCTCCCTGAAGTAGCAGCTGTGGCTCTGGAGCCTGGCCATAGGCAGAGGGACAGAGGGACAGCACTTCTGTGCTCACTTCTGGGCCAGTCCTTGCAGGAACATTTCTCTCAGACCCACCTTGACAACCCTGGGTTTGGGGTTTTTTGGTTAGATTTTTTGGTTGGTTGGTTGGTTTTTTCCCCCCCTTCCTGCCCTCAAACATAATTTTCATGTACAGGATCAGTGGAAGGGACAGATCCTTCTCCTGGCTGCATTATGGGCAGAGGAACTCAGTCCATGCCTGGGGAACAAGATCAGGAGGCCAAGCCTGGTCTCCAGCAGCCCTGCAGGGTTCACTTGGTGTGCTGTGTCCTCTTCCTCCTCCACACAAGCCCTCAGCTCCTTCCCACCCCCTTCTGGGACTGGAATGCCATGGAAAGAAGCAGAAGAGCCAACTGAGCCCCACCAGCACCAGCAAGGAGGGTCTCAAAGAGCAAGAGCCCATAATAAATAATAATAAAGCCCATAATAAAGCTTTGCAGCCTTTGGCTTGCAACATAGAGGAAGAGGAGTAAGGATTCATCTAACAGAGAGAATTTAACTCCAAAGTGGAGTCTCAGTTCAATTCCACCTTCACCCTGCCAGGGAAGCTGCCCACAAAGTGATTGCAGAGGGAGTGGATGGCCCTGGCTGCGTCCTTCCAAAGGCAGCTTATCCATCTTCCTGCTCAGGAGAGCTTTCTGCTGGAGGCCTGGAGCTGCTGCAGGTGTTTTCCTCCAGCCCAGCCAGATGTGGCTCAGAAAAACCAGATTTGTGATTCTGCAGCATGGCCCAGTCCCTGGCAGGGGGGTCCCGCAGTCATTTCTGTGCAGACACTCGGGCAGGTCTCTGCTGTCTTCCTGATAATATTTGCATGGTTTGAGCTCGAGCTGATAAAACAATCCGTGGTTTTAAGCGCTCAGGGGTGCCAGCAAATATGGGAAATATGTAGGGCTTATTTGCCAGAGCATTCAGCATTTGCTATGGAGGTTTCACTCTTTCTCCACCCGAGATACCCAGGAAGAAAAACACTGATAGCGGAGATTTAATCGTTCCCATGCTTAGAGACAATATGCTCTTTAATGCCCATCAGTACCACCTTGGGAGGCATTTTAATGCCAATTCCAGCTTCCATTCCGCAGCAGTGCCCCAAACCCCCCTTTTCCCATCACAAACCCTGACGCAATGAGCCCAATCTGAGCAGGGCCAGCCCTGAAATTTCCCCTGGCCCGACTGTGCTCCCAGACTCTCTTGTGATGTTAAAGGGCGATAGATAAAAATAACTCGGACTCCATTGTTCTGCTATTTATACACGGGAAAGTCAACAGCAGAAAGGCGAGCGGGGCTGCGCGGAGCTGCTGACCCCGCTCCGCCCGCTTGTCCTTGGGGGTGCCACGGGGGGAGCAGAGGAAATCAGGCTGCTGGAAGATAAAAAAGGCTTTTCAAAAGCCCAAAGGGCAGCTCAGGCCGGGTAAAGAGCCCCATCGGGGCCATTGTGTTGCCAATGGGCAGCGAGTCCATGACAAAGGCTGGGGGCTGTGTGTGCGCGGGGTGTGGGTCCGGAGCGATGAATGGAAAATCTCCCTCCTAAAGAAACAGATGGGGCTGAATACAGATGCAAAGCGACCCTCATCTCCGGGCCATCAAAGAAAACCAGGCTCTCCAGACCGAAAGTCGGGCAGATAATGGGGCTTTTCAGGGATGTAAAAACGGAATTTCCTCCTTGGCGGGCATTAGCCGCGGGAAACAAAACTCCTCTGGCAAATCGAGCTTCGCAAAATGCCCCTGATTTACTAAGCAACAGTTTAAAGTTGTCATCTTGGTAGGGAAACCAAATGGTTTCCGTGGGTTTAGCGAGGTAAAAGGGACGGGCATGGGGCAAAACAGTGCGTGGTACTGCAAAACAAAAACACACCAAAAATCCCACTTTTTATTTTCTAACTACTTATACATCTCCTTTATCCAAACTACTAATCTCATAACTTTCTTAAATTATTATTACAAAAACACTCCAACAAAAAATCCGACTATTGTTGCAAAAACACTCCCAACAAAAAAATCCAACTGTAGCATTAACTTCTCTTAAGTTTCATACTAAATAATCAATCTCTCATTCAACTACACTTCCTTCACCTTCACACTTTCAGTATCCAAATCCAAACTCAGAAGAGTTTTTCTTTCACAGAAGAGTGTCCAGAGACATAAAGTGACCAGCTAGGGACATCTGCGGGGTTCACTGGGGATAATGCATCACCGAAGTGAGAATTAGGCAGCAAAAATTCATTTTCAGAAACAGAAAATATGTTCAGCTAAAACAAACACCGTTTGGAATGACGGGATGAGCTCTGTTCATTTACTTTGAAATTCTCCATTAACTATTGCACGCTAATTATCTTCCTTTCTGGGTTTGGGCTTTTTATTTTTTTTTCTTTTTCACACTGGAAAATTTTGTTCATCTTAAAGCCAAATAAATGCCAAGAAAAACCTGCCACCTACTACATTTATGATCAAAATAACAATTTCTTTTGATAAGTTCCTGCAGTTACAGTGGCCCAGAGAAAATATATTCAGCGAAGATCACTCACTGCTGAATCCTTTCCTCACTTCTTCCCTCAAACCGGTGATGTCTTTTTTTTTTATTTTATTCCCCTTGTATAAACAGGGTACTTTTTAATGGGGTAATTTGTACTACAAACTCCTGAAAAGGCGTTTTGATTTTATTTTGCTTTTTGTGATTCCTAAAGCCCTAGTTTTGAGACATGCACAGATAAAAAGTGCTTTTGAGGATTTTATTTCTGTGTCTCCAGATTGCTCACTAGAGAGCCAAAAGTCACTCCTTGCCTCTCAATCAAGGCCCGAGCAAAATTTAGCCCCTTGCAGAGATAATCAGACTTGTCAGGTTACTCTAAAAGGCGGCAAGACCTGGGCCAACATTTTCCAAAATGCTGACACTACACGCTCCAGATTCTGCAGACCTTTATGTAGGATTCAAACACAAATTTATCTGTACAAGGGGGAAATTTTACTCTATTTCCAAGTAAAGCAGAGCGGAATAAAGGAGAGATTTGTTGGTCTCAGAAGGTACCAAGGGAAAAGGTGTGAAAGGAGTGATGTGGGCTGGGACAGATCCTCTGCTCTCCTCCAGTCTGGCTGGGCCGGTGGCACTTTGTCACCCCGTTATCACTTCGCGCCTCTCATCCCACCAGTCTTCATTTGCCAGCCTCCCCCATCTGCTCCCTGCTGACACCGAGCAGGATGGATGGCACAGGCAGGGGCTGTCCTGGGGTGACTTTATGCTGCTCATATCCCCTTTCTGTTTAGCCCAGAAATAAGTTTTGCGCTTTTAAGATTGGTTCTGAGAGCAAAACTGGAGGGGGGAAAGAAGAATTACTCAATTTGTTTCTATAAATCTTTTCCCCCAACCAGTAGAGAGGCTGCTTGATTTGCTTTCTAGAGGAAACCCTTTAGAGGTTTTTCTCCCAAAATTGCCCTAAACCAGAACAGGGACTCTCTTGGCCGTGTTTTCTCATTTATGTCAGACATCTAATTTGGGATCCTTGCCCAGTGCAAACAGCCACACAAAGCCACCCTGAGATTCCAAAAGAGGAGGGTTAGGGGGAAACATTTCAGACCTGCAGGGCTGAAACATCAGGATTTCAAGCACGTGCCTGGATGGTGCTGTTGGATCACTGTTTCCATGGCTAAACCCTGGATTTTGGCTGCCTCTAGGAGAAAAGGAGTTTGGTTTTTGGGAGAGCAGAGCAATTACCACCCCACTGATGGGAACATTGTGGGGTCCTGCAGCCCAGGCCAACAATGTCCCAGCTGGAGGAGCCCCCAGCAGTCTGAGCTGTGTGCTGGGCTCTGCTCCTGCCCAGCAGACACAAATGAGGAGAATTCTGGTTCTCATGGCAGGCCCAAGGATCAAGGGTGAAATCAGCTGAGCTGAAGGAAATCAGCCATTAATGGCCCCAAAGACCAGAAGTTTCCACCCAAAACTAGAGACCCAAAACAGACACAAAGGGGCAGGAGTAAGGGTTTTAATCTGAAAAAAACACAAGTCCTGTCTCCCACCATCATGTGGACACCCCAATTCTGTCACTAAGCACCTCAAATTTTGACAAGTTTTTAACTTCACTTCCTGTGGACATCCTCCATAGGAATAAACAAACCACATCAAAGAAAAATTCTCCTAGGGTAGCCTTAAAATGTGTTTTTTTTCCTATTCCCTCAGGGATCCCTTCAGCTCTGTCATGCCCCGAACATATTCCATTGTGTGTGGCCTTTGGAAAAGTTATTCCCAAAACACTAACAGGCTCCTGGAAACACAAAATGCAATATCTGAACCTTGCTGGAAATTATGTAACTCTTCTAACTAATTTTTAGATGTAGCTTTTCTAACTAATTTTTAGTTAGTTGTTTTAATTAATTGTGGCATTGCCCACCGTAAGTCAGCACTACTGAAGTTCCTTTGAGGGCCCTTATTGTTATTTTGACGATTAAATGACCAAAATCTTATTTTTGTTAAAACAAACATTGACAAGCTTTAGTGAGTTGAAGATTGGACATCTGAGATCTTAAATTTATGGTGCTTCAAGGACATTGGAATAACAAGAAGATACAGAGATGATGAAGGCCTGGGAAGTTGGAGACTCCCCATCTGAGAAAAAGGTGATAAAACGACAAAAGAATGTGGAGCAAAGTAGCATGAAGAGTGAGAAATCAATAACCAGTAGGGGATGAAATACTAATTAATGAAGATAATTGTGTAACTTAGAACCAGTGAAAATTAATTTCTCTGTTTGTTAAAAATATATAAATGAGTGAAAAAGTTTTGTATCACCATCCGTGTGGAGGCAGAACTGTGTCAGCCACACACACCCCTCTTGGCCAAGAATAAAGTAGTGCCCTACTCTCTAACACTAAAAAGATGGTTTAGGGGATTTTACTTATCCCAATGATTGTGGTGGATTTGGGCAACATCCTCAGCCTGAATCCATCTCAGCTAAAATCTGATATCCAAAATTAAAAGTGATGCTGGAGTTGGACCTCGGGCTCCTAACTGGAGGGAAGAGGAGAAGTAGCTGGACAAACCATAAAGCAAAAGGCTGTAAAAACCCATCCCAACTGACCCCACTACTTCTCCAAGCCCAAAATGGGTCTTTCCCCCTTATTAGGCACCCATCTGTGTCCCCCCAGCTCTAATTAAGCATCTGCTCTGCAAGAAGCTAACAAGTTCTTGTGCTGATAATCCTGACCAGCTTGGCAGCATTATTTATAACACAGCCAGGGTGAACCCTGCTCTGGCCCAGTCACTCCATTGTCAGAGTGAGATGTAGCTCCAGCATTATTTTAGCAGACATATAAAATATAATCCAATTACATGGCAGATCCGTGGAATTCCCAACGATTTCAGAGCACGCTGCTTTATTCAGGAGGGGGGAAAAGATTTAAAGAGACAGGTTGTCACTGAGCATCAAAGGCTTTGGGATGATATTTAGGATAACAGTTTATAGACATGGAGCAAATCCTATTATAATGCCACATGGCCATCAGGCTGTCACAGTGGCTGGTACAGGGCATGTCTGGGCAGAGATGCCAGCCAGGAGCGTGGTCACCTCAGAGGTGTGTCCTGTGTCCTGTGGGAGCTGGCAGGTTTTGTGTGCAGCACTGGGACAGCCTCTGTGTCACCCTCAGCTCTGTGGTGTCCCCCTGCCAGCTGGACCCAGGGCTATGGAGCACTCTGAGCCTAAAAGAGGTGAATTTGGGTTTACCCTGCAACCCCTCAAGGGGTGAATTTGGGTTTACCCTGCAATCATTCAACCCCTCAAGGGGTGAATTTGGGGTGAATTTGGGTTTACCCTGCAATCATTCAAGGGGTGAATTTGGGTTTACCCTGCCACCCCTCAAGGACAGGGAGTGGAAAGAATGAAGTCAGAGGAGGGAAAATGGGCATTCACCAGAGCTCGAGGTCTGTGACCACAGACAAGAGCACAGCAACAGCCCCGATGTCTCAGCTTGGTCAAGAGCTCTCTTTCCAAGGGGCTGAGTCAAATTCAGTGGACAAGGAGCCTCTCCATGGCTTCACCCAGCTTCTGTTTGGGCCTGGCAGCCATGGGAGAAGTGGAGAGGAGAGCTGGCAACTCAGAGAAGCACTCAGAGCACAAGCACATTTGGGGCTTTTTAGCACATGACTCATGGTCAACACCACTCCAAGGCCTGTGAAAGCACAAAAGCTGATTCCTCACCCAGATACCAGGGGAAGTGCCACAGGGATGAGCTCAGAAAACAGCCTGGATGGCTGGACACGTGTGTCAGCCCCAGGAGCTGCTGGGGACACTGCAAAATTCTGTCCAGCACCAGGCCTAGAGCTGCTGTGGCTGAGCAGGGACCCTGAGCCCACCCTGCTGCCCTTGGGGTGCTGGGGGGAACTGAACCATCTCCACCACCCCCTCAGCCTTCAGTCAAAAAAGACCAAGGAAAGCCATTCCTGCCCCCCTTTGCTTTTTTCTCTTTGTTTGCTCTGTCCCCTCAGCTGCACTCACAGTTTTCAGGCTCTCCTGTTGACTCTGTCTCTCCTCAGCAGCTCCCACCTCTGCTCATTGTTATAGATGGATAATGAGATGATGTTCAAAGTGAACAGTTGTTTCTCACATCACCATCCACACCTCACACTTGTATTTTGGATCCCTGGAACTCAGCAGCACCTGGAACCCTGCCATGGTGTCACCCATGTCCCCCTGCAAGGTGATGCATGCCGAGATGTCACCCCACTGTGGTGGACAAGGATTAAAGGAATAATAAAAATCAATTTGCTGAACAGGAGATACTTTCCTTTGTGTGCAGTCCCTAGGGAACTGGGAGGACTAGCAGCAGGCATACAAAAAGTCCTGGATAGTTGATAAAACAGAAGAGATTCATTAGTGCCTGAAATACCCAGCACAAACAGACCCCCAGCCTTGCTGCTGCCAGCTTGCAAGGAGAGTGAGGATGTCTGTGATTTACAGGAGTGACAAGAGATGTTTTTTTCCTTTCCTTTTTTAAAATACATGTTAATCCAGCTGGTGCAGCAACAGGAACACCCACAGCATCCTTCCCTGGGGAAGTCCTGGCAGCATTTCCCTCCTCCTAACTCAGTCTCCCCTGAGGAGATCCACAAAAGCAGACAGAGCTCTGTGCCCAGGTGACACAAACCCCAAGCTCCAGAGGGTTTTGGGGCCCTGCAGGGCCATGCTGGGGTGGAGGAGGTGCAGTGATGTGGCAGCAAGGAGCAGCTCCAGCAGCAGTGACAGGGACATCCCCGCAGCTGCCAGATGGGTGCAATAAAAGGCTCATTAATGGGGATCGTTGGACCTCAATTTCAGAATGCTGGATGAAACCTCCTCAGTAAGTATCATTATTATGGCACTCTCAATCAAGTCAAGCAGCTTTATGACAAAATCAAAAGTTGTGATCCAAGCAGCAGAGGGATGGGGGGAGCAGCCTATTTATTTTGCTTTGGGTTCACAGCAAGGACCCAGCGGCTGCCAGGACACAAGAATGATGGTCACATCCCCCAGGCAGCTGAGGACAGCTTTAAATGTCATCACAGCCCTTTGCCCTCTCAACCCCAGACCTCTCTGGGTCCACAGTGGGATTATGCAGATGCCACTGCTCTGGTCTGTGGCTCAAAAAAAAAAAAAAAAAAAAAAAAAAAAAAAAAAAAAAAAAAGAAGAGAAAAACCTCATGGAATCATTAATGTTGGAATGGATCTCAAGAATCATCACTCCCAACTGTTAACCCAGCACTCACAAGTCTGCCACCAAGTCTCTAAGCACCACATCAACGCATCTTTTAAATCCCTCCAGGGATGGGGACGCTAGCACTTGCCTGGGCAGCCTGTGCCAGGGCCAGACCACCCTTTCTGTGTGGAAATCGTTTGCACTAACCAATCTAAACCTCTCCTCATAATTTCTTATTGCCCAGTCCATTTCCCTCGGAGAAGAGGTCAACCTCCACTTGTCTACACCCTACTGTCAGGGGGTTGTCAAAGTGAGAAGATCTCCCCTGAACCTCTTTTTGTCCAGGCTGAGCCCCCCCAGCTCCCTCAGAGGCCAAACTCAGCCAGACCCATCCAGGGATGCACTGGGATCTTCCTACACAGCACTTCATGCTGCATCTACTCCCTAAAACTTCTTCCAGATACCTTTTCTCATGAAAAAGCCTTTTCACTGGTTTGCACTGCCCTGTCTTCATAACCTTCTCTTGGGTCGGCCGCTTTGATCTCTGCCCCGAGATGTTTGTCGGGTGGTCCTTAGGTGGCCTGCGCTCTGAAGAATGACTCTGGACTCTTCTGTGTTCGGTCTTCAGGTTGTTTATTATTTCTTATCTAAAAAATTTTCTCTCTGCCCAGCTGAGATCCACACAGCACGGCAGCCACAACGCTCTCCACCGCCCCCGAGGCGGTGTCGTCCCTTTATACCCCAAACTATGTACATCGTATTTATTTAAATCCCCAATACCCATCACCTACACTAGACAGTGCACTTCTATCCTAAACCAATCCCCAAATGCCAACATCACAGCAGAAGATGGAGAACTGGAAGAAAGAAGAAGGATGAGACACGCCCTGATTCCTCCATCTTGTCCCCATAACCCTTATACCAAAAATCCCAAAAACTATATTTTCACCCTGTGAACACCCTGTAATTACACCATTCAAACATGTGTGACCCTCCAGTCCTCATACCAAGCTGGCAGTTCACTAGAAGGATCAAAGTCAAGCCACCAGGTGTTCCGGGCACCATGCCAGGATCCCCGAGCCCCCTGGAGGGGTCTTCGGTAACTCTGGACATCCGGAGTGATGTGCTGAGTTCCCACAACCTTCTACCACTTTTTTTGTTCCACATGTGGAACTGAACTCCACAGAGTTGAGATGCGACCCGAGAGAGATGATGCGTGCAGCAGGAACTCCCAGTCCTCATCCCAGTCCCCGTCACTCATTCCTTGGCCAAAGGGCTGATCTTTCTGCTTCTCCTTTGTGTGTAAGGCACCTCCAAAAGGAGGAGGAGCAGGATGGGTGATCCAGGCTGGTGGAGGGGGATAACTCAGCCAGGCTGGTGCCCTGCTGGGAAGGCAAAATCCACCATCCATCACAGCTGTGGGCAACCAACACCACGTGGCACAGGAGAACCCCTGGATTTTGGGAACAACTTGTGTGGTATTTTCTGGGTTGTGGGGAGGAAAGATGAATCTGACTCCGTGTTCTTAGAAGGCTAATTTATTATTTTATGATATGATATTATATTAAAGAATGCCATACTAAAACTATACTAAAGATAGAGAAAGGACACTTATAGAAGGCTTAACAAGATACTAAATGAAAAACCCATGACTCACCAGAGCCTCAACACAGCTAGCTGTGATTGGTCATTAAGTTAAAACAATTCACATGAAACCAATCAAACAATGACCAGTTGGTAAACAATGTCCAAACCACATTCCAAAGCAGCAAAACACAGGAGCTGCAATCGGATAATTATTGTTTTCATTTATCTCGGAGGCTTCTCAGGTTCCCAGGAGAAGAAATCCTGGCAAAGGGATTTTTCAGAGAATATGACTGTGACAAATTTGTGGAGGCCAGTGAGCCTACTCAGGAAAGGGCAGTGGGAATTCCCTGCAGAGATGCATTGCAGGCTCCAAGCACTCCTCATGGAATGAGGAAAGAGGCGTCCCCAAGATCCTCTGCATGTTAATTTGTCCCAGTTCTGCCCTCCCTTCCCTCCCCCCTTTGCCCCTATATGTTCATGTTCTAGAGAGTTCTCCCTTCCCTGTTTTCCCATTGGTTTGTGTAACCCCGCCCATCCACCCTGGCACTCCCTATTGGCTCTTGTCCTGTGCCCCGCCCCTGAGCCCTCAGCCCATTGGATCCCTGATGCTCTGCTCCGCCCCCTCTTCCCTGGATTTATACCCTGGACCCTCCTTTCTCTTTGTGCTTGGTCTCTGGACCCCTTCTGTGTGTAACAGAAAATAATGCCTGGGCCCTCCTGTGCCTTCTCTGCTGAGCTGCTCTGTGTGTGTATGTGTGTCCTGGTGTGTCTGTCTGTCCATGTGTATGTGTCCTGGTGCATCTGTCTGTTTCTGTGTGTGTGTCCTGGGTTGTCTGTCTGTGTCTGTCAGTCTGTGCTGGTGCTCTCATGGCTCCCACCCCGTTGGCACAAGACCCTCTCAGGGAAGGTTGCATCTGCCACCACCACAGACCACGAACCCAACCCTCCCTCCATGGTGCCTCTCCAGCCGTGGGTGTCTCAGCTCCCCCTCTGCTGTCACCTCCAGCCGAGGCAGGAGCTGAGCTGTGGGGCTGCAGAGCTGCCAGGGAGGGAAGGAGATCAGAAGATCACTCTCTGAAGAATTAGGATCCTAATCTGCCTTAAACTGCTCAGCACTGCCACGGGCCCTCCCGAGGCAGCAGCTCCTCTCATCCCCTCCACGAGGCCAAGCAGATGAGGTAGAGCCTGGCATGGGGTTCACAGCCACAAAACAGAGCCCGGCAGAGTAAAGATCAACCTCAATTAGACTTTACCTTTCATGATGTAGTTTGCTGTTGCCTGGGCTCATTAAAAGCCTGCTGCAGGTAGGAGGAAGCATCAGAGGGATTATGCGCAGCAGCTGTGTGAGGAGATCTGAGCTCTCGCAGCAGCAGCAGGAGCAAGAGCCAAAGTCTCTTCCTGCTCCTTGGGTGATCCTGCTGCCCCTGCAGCATCCCCTCGGAGCAGGAGCAGCCACAGCCTCTCCCCAAATGTGCTTCTCTTCTCTTTAATGGCATTTGTGGCACCCAGGAGACCCCACAGCCCTGAGCAAGGCTGAGCCCTGAGCTTTTGAAAATCCCAAGGCACAGGCACCTAAAGGAAAAGAGAGTCTGACCTGGAGCCTCTGGCTGAGCACCCTGAGGCTGCCAAAGGCACTCTGTGGGGAGTGAGGATGGTGTTTCCACACTGACCCCAGGGAAACAGGGAAGCCTTGCAGGGCTCACTGGTGCCACAGGAGGCCACCCTGGACATCCTTGCCTGGTGGACACTGACACTGTGGGGGTTTTGTGCTTCCTCCAGGGCACTTTGATCCCAGCCAGATTCCAGCAGACGCCACCTGCCCGATCCCTCAGCTGTCACTGCAGAAATTTGGCACTGGGCGGAAAAGGAACATCTATAACCTGGGCCAGAGGGGATGACAGGGGACAGCTCTGAGTGCCTGCTGTGTGCTCCTCTCACAGGGAGTGACCAATTTGGAGGCTCAGAGCTGTAAAACTCCCGTGATCTTTTCCTTCATTACTTCTTCCACCTGAGAGCAATCTCCTGCTGTTGGAAAACAACATCCATAGCAGTCTAAACTTTAGTCAAGGGGTTTTGTTTGCCTTTGCCCCAGGTAAAAGAATTTTAAGTTTCTTTCCAGGGCATTGTTCCACCAGGTGGGGTGTGATGAACTCAGCACACCAACAGCCTGGGAATGCCCAAAAGATAAAGGGACATCAGCGCCATCTACAACATCTGCCCCAGGCTCTGTCTCTGGCAAGGTTGAAGACATCTCCTCAGAAAAGACTGAAAAGAAAATCAAGGAATGAAGATCTAATTAACATCAGAAGCAGATCCAATAGGAGATCAAATACTAAGAACTACCTGGGACCAATGAACACTGACCCAATTCGTTTCTATGAGTTTCAACTGTGTAAAAGATCTGAAAGATCTAGTTAAAGCCATGTGCCATGAAATGATTCTCTGTACACCCGGGCTATGTGAGGATGAGATGATTTCTGTGGTACATCCTGGCCAGCACAACATCCTGGCCAGATAATAAAGCAATGCCTTGACTGTCTAAAATGTTGTTGGAGGGTTTTTGTTTTTTGGTGCCACTGCAGCCTGGCTGCTCAGGGGGACCTTTCCAGCCCAGTGCAGCTGTTCTTCCCGCAGCACTGTTCAGCTGGAGTTCAGCTCCCTGCCACAGAGCAGTTTGACTCTTCCCAACCTCTCAGCCCTGGGCTGCTGCTGCTGCAGGGTGCCAGTGGGAAAGGCACGTTCCCAAAATACACTGAAATCAAAACCACACAGTCCCCGCTGTGCAGCAAAGGGGAGGAAGGGAGTCAGTGAACAAATATTTGCCTGGCTACCCTGCTTTCTAGCACAGAGAGTCTGAAGAAGCAAAAGCCCAGCTTTCCAGTAAAACTCAGCCCACTAGTGCTGCCCACACTCCAAAACTGTGGTAGCTTGGTAACTTCCCAGTGTTTGGTCTCATTTTCTGTTGAAGAAGCCAACAGAACAAGGGGAAGGAGGTGGTTTCAGAGCCAAACTGCTGAGTAATAAATCAGCCAACTCCTCCTTTGCTGCTCCGGGACACTGCAAGTTGTGCCAAGTGCTTTTTCTCTCAGCACTGTTGGTTTTACACCCACTCCAGAAGTCCCAGGACTGTTCTCACCGTCTGTCTGGGGTCACATCTGGAGCACAGGGCAGAGGGCTTCACTTGCAGAGCAGCCAAGGTGGGCCCCAGGGTGGTGGAAACCT
>VZSU01000943.1:212089-222700 GCA_013398715.1 Nesospiza acunhae
GGGGCCAGAAACCTCCACAGGCACCTCTCAGCCCTGGTCCGTGGCTGGGGATAGCTGTGAGGATCCCTCATCCCGATGTTTTACAGGGGCAAAGGTGGAGCAGGCAGAGGATGCTGAGCCCAGTGAGGATCCTCACCAGCGTGGGGACACACCACTTGTGCATGGGGAGGGAGGCAGGGCCCTTCCAGCATCCCTTTTTTTAGCAGCTCGGTGCTGCGTTTTGTTCGAGGGTTTAACTTTTTTTTTTTTTTCCCTTTCTTTATTTTTTTCCCTCCGGTGTTCGTTAGCAGAAGTGACATTTCTGCGGATGGGCAGGCGATGACGGCAGCTAATGGCTCCCGGGCCCTCTCTCCGGTTTCCTTAGCAACTGCGGGAAGGGAAAACAGAACCTGTCAGATGGAAAATGTCAATTATAGCGGATGCGGAGGGGAGAGATGCTGCGAGCAGAGGAGGCGGGCGGCGGCGGGGAGAGCGAGGCCGCGGCGGGGAGGGGCTGCCCGGGAGGAGAGGGACAGGGCTCGGCAGGGATGGGGATGAGGGATGCAGGGCTGAGGGATGCAGGGCTGAGGGATACAGAGTGAGGGATTCAGATCTGAGGGATGCAGGGTATGGGATACAGGGCTGAGGGATGTAGGTCTGTAGGATGCAGCAGGGCTGAGAGATGCAGGGCTGTGGGATGTAGGGCTGAGGGATGCAGGGCTGAGGGATACAGAGGTGTGGGATGCAGGGCTGAGGGATACAGGGATGTGGGATGCAAGGCTGAGGGAAGCAGGGCTGAGGGATGCAGGTCTGAGGGATGCAGAGCTGAGGGCTGTAGGATGTACGGCTGTGGTATTGCAGTGTTGTAGGATGCAGGGCCGTGGGATGCAGGGCCGTGGGATGCAGGGCTGTGGGATGCAGGGCTGTGGGATGCAGGGCTGAGGGATGCAGGTCTGAGGGATGCAGGGCTGTGGGATGTAGGGATGTGAGATGCAGGATGTGGGATGCAGGGCTGTAGAATGTAGAGCTATGGGATACAAGGCTGTAGGATGCAGGGCTGTGGGATGCAGGGCTGAGAGATGCAGGTCTGAGGGCTGTAGGATGTACGGCTGTGGGATTGCAGTGCTGTAGGATGCAGGGCTGTGGGATGCAGGGCTGAGGGATGCAGGTCTGAGGGATGCAGCGTTGTGCTGCTTCACCCCCAATTTTGCCAGACACAACCCATCCCCGTGTCCCAGTGGCTGAATGACTCTCCCCCTCAGCCGGAGCAGGGGGCTCTGAGGTAGAGATGAAAGCAGCAGGAAGGATATCAATCAGACGGACTAATAAATAAATAAGAGGGAGGAATAAATAAAGGCACGGGCGAGCTACGCCCGCATCCCGCCCGTGGCTGCTCAGCCCTCGGTGGATGCGGGGCGGATCAGCGCTGAAGGAGAAATCAGCTGCTAAAGCGGCGGGGAAGGAGCCGCTGACGCAGTGTTAATATTCATCACAGCCACTCGTCCCCTGCGCTGCCAGCCAGACAAAAGCAGGCGGTGCCGGCAGCCTGGGGTGGGCAAGGGGCTGCGCGGGGGATGGATGTGGGTGCCCACCCTGCTGCCCTTTGCCCAGCCCAGCTGGCAGCGGGCACAGGGATGTGGCACGGTGCTAGTACCGCGGCAGGAGGCTGGAAGGAGGCTGAGGCTGAAATCCGGGCTCGCCTCTGCAGTGAAAGCCGGGGTGGCACAGAGTCAGCCCAGCCCCATCCTCGCAGCACCACCAGCAGCGCTGGGAGCCTGAGCTCCAGCACATCGTCCTGCCTCAGGCATCTCCCAGCAGTGTTTGGGTGCTTTTTCTTTACGCAGCTCCCCATCTCCACCTTGACCACTACACCAAAGCACACCTGGTTTTAAAAGTGAAAGGGAAAAAGCCAAAGCAGCAGCGACCCCAGGATCTCTGTGGGATGCCCGGCGCTTCCAGGCAGCCCCGTGCACAGCGGCAGCTCCTGAGGACGCCGGGGTTGCTGTTCGGTCACCTTGTGCTGACACCTCCCTGCCCGTTCAGAGCCTTCTGAGCAGGGAGAGTGCTAAATCAGCCTTTACTCTCCTCACTTAGCCACCATCCAGGCCTGCTTGTCATGCTGTGACATCGGGGGACTCGGACTCTCCTTGTCTTGGCTGACATTGATCTCCTGCCGGGAGGGAGCCAGCCGCTGCTCCTGCACCATGAATGCTAAAGCAAGTGGAATAAAAGGGAAGAGCTACCTTGGGAAAGTGGTCACCTGCAGCTGGCTGAAAGGATGAGTTTTATTTTGGTTTATTCTGTATTTTTTTGTTGTTGTTGTTGTTGTTTACTTGGATGGGGCAGGAAGCCTGCAGCTCAGGAGCAATGCTTTTTCTTGCCTTAAGAAACAATTGCCTCACCTTGCTGGGCATTTAACCTGCTCCATTTCTGAGATCTCCCTTTAACAGATGGCACTTGCCCATCTCTGCAAAGCCCTGCAATATCCTGAGGTGAAAGGAAATATCAGACCCTGCTTAGTTTTCCTCATCCCTTCCCCCAAGTGATGTGTCTGAACAGGAAAAGCAGCAGATGTGAGGCACAAACCAGAAGTACCCTGAGCTGGTGCTCTCTTGAGTCTCATCCTAACCATGAAACCCAAAAACCCTTCTGGACCCTGGTTTGCAGAGCTGGACCTCTTACCCTCCAGAGACCCATCACCAAGGTCCATCATGTTCCTTCTCTGACTCTGGGCCCAAAACCATCTCAGAGCGGATAATTTTTTAATGCTCAGCATGACAAGGCGCTTTCACCTCTCTATTCCCTCTGTTCATGTCTGTTTCCTGCACTTTTAAGTGTTTAATTACAACAACAGGCTTCTGTAGGCTGAAATAATGACCCCACAAGAGCTGTCCAACTGAGGAGAGGGAGAATCTTTGCTGGAGCCAGGACAGCTCTGGGAACTGTCACTCAGGTTCACTTCTCCTGTGCTTTCCCTTCTCACGCTCATGGGTTATTTTTACATTTTCTCTTATGTAACCAGGTCAGGGTCTGCTCTGGTTTCCACTTTGTCTGAAGCCAAAGGGAAAAAACCCACTATGAATTCAAGTAATGGACTTCCAACTGATTGCTTTTCAAAGTGTCACCCCGGGTCTTTGCGTGGCACCTGGGTGGGAACAGCTCCAGCCTCTGGGGAGCCCTGGGGAATAACCAGCATGGTGTGAGCAGGGCAGCAAAAAACCTCCAAACTGAGTCCAAAACAGCTTTAACCAGTCTCTAGTTACACCATTCCTGTGTATGCTGGGTTTCTGACCCTCCTGTGCCTGCCCCAAAATCATCCATGAACCAAAGCTTCCTGGGGGTGGTACAACCACAGCTCTCCCAGTGCCCTTGGTCAGGCAGGGCACTGGGCACAGCTGGGTGTGTGCCCAGCACCTCTTCTGCCTAAACCAGCACAGGATGCACCTGGAAATGCCATCCCACACATCCCATATGGCAGCAGGGCTCAGAGCCCAGGCCAAAGGCACCTTTGCACCCCAAGGAGAAGATTTCCCAGCCTGGCAAACCATGCCACAGCTTCCCACAATGGCATTTCCAAAAGACTTTCTTTGATAAACTTGGTGCTGTCAATAAATCTTAAAGCAGCAATAGTCATCCCATCCATCCATCCATCCATCCATCCATCCATCCATCCATCCATCCATCTATCCATCCATCCATCCATCCATCCATCCATCCTTCTTCTCCCCCTCATTTCTCCCTGAGCCAGTGGGGGACCCCTGGTGCTGCAGGGCTGTAAATATCAATTGTTCTAACCCCGTTAGAGCCTAATAGGCTCAGCAACAGCTACTGAGGAAAGGGCCTGACCCTGCTCGTCAGCAGTCATGACATGGAACAGCTATAGCAGGTTCAGGGTATGCAAAAGGCTTAAATGCACATTTAATGGTTGTCAGGCAGCAGTTCCTATTAATATAAAGACAGTCACATCCCAGGGCTATGGAAAAAGAGCTGAAAAGCACGGAAGAAAAATGAATATATTTCAATGGATGTTGGCATGATCAAGAAACGACTCAAACAGCTAAAGCTGCTCTGCTCCTGACACGCTGAGACATTGAAACTTGGATAATTAGTACAAAAGTTTCCTTGCCCATGTGACTCAGATCTTCAATTATTGACATTTGAGTTCATTATAATTTATGCATTTTCTTTATTTGTGTTTTGCCCAGGAAAAAGCAGAGCAACTCAGGCAGATAATTTGTTGTTGCTTTGCATATCTGCTTTCCAGCATTAAATTTTTATATCTCCTCCATCAAAACCAACTGAACTACCAGCCCTCTCAGCACCCTAATACCATAATACAAATAACTGCAACCTCCTCCCACAAAAGATGAACCCCTGACTATGTCCATAACTCCTCCTTCCCATAAATTTAAAATGAATAATCTGAAAATATTTACCACCATTTCAAGACTCAGTGTAGAAGAAATCTCCCTCATTCCATTGAGTAAAACACAAATTTAGGGCAAAGCCAAAGCTGACATAATTTTTCAGCTCTGAACTATTTTGTCCAGGAGTGACAGTTCGTCCTCTCCTATCATGGTTAGGACAGACCTTTTGTAAAGCTTTGCAAAGCCCCAGTTTGCCTCTCCTTGCAGGCTGCACAATGTTACTAATCTCAAAATTGATAAATTACAACCACGAAGGCAGAGCAAAACCCTTTGCACGGACACAAGAAATTATTTCCCTGTCACACGGAGTTTCCTTTCCCCCTCCTTTCTTTTTCTTTTGTGTTGTCATCTTCATTTGAAGAACCTTCCCAAGACTTGAAAAGGTCAGTGCCCTCGTATTTGGGACACAGGATTAGAGGTGACAGAGCTGTGTTGAAAGACATAATTGAGCCTGGGCAGCTCAGGAGATTTCAGCCTGCCCAGGGTTTGGGCAGCCCTGGCCCTTTGAAGGATCTAAAAGGTGTTCATGGAGGGAACAACGATTCTGGAATTTCAAAAAGCTGCAGGCGAGCTCAAAAGGTAATTAATAGAGACTAATTGGTCTCAAGGCCCTGGATAGTGGCTCTGTGTGCAGTCCTCAGAGCTGGCACTGCTCCTTTGTCCTGCCCAGGATCCTGCTCAGCTGCTGTGCTCAAGTGCCTGCAGGGACAGGAGGGACAGGAGGGACAGGAGGGACAGACTGAGATAGGCAGGGACAGGAGGGACAGGAGGGATAGGAGGGGATGTCAGAGAACAGGCAGGGACAGGAGGGACAGGCAGGGACAGACATGGACACAAGGGATAGAAGGGACAGGAGGGGCTGTCAAAGAACAGGCAGGGACAGAGACAGGAGGGAGAGGAGGGACAGGCAAGGACAGGAAGGGACAGGCAAGGACAGGCAGGGACAGGCAAGGACAGGGAAGGACAGACAGGGACGGACAGGGATATGAAGGGACCGGCAGGGACAGGCAAGGACATGGAAGGACAGACAGGGACAGGAAGAGACAGGCAGAGAACAGGCAGAGACAGGAGAGACTGTCAGAAAACAGGCAAGGACAGGAGGGGCAGGAAGGGACAGGCAGAGACAGGCAAGGACAGGAGGAACAGGCAGACAACAGGCAGGGACAAGAGTGACAGAGGGGACAGACATGGACACAAGGGACAGGAGGGGCTGTCAAAGAACAGGCAGGGACAGAGACAGGAGGGAGAGGAGGGACAGACAGGGATAGGAGGGACAGCCAGGGACAAGCAGGTGCTGTCACTGCAGCTGGTGACAAAAGGGCAGAAATCTGCATGGGTTCCTAGTGGGGAGCCTCTGCTCTCAGCCAAAATGCAATGGTGATGCAAAAAAACCCCAACCCCATTTGATCAGGAGTGTTCTGATCAAACCCACCACCACCCCTGGGATGAGCTGGTGGCCCCAGCTGGAGTTCCCCAGTGCCTGCCCTTGCCAGCAGGAGGTACAGCCTCTCTTTGCTTTTCACTGAGTGCAGGAACAGTTTTTAAAGGCCTGTTAGGAATAAATTTGGCTGATTTCAATGTTAATTGCACATTTTTGTCCCTGGAAGTGTTCAAGGCTGGGTAGAACAGGACTTGGAGCAATCTGGTCCAGTGAAAGGTGTCCCTGCTATGCTGGAAGTGGATGGACTTTAAAATCCCTTCCATTCTGACACATTCTGTGATTCCAGTGCTGAAAAGTGGACACACTGCATTCCCCACATCAATATTGCCCTTGTCCTATTTCTGCTGTGTTAAGGTCCATTTCTGGCAGGAGCAGGCAGGGATCCTGCCCAGGGCAGCATCTCCCAGCTGGGCTCTTCAAGCTCTTAGAAGGCAACCCAAGACAAAACTGTGAAGAACAAACAGAGGTTCACAACCCAGGTTTGGCCTTTCTCATGCTTGAGGCTCAGGAGCAAAGAAAGTGAAGGGAAACCACGACAACAAAGCAGTGCTGTGATTTAGTGTGACATTCATTTCAGCAGAGGAAAATCCTTGCAGCAGCACAGCTCAAGCTGACTGACAGCAGGGGGTTTGTTGGATGGGCACTAGGTGAAGGAAGATGGGAAGCATCAACCTCCAAACGTCAGTTTTTAAAGTCTCTGAGAGCAAAGTAGCAGCTGACTTCAGTGGAAGAAGACCACAACAAAGATCCATTATTTCCTTTTACACTCCACAGTCAGCAGGTCCTGCTCACCAGGCGAATGTGGGAAGAGGGAGAGGAAGAAAAGGAGTTTTCCATGTGGGGTTGAAGCTGCCCCTTCCCTCACTCAACCCATCAGCAGAGAAGAACCTGAGACATTGAGCACAGCCTGAGGAATGCCCCCCTGAAAACAGGCAGTACAATTGGGTACATTTCCCTTCATTTTTTTAATTATCCCTTTTTCCACAGTGCCCAGCCCTCCCTCCTTTCTCATCACACTCTTCACTACGCCCTGTCTATTTAGCAGAATAAATGGCTGAGCTGCAGCACTGAGGGCTGGAACGGCTGCTTGCCTTGCTACAGGGCTCTCCTTGCCACATGGCAGCCAAGGGGTTAAACAGATCCTGGCAGCTCCACTGATGCCTCAGGTTCTGGCTTTTATATTTTTCAGATTCTGTGCTGCTTTAGTGTGTGGGTCTGAACTTGACATGAGGGGATGGTGAGCTCTGTGCACAGAGCGGGGAGACAAAACAATTCCTGCTCCAGCTGGGCACCAAGGACAAATGATCCAAATCTCAGCCCAAGAGCACAAATAATGTGGGCTGGACAGAGAAAAACAAGGATGGGGCTGCATGGGCTAAAGCTGGAATTGGACAATGAACTGCAAGATGCAAATGGAGCAGAACTGATCCAAGTGAGAGACCCCATGACCAGTTGTGCATTTTGGGACCATTTTGGTTCATGTTGGGTGCAGCCCTGGCTGGGCTCTTGTGCTGCCCAAGGTGGATCCATTGAGGCCTTTCAATGAATCCCTACTTTATTCTTTAACTCTATCCAGCCTCTGCTCTAGGTCAGCCTGCACAAGGTATCGCCAGGAGCTGAGCCCAGCAAGGACTGGGTACAGGCAGAGCAGCAAGGATGTCTCCAGCCTGGACAGATTTTATGGCAGTGACTTTTGGGTGCCCTGGGCCACCCACAAGGTACCTGAAGTGCCAGAACATCTCCTGGTGGTGTTTGCCCTCTGAATTCTCACCCCCTTGCAATAAAAGCAGGACCATGTCACAGACATTTCTTTTATGAAAAATCCTCTCTCAGGATTTTTCCTACTGAAGCTGAGAGTTTCAGCAACAAGATGTAAACAATAGCTTATCTGCTGCTGTGGAATGCAACAGGTCTGTCTGGATATTGGTCTCGTGTGGATGTTTTGGTTCAGTGACCACTCACGGCAGAGCTGGCTCTCGCTCTCTGCGGGGTCAGCTGCCTTTGTTATTCTTCTTTACTTTCTATTTTTAAGTTAAGTAGCAGCTTCTAGAAACCTTTCCTTTCTTTTCTTTTAGTATAGTTATAATAGATGTATATATCATAAAATAATAAATCAAACCTTCTGATAATAGAGTCAAAGATCTCATCTCTTCCTTCACCCAAAAGCCCTTGTGATCAACCGTCACAATACCACAAATAGTCCTTTTGTTTTACATTTCTCACCACTGAGTAAAACACTAGGTTGAACAGTTCCTGAAACCATGGCCACTGGCAGAGCTGCTGCATGTCCCTGGCTACCTGGGATGGGGGAGAGACCCCTCTGTGGCTGGAAAACCAAGGAAAAGCAGGGAGCTTCCTCAGATGCAGCAGCTGTGAGGGGGACACAGTGGAGTACAGGGCAAATGTCCAGCTCTGCCCTGGGGCTCTGGTACCTGCAAGCTCTGCCCCAGTTCCTGCTCCTGCTCTGCACCCAGACTGTGGGAGAAAGAGCCCTCAGCAGCCTCTGGGTGCACACATCTGTCCAGCCTGAGCCAGGGAGGCTGTGACAGCTGGGCAGAATTAAAACAGAGGCTCTGTGGAGAATGTTTCTGGTTATAGCTATAATGATGACAATGTGCCCCCCTCCACTGAGCACTCACTCCCTGTCAATTCCAGGGATTAGGCTTTCCTACCCATCCCTGTGTCACCACATTTCCTTACAAAGCACAGTTGCTTATTGTAACGCTTCCATTTGGTTTTTATTTTTATTTTTCTATGACTTCAACATGCCTTACGTAGATTTTCTGGAAGCCAGACTACCCTAATGTGCCTGTTGGAATCACAGCTTTGGGAAGCAGTGTCTGATAGCAAGGATGCTGTTGGGGGGCTGGAGAGAGGGTGTCCTCTTCCCAACCCTGGCACTGCCCATCTGGGTGACCCTGCTGCCTCCCATATCAGCCTACAAGGCAAGAGTGATAAGCTCTGGGAGTGTGTAGTGAGGCTTAATTAAAGTGGGAAAGCACTTCAAGCTCCTCAGCACAAGCAGTTTTAAATAAAACCCACGATAATAACAAGCTGGTTACAGCGTGAAGCAGTCTGGAGGAGGGACAGTGACACACAGCAGTGGCAAAGTGGCTTAAAGAGCTCCCACATCCCAGCCTGGCTTCACCATGGTGAAGACCTGAGCTCCTGATGTTGCTGGGAAAAACTTTCCTTTTCCTTTTCCTTCCCATCCCATGCAACTTCTTGAAAAGAAAGCTTTTCCAAGCAGCACTGTGTGGGGGAAAAAGACCTGAAAGCAGCTGAAAACATTTCTTTGCTGCTCCTGTGGTCTGTGAGGTCTCTTGTCCTTTGTTTTGATGATAAAAATCACCCTTTTTTGATGATAAAATCATCCTTTTTTAGTGATAAAAATCCCCTCCTGGGGCATGGGGCCGGCAGTGCTCCTGCTGGCCCAGCCCAGCCGGTGCCCTGGTGGGATCTGCAGTGGCTGCAGGCAGGAGGGGCAGGGATTCCATCCCATTCCATGCCCCAGGCGCCCCAGGAGGAGCCCTCAGGGCTGCTTTGTCCCAGGGTCAGTCTCCAGCAGCACATCCATGCCAAGATCCTCGATTACAGATGGTCCAGATCTGTGCTCTTCTCTGTATCCTTAAGATAAACATGTCCTTCACTGTATCACCTACTCCATCATACACTCCTATCAAATGAGCCTTGCTGGCTCGTAAATTACTGTGCAAACCATTGCAAACAATAAAGGCAATTTTACTTACTGAACCATTAAATTTACATACTTAAATTAGACTCAACCAGACGTTGAGAGGGGACGTCTGGCGGCCAGACAAACAATGAATTTAGGGAAAGGGAAAGAGCTGCCTGTACTTCCCCACCTCTCACATGAAATTAATGAGGTGCTTCAATTTAATCATCATTAAAATTACATCTTTATTTAGTTACTTAGCAGAGTTTGACTCACTGAGTGGCGTGGAACGTGAGGTAATGCCTGGGACATCAACCCTTCCACAGGGGGAGGCAGGGGGAGGCCAATCTCCCCAAAATGCCTTCACACCCACTGCAGACACAGCAGGCACACCTGCCAGGATCCCAAATCATTCTCCATGGCTGATTATTAAGGTTAGACAATTAGGGAAGAGAAGCAGCAAGATAAATTGAGTTTAGGATGGGTTTGAGCCATGTGATTCTTTAGACAACACCAACAAACAGGAAGCTCTTGCAGCATAATCAAAGTTCAGTGCATGTGACAGGGAGAAACTCTTCAGAAAAGCAGTTTTGAACAAAGGCTCAGTGAAATGGAAGCAGAGAGACAAGGCACCTGCTCTTGTTTGTTTTTTACTTGCTCCCACACACACAATTAACTCATCTCAGGGTGCTCCTGGGCAGGCATGGGGGAGGCTGGGCAGGGTGGGCATCCTTGTGGCAGTCACAGGGTGTTGCAGACCATGTCTGGTTGTCACCTGTAACCGTGATATTTTCTGAAAAAATCCCCTTGTCAGGATTTTTCTCCTGAGAAGCCTCAGAAAAGAAACGTAAACAATAAATATCTGATTGCTTGAAATGTGGTTTGGAGGTTGCTTACCAACAGGTGCATCTTTGATTGGTTCCATGTGAATTGTTTTTAATTAATGACTAATCCCAGTCCAGCTGTGTCAGACTCTGAGGAGTCAGTCACAGGTTTTTATTATCATTCTGTTCTAGCCTCCTGATGTATCCTTTCTCTTTCTTTAGTATAGTTTTAGAATATAATATAATATAATATAATATAATATA
>VZSU01000943.1:229769-240627 GCA_013398715.1 Nesospiza acunhae
CAGGAATGCTCATGCTCGGCCCCGGCCCCCTTGCTTTAGGGCTTTCTTTTTTTATTATAATAAATGCTGAAATCTTTTTGTACTTTTGTACCGGGAGCCTGCTCTCGTTTTTAACATGTACTGTTAGTTTGGTTGTTATATTGTAAAAGAGGTTAAAAGGGCAGTTATAAGAAATTACATGTCAATAAAGGGCAGCACCCCCCAGCAAAACGAGCCAGCTTGAACAGAACTGTAATGGCCAATCAAGGCCTTCAACCTTCATGCAAATGAAGGATCCAAATACAAACAAATCCAGAGGGACAAAAACATGATAAAAAGGTGGATCTGACCCAGGGAAGCTGTGCTGCTCCACCTGGAGCACCGGGGCCATTGCTGGTCCAGCGCCGGCGCTGCTCCATCCTTGCGGGAACGCTCCTGCTCAGCCCAGGCCCCTGCTTTGGGCCTTTCTTCTTATTATAATAAATGCTGAAATCACTTTAATACCGGGAGCCTGCTCTCGTGTTTAACATGTACTGTTAGTTGGGTTGTTATATTGTAAAAGGGGTTAAAAGGGCAGTTATAAGAAATTGCATCTCAGTAAAGTGCAGCACTCCCCAGTGAAACGAGCCAGCCTGGACAGAACTGTAATGGCCAATCAAGGCCTTCAACCTTCATGCAAACAAAGGATCCAAACAGAAACCAATCCAAAGGCACAAAAAACAGGATAAAAAGGGGGATCTGACCAAGGGAAGCTGCGCTGCTCCACCTGGATCATCGGGGCCATCGCTGCTGAGCAGCCCCAGCGCTGGTGCTGCTCCATCCTTGAGGGAACGCTCCTGCTCAGCCTGGGCCCCCTTGCTTTGGGCCTTTGTTTTTATTATAATAAATGCTGAATTCACTTTAGTACCCCTTGCTTTAGGCCTTTCTTTTTCATTATAATAAATGCTGAAATCACTTTAATACTGGGAGTCTGCTCTCATTTTTAACAGAAGGAAACCTTCCCAGCTGCATACAGACAGGAAAATTCGGTGTTTCCAAAAGGCACAAATCCAATCTCTAGGGCAAAATCGGTGTCCTGCCTCTTTGGGAGTGCTGCCCATCCCTGTGCAGAAGGCAGGGTGGTTGTTTGGGATGGCTGAGAGCCCTTGTGCCCGCACAACCCCGAATCACACAGCTCCACAAGGGCAGCACCAGCTCCACAGGGACACATGGGAGGGTGTGCAGGGAAAATCCCAAAATCCCAGAGCCCTTGGAGCGCTCTGTGCTCAGGTGTGCGGTGACACACACACGCTCTATGAGCCTGCCCAGGGCTCCACGTGCATTTTCCAGCAGCTCCATCCTCCCCACAAACCCAGAGTTAACTGCTGAGAGTGCTCTCTGCCATCTTTTGTGAGCCGGGAACCAGGAACGCTGCATAAATCATTATTCTTGCTAATTACCAGGAAACATCAAACAAGACAAGCATTTTACTCCTCATCACTGAATTTTGTTATGCTAATTAGAGTTGTATAAGCTGTTGCTATTAAACCTGGAGAGTCAGAAAAACATTTGCATTAATACCCACAAAGCTGCATCAAAACCTAGTTATTAGTATTTCAATGAGGTTCAGGTTACAGGGAAGCTGCTGCCATTTCAGGGGCTGGTTTGTTGTTTTTAAATCCTGCTGTGAGAGAAAATATAAATAAATGCAGGGTGAGGCCACATGCAGACAATACTCCTTTTATACGGGGAATTAAAAAAATAAATAAGGCAACTTTGATCAGGAGGGGATCTAGAAGTGAGGGGGAGTGAGGGAAGGCAGAGCAGCGCAGAGATTTTGGTGCACTGCACTTGGGGCTGCTCAGCCAGGGGATGCCAGGCTGGAAACTTCTTTTTGGGTTTCTGAGTTGCTGCTGTTCCCAGGCACTTTGCTTGATCTGAGTGGTTTGGGTTTAACTCTCTGGAAGGCAGCTGGGAGGAGGAGCTGGCTCCTGCCTGCCCCCACGAAAATCACCTGAGTTTGCCTTCACCTACACCTTGTGCATCCCACTGACACCAGGAGGAGGGGGGACAGGATTTCTGGGTATCAAAATACACACACCAAGCTAAAATGTCTAAACTTTGTGGGGAACCAAGTCTGTAACAGGAATTGGCAATTCCTTCTTTTTAGTGCCAATCACAGCAGCTGAGTGTTTCATCTGAAGATCTCACAGCACTTCAGAAAAGCAAATTATTCCCCCATGTGCCCCTTTAATACAACAATTATCACCATTTGATGCATCAAATACATCTGAAGAAATTAGGGGAGTCCAAACAGGCAGCTTGGGAGCAAGGGAAGGGTATTTTATCCCCTGAGGCCTGAGTGCTGGAGTTTCATTTTGGTGAGCTGTTCACAAAGGCACACTCACATTGATGATTTCCATCATGTGGATGTGTTCATATTGAGCTCACATGATGTTGCAGCAAACCTTGTCCTGCACTGGGGGGCTGTGACAGGTTCATACACAATAGAGGGAGCCTGTGGGGGAAGGAGCTGGGGTGTAATTTAGGTTGGGAGCATCCTTATTCCAGAAAACGCCAGAAAATGCCAGAAAAATGCCAGAAAATGTGGGGGAAGGAGCTGGGATGTAATTCAGGCTGGGAGCATCCTTATCCCAGAAAATGCCAGTTTGTTCAACCTGGGTGAGAGGCACTGTCCTTTCCAGACACTTGGGGATGGATGGATGGATGGATGGATGGACGGACGGATGAACTCCAGCCATTTGCAGGTTCCCCAGCCCCTTTGCTCAAACCACACCAGTTCCTTTGCCTGGCATTTATTCCCCAGTAAGGAGCAGACCCTATTGACAGCCTAAAGAACACATCTGAGCTATCTCTGTGACCCAAGTGCTGTTCTGTTGATGCGGGGAACAAGTTATCTGGTTTTAATGTCCGTTTGTCAGATTGCTGGAGAAGGAGAACCACTCACTCTCTCACTGTATATTTCTACCAAAGAAATAAAAAAAAAAAAAAGGAAAGAGAGGTCTGTGTTGCCTTTTCCCTCACTGGTGGGAAGCTCAGGTGAATTGAGCAGTGCTGTGCCTGGCTGATGATGAATTGTGGTGGCAGTGCCCGTGCTCCATCATTCTGCTGATGTGGAGGAAGGTGGAGGCACAGCAGGGACCAGGGACCATCCAACACCTCCCTGTGCTGGCCCTGAGCTCTGGGATGCTCCTGGAGGGGTTCCCAGCCCAGGGCCACCTCCTCTCCCCCAGCACAGAGCCCATCACATACGGGTTTCTCTGAGTCTGGACTGAAGGCACTTGAGACGGTAATTCATGTTCAGACTCAGGTGTTTATTATTTCTTATCAGTAAAACATTCCCACAACCATGAGTTCTGCAGCTTTTCATTAGAAGGCACAAAATGGCCAGCAATCTCTTGTTACAAGGACTTTTTAAGACTAAACTATCCAATTAAGAACTGACACCTGGATTATTTCCCCTTTTAACCCAATAACTGACCCCAAAGAGCCCACAATGGGGACTTTTCTGCCCAATTACCAAATGCCACCCAAACCCATGAAGAAGAAGGAAGAAGAAGCATGAAGAAGAAACCCAGGACGACACCCTGTGCCCTCCATCTTGCTTCCATCCACAACACACTAAAAATCCCAAAACCTCAATGTCTCACCAAGTGATCCACCTACACTTCTCTCTATAATCTATTTCACACTTTTGCGGATTCTAGTTTATCTTGAAGTCTTTAGGAAACTTTCTCCATGAATGAGGGTCAAAGTCAGTGCTCCCCTGGGGGTCAGGGCATCCCAGAGCAGACAAAGAAATATTCCCTGTGGTGCCCTGGGTTTCCACATTTCCACAATCACCTGCTCACTGTGCACCCTCAGCATCCTTTCCACCTTTGGGGACCATCATCGGGTGCTTCTCTCCAGCCTCATTCCCTGCTGCATCCAGGAGAATATCCCACAGCTCTCTGCCCCCCAGGAGGGGATGTTAAAGCCTCTATCTCTGCCAGGATCAGTGTGAGGAGAAGAGCCAAACACAAGGCAGGCACCAGCACCAGTCCCACTCTAACACGGCATCCTCCCTAATCACAGGCAGATTAAGAGAAAAAATCCACATCAGCCATGCTGAGGAAAGGAGAACTCTAAGAAGGATGAGGAAAATGAAGACACTGTGAAATGCAATAGATGTCAACTTCTACTTATTTTTTAATTTCATCTCTTACAAGCTTTTTGGAAGCTAACATGATTAAGTTCTTCACACAATTTATTAGCATCTTGTTGGAAATCCAGCAGTATATTACACTGTCTGAGTAATCCAATTAGTCAAATGTATTTATTTAACCAGAATATTAGCTGCACACAATCCCAAATGAAGTAAAGTCCCTGATCCTGGGGTTCCTCTCACTTCCTGGAATTCATTTACCAGCTACAGGAAGGTTTTCTCTAATGAAATAAATATCAGCCCTATGTTTTTGGAATAATACAAGATCACCAATCTTGCTGCTCAGCTAACTGCTGCCTTTTTTTTTTTTTTTCCCCTGCAGCAGATACTGAGGCACACAGATTTCACAGCAGCATAAACGTTTTCCTGGCTCTTCCACCTTCCTCTCACCCTGAACCCAAGAACTTCCCCAAACCCCCCAAGCCCACCTGGCTTCCCATTTTTGACAACTCCCAAATCATTCCCCAAATTAAGAACACACCTTTTATTTTTCATTCATGCAACCCACGTGCAAAAGCGAGCCTCGTACCTCTTTACCCTGATTTGAAAGAGCTTTGAAATAAAACCACTGTAGGAAGCAAGGGCTCTCCGGCACTTTTTTCCCTCCTAATGAAGGAGCTGAGTGACAGCCCCCGAGGCAGGAGGTCTGAGGAGCCTCAGCAGCATCCCTGCCATGCTCAGGTGCTGCTCTGCCCCAGTGCTGAGCTAAGGGGGTGCAGACAGACGTGTGACAGTTTGGGGGGGTATTTTAGTGATTACTTCAATTTTTTTTTTTTTAGCTCGCTCCCCTCCTTGCTTTAATTTTGTTACTGCCTTGGATGCTCCCAGCTGCTACAGCACAGCATCCCCACCAGAGTCCCTGGGTGCCAGCACTGGGGTGGCTGTCCCAGCCTGTGCCACCTCCTGGAGGAGACATGAGCGGTGCCAGGCAGGTGCCAGCAGGAGAAGGAGCAGAGCGCAGCCCAGGGAACAGCCTGCTGTTGATCAATGGTATTTTTCCAGAGCTGCTTCTCCAGTTTATCTTCATAAATTGGCTTAATTAATTCTTGTCCCCAGTGAGCAGCAGTGGGAGGTGCAGTCAGGAGCAGCAGCAGGGGCTGGGGCAGGGAGCTGAGGGCTCCCATCACCCCAGTGCTGGGGCAGATTTTGGAACTTTCCCTGGCTTTGGTTTGGGCTTGAGGGGAGCTGCAGGCCGGGTAGGGGAGCTGCAGATACCCTCATCTCCTCCCACCCACCCAGAGGGTGGAAATAAAAACCTTAGGGTGCTGCAGCATCCCTGGCTGTGTGTCCCAGGCACCCCAAATCTGGGATTTTAGGAGTCTGCAGGTGGGGTTGGGGGCTGCAGATACCCTCATCTCCTCCCACCCACCCAGAGGGTGGAAATAAAAACCTTAGGGTGCTGCAGCATCCCTGGATGTGCATCCCAGGCACCCCAAACCTGGGATTTTGGGAGTCACTACACACCAGATTGCAGCAGGAAAAGGCACAGAGGGGATGGATTTGCTTTACTTGCTCATAAACCCTTTTCCTCACACCTCATGGAGCATGACCACGTTCTCCATCTCCAGCAGCAGCTGTGAGATAACTCTGAAAGCCACAAAGGCAGAGCTGGATGGAGAAGGAAGGGACTAATGGCCTGAGTTAATAATAGACATCATTTGCAATGTGCTTCCAAAAAAATGAAGGTCCTGAGGCAAAGGAGCTAATTTTGTGTTTCCTCTTGGATCCTCCTGAGTGCAGGGGAGGGGAGGAGGAGAAGTGTCTGAGCCAGAGTGCCAGTCCTGTGATGCTCATTCACATGCAGAGAATTTGAGAGAGATCCTCCCATTAATGCAAACAGGAATTACCCGTGTAATCTTGGGATTAGCAGAGCCCAAGGAATTATTTACATTTCCTAAATGAGGGAAACTGTATCGAGTGGGTGAGGCAGAGACAGGAGCTGAGGTTGGGAGAGCAAATCTCGCTCTGTGCCTGCAGGAACCAGCATCCTTTGCTGCCTTCAGAATGGGTTCACCCAGGGCTGCATTAAATATTCGGTGTGCTTGGATAAAAGCTGCTGCTGAGGTGCAAAGCAGCCAGGCTGACTTGGGCTCATGGCCAGGGAGGGAGGCATCAAACTCCAGACCCAAATCCCTGCCTGCAGTTCATTCCTACATCTCAGGGTGCACCCACTCAGCCTCCACCAATGATTACAGTGGCAACAGGAATAATTAAGACTAATTTTTAACTCTTTTATTTCATTTCTCTTGCAGAGTCTCTCTCACAACCACCTTGGGCAGCAGTGACTGCTGGGTGGGGACGCAGACCTGCTCCCTCCTGGGCCACATCCCTGTCACTGATGCATCACCACACTCTGAATTGGGGCTCCAATCACCCAGAGCATTCACCACACGGTGCTTTTCACTCTTCCCTCCTCCAAAGCCACACTGAGGGTCAGCAGCACCCTCAGAGCCCCATCTTCTCCCAAATGCACTGTAATCACAGCAACAACAACAACAACCCTCCATCCTTCCCACAGCAGACGAGGAGTCAGCCTCCATTTCCAAACTAAGACATCTCGTGTGCTATTCTCCCTCCCCTCCAGACTAATAGCTGACAATGTATGCCTTCCACATTAATGATAAGGGTTCAAGGGGAAAGAGACTGCTCTCCTGTTTCGCTGACATTACACTCTCCTATGTACCCACCAACATACCCTAAGGCAACAGAACTCATAATAGGTTCCTCTAACTGCCTCCTGCATCAAATTTGACACTGGCTGCTTTCTTCTCCTTTCCCATCGCTCACCTTATAACTCTGTCATCATCATTGATTTTGACTTAAGGAGAGAAAAAAAGCCCACCACCCAACCCTCTCCCCCTGCTCCAGCAGCACCAGGGTGGAGAAGCACAGCTGCTGCAGGGACCTGGAGCAGGGAAGAGGGAGCCAAGGGGGCTGCTTGTGTTTTTCCCGAGTCTCAGTGGTGGAGGGACTGAAGCAGCACGCTGGGGGCGTTTTCTGCGCCCAGCAGAACCAACCTGGAGCCTCAGGACACCCCTGCTGGCTCTGGGGATGCTTCCCAGCTTGCAGGCAGCACTGCTCAGGTGCTCTGTGGATTTTGCTCTGGGCTCGTGATTCACCTGAGGTCAGGATTTGTTAATTTTTTAAGCAGAGCTCATTTTTCCTTCTGTCTTTCTTACCCAGAAAAGACAGCTGGAGCGATGTGTACCTCTGCACTGTGTCACTCTGTGCACTGAGCCCTGTGACCTCCCCAAGTTCTCTGCATCCCCCTCTGCACAGAGGGGATGCTGGGCCCAGCCAGCCCTTGGGAGCGGGGAAGGGGCGAGTGCTGGGTTCACCACGAAGGGGTGAGGGACCCTTCCCAGTGGCAGCCCCAGGATGGTGACAGGAGTGTCCCATGGTACTGTAAATGCAGGCAACCCCAGCGAGGGGAGAGAATGATGAGGAGGACTCCACCTTATCAGAAGGCTAATTAATTACTTTATTATACTATATTATATTACACTATATTACATTACATCGAATATACTTTATTATACTATATTATTCTACACTATATTACATCGCATCTAAATTGAATCTGCCAAGCACTCAACTGCACAGAACTGCACAGGATCTTGTGACTGTCAGCCCACAGTTCCCACACACCTGGATTCAACTGGTCAGTGAATCAAAACACTCGCACCAGAATGCAATTACCAATTTCCTTCAGGTAAACAATCTTCCACAATGCATTCTGCTTGAGAACAACACAGGAGCAGTAAATGAGATAAGAATTGTTTTGATCATTCTTTGCTTCTCTCAGATTCAGGGAATGTGAATCCCACACCATGGGACAACGATTTCAGCTCAAGCTCAGTTATCAGATGACCAAGGCTCTCAGAGAAGAGGGCCAGACTCCCATGTCAGCACCAGACCCTTCCCAGCAGACTGGGCTCATGGCCAGGAGAGAGGCATCAAACTCCAGACCCAAATCCCTGCCTGCACATCTCTCCTACATCACAGGGTGTAGTAGAACGGTGGCCCCCAGCCAGAGAATAATGTATGTTGACTTCATGATTCAGAAGGCTGAACAATTGCTTTATTAATCTGTATTATATTACAACTATACTAATACTAAACTAGAACTATATCATACTAAAGAAAAACCTGCGAACCTTTCAGACAGTCACGACACAGCTTTGACCTAATTGGTCAATCAAGCACATCACTCTTGGTAAACAATCTCCATAAAACATTCCACATGTGCCAAACAACAGGAGCAGCAAGTAGGGATAAGAATTGCTTTCCTTCTCTGAGCTTTCTCACTGCCTTCCCCAGGAAAAATCCTGGGGGAGAGAATTATGTCTCTCTCTGTTCAGAGAATGTGAATGCCACAATAGGGTGCACCCATTCATCCTCCACCAATTATTACAACTGCAACAGGAATAATTAAGACCACTTTTAAACTCTTTTATTTAATTTTGCTTGCAGAGTCTCTCACGGCCACCCAAATCCCCCTTGGCAGTGGCTGGTGTGACTGCTGGGTGGTGACACAGATCTGCTCCCTCCTGGGCCACATCCCTGTCACTGATGGCACCACCACTCTGAAATGGGGCTCAACCCCTGAAATGGGGCTGCAACCCTGCCAGGAGAGACCTCAGACCAACATCCAGCACTTTCCTTTGCAGCTGCATGCCAACATCTGCCTTCCAGGGGCTGTGACAGTATTGGGAGGAGAAGGAACCTGTCAAAATTCCCCAGCATGGGGCCATCCTTCTTCCTGCAGCCCAGGCAGACCCTTCCTGAGTGATGTGGGTGAGCAGCCAGCTCCTCTGTCTGGTTTCCTCACAGATCCACAGCAGTGAATCCCCAGAGTGTGGCTGACCCACAGCTGGTGTTTTCTTTGATTTATGCCAGAGCCTATTTAGGTCTTCTGCTTAAAACAATCCAGTTCATGTCAGCTGTAAATGAAACTGTGTACCATCCAGCAGCTGTTTGGCTGCTACCTGAAATGAGTTTCACTCCAGCTCTTATCATGAAGAAATCCTTTTAATCATCAAAACTGCCAGGGCTGCCTTGGAGCTGAAGTGGTGTGGTGATTTTAACAGGGGAAGGCACATTGCAAGCCAGGGCCATGGAAAGAGCCCTGGAATGGGAGGTAGTTTTCTCTTCCAGGCTTGCAGTCACTTTGGGCACAGTGACAGGTTTAAATGAGGGTCTTTGGCTGCAGAGACCATTTTGGTGTGAGCCTGGGCACCAGCAGGGTGTATTTGGGGCAGTAAAGGCCAGACTGGGCCCAGAGATGGGCTCTGGGTTCTCACCAGTGGCCCAAGCAGGTTCCTGAGTGTGAAAACACCTGTGGTCACTAAGACCTGCTAATTTTGAAGTTTCTGCTACTCATATGGCCAATAAGGACCAGCTCAGGAAAAACCCAGATGAGATGGGCTCTGAATCCGTGCTGCAGCCCCTGCACCCTGACAAGTCTCCTAATGAAGGATTTAACTAACGAGGCTGCTGGCAGAGAGCGGGGATGCTGCATGAGAAACAAGGAATATCTGCCCAAAGCTATTCTGAATTCATTAAGGGGGATGGCAAGAGCTGGGCTGCTGTGTTTGGGGACACAGCGTGAGGCCACATAACCTGCTCGTCCCACCAAAAACGAATGATCAGAGCTTGCCTGGTGAGGAGCAGGCACCTGCTTGCAAACAAGCTGCAGAGCAAAAGCAGTTGGAAGGAATTATTTGGGAAATAATTGTAAATAATGAATGAATGAATGGAGAAAACTGCAAGCTGTTTACAGATAACTCGCCCAGAGAAAAGAGCTGAATTTGCCGAGTAGGTGATTCACTATTGATTATTTCCCCAGCTCTAGCTGTAACCTTATAAAGCATTAATTAAGACAAGTCTTCACAGTTCAGCATATTCTAATCTGCTACAGGTCTGGAGAGCTCAGCAGTGCCCTCCTGGAAGGAAACCTGGAGGTTCACACCCTGCGTGGGGGGGACCCTGAGCAGAGCCCAGCCCCACACCAAACCCAGCCACGTTCCCAAGAGCTGCTGTGAATATTCCAGCAGGCTGAGGGCTGGCACTGTGCACAGCAGGGGAAGGCTGGATCCTACCTGGCTGCAGGATTTCAAACAGGACAGCTGTCCCTTGGGATAAAACCTTTAAAGGCAGCCAAGGCAATCTGGCTGACCCACTGAGGCTGCCCTCACATGACCTGTGGCCAAGTCTGCCCCCACAGCAATACTTAAACCTGCCCCAAAGTGACTCTGCAAGTGCCCCCCAGCTCTTCAGGGGGCCCACACTGCTCCCCCAGCCTCAGCTCAGACAGATCAGATATTGGGGGTGCCCAGAAGCACAGATCTCGTGGGCTTATGAGTGGCATGGGAGAAAATGGGCCAGTTTTTTGGAGAAATACTCTGCTCCCATGGTTTGGGAGTTCACAGCAGGATTGTGATCAAGTGTCAGAATACTTGCCAGGAGAATGCTGTGGCAACTCCAGAGATGAGCAGCTCATTACAGTGTGCTGGACCCTGGCTACAGTTTATTAAACATATTTATCAGACATATTTATCAGCTGCACCTATCCCTGGATGTGCTGAGCAATGGCAGGCCCATGGAAATGCAAATACCCTGGCAGGGCCTGGCACCCCTGGGCATGTCCTGCTGACAGAGCACAGCTCCAGCCCT
>VZSU01000943.1:240662-261465 GCA_013398715.1 Nesospiza acunhae
TGCACAGACACGAGAATCCAGCAGAGCAATCTAATCCAGCACAGCAAGGCTTCTGATTCCAGCCCCAGAGGAGGAAGGGATGCTGAGCCAAAGGGGTGAGCTGTGGCTCTCCAGCTGTGCTCCCCAGGGTGGTTCTGCAGCCTGGTTTTCTTGGCAGAGCCACTGAATGCCCTCCCCATCCCATCATCCCAGGACTGCTCTCAGCAGGCAGGAACGTGCTGCTTTCCCCACATCCTGAAGAAATGAGGATGTGATAACTTGGCACCTGACTGAAGGTAAAATACTCTGCCTTTCAAGCAGCTGATTAGCTCAGCATTGCTAAAAAAGCATGTTTGCATCATTTCTGGATGTCTTGGAATATGGGGAGCGCACATTAGAACCTGCATTAAGCAAGCCCAATATTCAACTGATTTCTGTTCTCCTAACTTTGTTTCAGAAAGAAAAACTCAAGCAATAAAGTTTTAACCAGCAATCAAATCAATAAAACCAATAACTCTGATCCTTCTCTCCCATTTCCATGTCCACTGTGAGTTACCAGAGGTTTTCCCAAGAGTTGTCCTCAGTTCCCATGGGAATGGTTTCCAGACCCTTTCTGGCCACTCAGCACTATCTGGTGTGGTGCTCACTCAGCATCACATCATGGCCAAACCATGACATGACATGGGCAGCACGCAGCCTTAATTTCTCCTAATTTGTGCACAAAAATTAATAGGAAGATTCCAGTAGAAGCCCCTCTTTTCCCCCATCAGATGCAATCAGCCACAAGCTGTGTCTCAGAGGGCTGAGCTTCAAGGTAAAGTTACACTTGACCACTAACCAAGGGAAGATAGCAGGAAAGGAATTAAAAGTTCAAACAAAATAAAGCATAATCAATTGGATTTTAGCAGCATGACTAGGTTCCTAATGATTGCAGTGCTTTACAGACTGTTTCAGGCATGTAATGAAAATTATTTCATATCATTGAATTTGCAGGAAAAACTTGTCAAGATTTCAAATATCTGAAATAATAATTTGAAGTACAGAAGGCACAACATTTGATTTCTCCAATTCAGGTGTTCAAGGTGTCCACATGCAAGCAGATAACAACACATTGCTGACATTGTGAGTGCATTGCTTTTTACACACACAAACATGGCATGGAGCATCTTTCCCTGCCCACTAAATCCTTTAGCAGCATCCTGTACTAGATTGCCAAGCAAATTGTATTCTATTGCCAAGCAAATTGTATTCCATTTGCTGTCTGTATGGCAGCTGTCTGCTGTTCAGTGGGCAGTTTTCCTTATCTCTTCCACACCCAATCCTCTCTCAGGGCAGACACCTGCTGATAACAGCTATTGAATGTCCCTGCATGGCTGATAAGAACTACAGCATCCCATTGGGAGATGTGAGCCCAGAGGGAGGAGCCAAGCATTCCTACCTGGATATAATCTGGAGATTCTGGAACACCAGCACAGCTTCTCCACTGGATTTCCCAGAGGAACAGCAGCTGCCTCTCCCACTGGATCTTCAGAGGAAGAGACTGCACCTTTCTCCAGGATCCCTGCTCCAGCAGAGCCACCCCTGACACTGCAGGAGAGCTGAGCCACAATTCCAATGGGACTGCTGCCAACACCCTGACCCACAGGGTGTCAGGTTGGGTTCTGACTCTGTCAGTGTTGGTTTGGTTACTGCATTGTTTATTTTATCTTTTTATTTTCTTCCCTAGTAAAGAACTGTTATTCCTGCTCCCATATTTTTGCCTGAGAGCCCCTTAATTTAAAATTTATAGCAATTGGGAGGGAGGGGGTTTACATTTTCCATTTCAGGGGAGGCTCCTGCCTTCCTTAGCAGACTCCTGTCTTTCCAAACCAAGACACATCCAAAAAGGGGAAGAAAATAAACCTGAGGCTGCAAACTGCTCTGCCAGCCCTCATGCCAGGTGTGATCCCTCAGTGGAGCTGGCTGGGGGCTCTGCTCTGGCTTTGGCTGAGCCACAACCAAGCCAGGGCAGCCCAGCCCCTCCCAGGCAGGTCCTGCAGAGCTCAGCACCAAACACACAAAGAAATGTTTCTTGTGGATATCATCTGAAGGAAAATCCCTACCTGCTCTAGACTCCTTCAAGGGCTGCGTCCCAGCAAGGGCTTAGCTGATGGTTTGTCCTCTGCTGGAAGACCTGAAAAACAAAGAACAAGTGCTTGCCAAACTGCAGTTGAGGCAGAAAGGATGAAATGCTCCTCTATGGGGAGAAAAGATGCATTTTGTGTTTAGTTTCATTACTCTCTCATTTATTTCATATTCTCCTTTCACTCGTTTAAAAACCTGCAAAATTCTCTCCACCCAGTTTATTTTATTTTGCCAATCATCAAAATGCTCTCTCTCCATGAGCAAATGTATTGCTAATTAGGACAGAGAAACAGATTAAGTTCAAATGAGTAGGTCTCCTTGTTGATGCTGTTGATTTCCCTGCCTCTTCTCAACCCAAAAATCAATGCAAATCTTTTGGGGAATTCAAGCAAATTTTCACTAACATGGATATAATGTGCTCCTGAAAAAAAAATCAGAATTAGAAACTGTGTGAGAAAAAGGGATTGAGACAATGAGAGATACAGAAATGGGAGATGCAAAACACATCTTTGTGTTATCCAAAGGATTCTGGATTTCCTGGCTAAATCTGGCTTGGCTGGTGAAGGGCAGATGTGTGGGAAGTTGGTTTGTGTGTCCTCTCAGCTGCAGGCACCTCCAGAGAACACCCACACAGAGCAGACAGGCTTAGGAGAGTTTATGGTGATGTAAACCGATGTAAAATGTAAATGTAAAGCATCTAATTGTTTTTATTTAAAGGAGTTTCAAGGGAACCTGGAGGATGAAACCTGCAAATGCTTCACTGAGCTCACACCACTTCTAAAACTGAGCACTGCCATCAGGTGTGATCCCATTATTTAAGGAAAAAGCCACTGTGCACATGTTCCCAGCGTGGGACACCTGCAGGAAAACCCCTCTGACTTCTGGCTGAGGACCTTTGTCACCATCCCCTCACCCTGCTGAGGGATGTGCCAGTGGTCAGATGGTCAGTACAACCAGCCTGCTGCCCAAAGGAGACATCCAGACCCAAACCCCAACATGAAACAAATACCTTGGCATAGGAGAGAGCTTTTTGCACCAGATGGACCCCCTGGTCTCTTGGTAAATCCACTTCTTAGGCTTTGCCACAAAGAGGCTTAAAATTAATTAGCAGATTTTTTTTTTTTTTTAAGAGTTCTGCATACAAGGTGTGTGTGAGAAAGGGCATTCATCAGGAGCTTTTCAGGGCTTACAGGCCAAGATGAGGAATTGTAGTCTGCAAGACAATTACTTTCAAAACTGGAAATTTCAATGTTAAAGTTTTGCAGATGCAAATATCCCCAACTTTCCCAGAAGGACAGTCAGGAAGGGAAAGGTTTTCTGATTTTCTAAAGGTGAAAAATGCATTTTTACCAAAAATCATCTGTTCCCTTTGGTCTTCCAATCATCACAGCAGATAATCACAACCTCTAGCTACTGAGAGCTGACTCAGCTGCTGCTGACCCTGGACTCCTGAACTCCTGAGACTGCTCTGGAACAGAACCTGCCACAGCTGCTCCAAAACCATGGGGAGATGGTGAGACATCTGTCTGGTTAAGCAAATCACTCAAAAATTAAAAATACTCTTCAAACATTTGCTCCCATATTGATTCATTTCTTGGCCTTAACAGGATGATTCTCAAAAGACAAAGTGTTGGTGAGGCTTTGCTTGGAGTGGGGTTTTGAACCTGTGTTTTGCACTTTTCTCCCCCAAAACTAACCCCACATGAGGTGCATGCAGGGGATGGAGACCCTGCCAGCACAGCCCACCTTCCAGAGCACTCACCCTCACCCCAACCTCACCAGGGGCCAACCAGAACCACCACCAACCCACAGCATGAATTCACACTAATTTCATAATTAATGTTTCACAATTCACATTAATTTGCTAATAATTTTGGGAAAAAAGCAGATACAGCATTTGGGAGGATACATCCACCAGTTAAAGCTTTCATCCACCAGTTAAAATTGTTCATCCACTCCTTGGGGCAAGAGAAGACCCATGACTGTTGTAAGTGAAGCACCACAACAGCGTATAAAGTTATTTATTGTCTCAGCAGGAGCTTACAGTGTCTGCCAGCACCTGGAAGAGGAGGAAATGCATTAAAACATGGATGAGCAAACACTGAGCAATGCATGGTGGCACTCCTTGGTCTTCTTCAGCGTTTCCACAAGAAGGAAACCTGGTTCTGTCAGGCTGCAGCATTTTCCCAGGAAAAAAAAAAAGAAGAACCAGTTTGTGCTGCATTAGCAACACCATCCCTCACTTCTTTAGCCTTTAGTGACTCCTACAAGCATTAATTAATTTACAAGCCCCTGGTGACCAAACCCAAGCTAAACAAGTTTTTCCTTGTCATAAACCCACCCTGCACGTACACGACAATCAGCAAAATCCCTGATTTTGCTAGGAAACACTCTGAACTCAGTCTTGCCTTTATTATGCGCTTTTTCCACCTTGCTTTACTACTTGATATTTCTGGGGAGATTTCCTTTGGAAGGAGGCTCTTGTCAGTGTTTTGCTGATGGTGTTTGGGATCAGTGTTTAAAGCTCTGTCAGTCTGCCTGCTCAGCCATGCTCTCCCCTGCCTAGCTGCTCATGCAGCACCAAAAAGGAGAAATTTAAGGAGAGCTAACCTAGTTAGAATTTGAAATGCTGTTTTCAGGGCTCGAGGAAGTGGAAACACAGGAAAACCTTAGCAAAAAGGGACATAATTTGTAAAAGAAAATATCATCTGAGGTTGGTGGATTGCAGATCTCCTCCTGCTCCAGGTTTGGTCTGAGATGGCAGAGAAATTTAAATTTTATCCTTTAAAATACTAGAAAGGAAAACCGCGTCTTTACAGGACTTGAGATTGCACCAATATTTGGAAAGAATACACATGAAAAGATGGGTTCCCAAGGCAGAAATCATTCCCCATTCCTGCCAAGCCCCTAGAAAAAAAATCGGGACTACCTGTGGCAATCTGCAGTACCCACATTACTCCACTGACCCAGCTCTTAATCTCAATGTTCTATTCTCTCCTGACAAAGGATTTCCTGTACAATAATCTGAGGATAGGAGAGATGGGGGTATTTGCTCTCAGGAAAGCACAAAGAAGATATTATTACCAGGCTAGACTACATCCAACTCTAACTGTTCAAGTATTAAATCCATTTTTCACCATCAGGAGTGTTATCCAACAACATGAGAAATACAAGCAGGACAAAATATTCTCAAGTGAAGGAATTGATGGCCAAAGCCTCAAAGTTTGGTAAAATGCTTTTCCACTTCATGTCCTACAAGCTGTCAGCACTAGGATGGAAAACCACAGAGCAGTAATTGCAAAGGACACTTCTTCTTTCTTACACTGTCTCTGTCTGTAAGGCAAGAGGATGGCAAGTTAATTAATTATCTCCAGCATCAGTTTACTTGAAGATCTTTTTTTCCAGCAGCGCTTCAAAGGAGACTGATAGAAGCCTTGATTAGAGGGATAATGAAGGAAATCTCTAATAGATTATATAATTTCTTGCCTATCTGCAGCCATTCCCTGCTTCACAGGGCTGGGATTCACGTCTGGAAAATATCACAAGCATGTAAATCCACCTCCGATGCAAAATTTATGGGAAAATTCGAATAATTGCATGTTTACCATATTTCTGTCAAAGGTCTGGAAAAAAAAGATATCAGATCATCTGACTTGCTATAGAGCAGAGATTTTTCACGTGTCCTGTTAGGGTCTCTGACTCTCTGAGGAAAAATCTGTATTTTGAAGTCACATCAGACATGGAGAGAGGAAATTTATGAGATATCAGAGAGCAGGAGGAGAGCAGAGGAGCAGGAGGAGAGCACACACTGATGTGTGGGCACCTTGGGCAGTTTGATGCCCACCTTATTAGCTGTCCCCAGAAGCCTTTTCCCAACACTGACCATTAGCAGGAGACATAGGTGAAGTGTTTTATCTGCTTTTTTTCTCTTTCTAATCTTGCTTTCACCTGCAACACCACATCTGCCCCCAGTCCTGGCTTCAGAGCACCAGGAGCCTTTGGAGGGCAGAGCTGTTCCCACTGCAGAGAAGGAAACCTTGGTCCTGCTGAGTCCCAGCTCCCCATCCCTGCCCCACCAGTGCCCCCCAGTTTGCCTCTGCACTTTCTGGGGGATTTTGATGCCATTTTTCTCTCGCCCAGGCTGTGTTACACACACTGCCAAATCTAACAGCAGGGGAAATGAAGTATCAGGTTCTGACACACTGGGCTGATTCCCATCTCACACTGACAAACCCCAAGCCATTCCCAAGGAGTCCCAGTGGCACATTTAAGCAATCAATTTCTTTTAAGATGAGGTTGAAGATTCTCCCTGGGTGCTGTTTGAAGCTTTAATAAATTGTTGGAGGACCTTTGGATGCTCAGGTGCCCCAGCACCAATGTGTTGAGTGAAGAGGTTGGACAAAGCACTGTGCTAAGAAAGGGATTATTAATTCCAGCAAAGAGCCACAGAGGAGGACCAAGACACCCATCAGAGCCATTCTGGCCTCCCACAAGCATCTCCAGCGCCCTGCTCTTGTCCTGGCCAACAGGTGACAGGGAGAGATGCTCCAGCCCCTGCCCTGAGCCCCTCCTGTCCCCATAAGGCCAGAGTAGATGGTACCACACAAACGAGCAGAAGCAACAGCAGAGGGGGACCAGTAAGTGTTTTATGAGGTTAAACATCCCAGTCTGAAATAAAGCAATTTCCTTCTCCCTGGGTGCTGTTTGAAGCTTTAATAAATTGTTGGTGGCAGCAGTGGCTCTGACCTTTGGATGCTCAGGTGCCCCAGCACCATCCTGAGTGAGGGGTTGGACAAAGAACTCACAAAGGGATTATTAATTCCAGCAAAGAGCCACAGAGGAGGACCAAGACACCCATCAGAGCCATTCTGGCCTCCCACAAACATCTCCATCCCCCTGCTCTTGTCCTGGCCAACAGGTGACAGGGAGAGATGCTCCAGCCCCTGCCCTGAGCCCCTCATGTCCCCATAAGGCCAGAGTAGATAGTGCCATGCAAGTGAGCAGAAGCAACAGCAGAGGAGGACCAGGAAGTGTTTTATGGGGTTAAACATCCCAGTCTGAAGTAAAGCAATTTCCTTCGGTCTCCTGCCATTTCCTTGTGGGGGCTTATCATCTCCAGCTGGGCCAATATAAAGGCCCATTTAATCGAGATCCATTTAACACTGAATCACACTAACAAGATTACTTAGCCAGGGCTAATTCTTCATTTGCTGAAGTGCAGTATCCAGGGTGAGTAATCTCTGTGTGCTGGTGGCAGGTTCAGAGACAGGTTAGCCACTGGCTTAGCATCCCAGACAAAACACGGGAAGCACAGGGGGGACCATGACAATGAAACTGCAGCCCCTTTAGCCCATGGGGCTCTTTCCTTTCCCCTGCTCAGTGTGATCAGTGTGGAGAGGGTTCACTCATTACCCCACAGGATCCTAAAAAGGGAATTATTTTCTTTGTCCTCACAAGCAGCAGAACAAGCAATACAGCAAAATCCTCTTCAGTCATTATCTGTTAAGTGCATGGCATCCTTTTGTGAGTTAAATGACACAGTATTTCTTGCATGGGACTGAATTCAAAAGGTTTTGCCTTCCATCAGGAGATAACTCAAGATTTGAGTGCTAATTGAATACATTTATATGCACACAAGTGATAGGCATTCATACAATTTTTTAAAGTAGATTCTCACCATTCAGTCATTTAAAAATATAGCACTAAGGGCTCTATTATTTATGATTATTAAATCACAAATCTGAGTAGCAAAATACTTCACTCAGGAAAAATGTGAAGAGGCTGTTTCAGAGGAAAAAAAATCTCCTTTCCAGAACTCACAGAACATCATCTCAGGAGGATGCTGATAACCAATATTGTTTTACAGCTAAGGCTCTCCAAGTGACTCACTCAGGTAAATGGATTAATTCTAATCACCCCTTCAAATATTCCCAAGTCCTCCAAATGGTCAGAGGCGAGGTTGATGTGTTCTGGGGAGCTATTTTTTTTTTCACTTTTAATTTAATTCACTTTTTTTGTACACACTGACTCGTTATGCCATCAGGGCAGGGTTTGGGACATCCCCAGCCGTTCCCTCCTTGCTGTCAGAAGATGGGGCCTGTCACTTCAGGGGGGATTCATCCCACCTGGTGTCAGAGGTCCACAAGACAAGTGCCTGTACTGGAGTGAGTCTCTTAAATGTGTAAGTGGAGAGAAATTGCAGTGCTTTGTCTGACCTATTTTAGGCAACCACCTCCAGATGAGAGCAATTGCCTGCTGGAGGTGCCCATTTTTCTCCATTGATGGTAAATGAGATCTGAGTGCTCGGTGCAGATGCCGAGACCTGGGTGCCATCAGGTGAGATGGATCCTATCCACAGTAATTGCAGCCTTTCAAAATAAAAGGCACTTTTTTTATTTCCTTTTCCTTTTTTTTTTTTTTTATTACCCCAAGGAGTTTATTTTAACTATTTGAGGAATTTTCCAAGTTTTTATTTCTGTCCTTGGTGTCTCTTGGTTTTTCTCCCCCTTTGGGCAGGCAGTCCTCAGGCAGTGGCATCTGGGCTGTCAAAGGTGGTGGTGAGGGAGCCCTGGGTCTTTCCTTCCACAGAACAGAGCAGGGCTCATGGTTTTATTTGGCAACACAGCCCAGAACAGCTTTTATTCAGGGTTCAGCCTGTGAAACCATTTCTGAACCTCAGAAATCATAGGCTGGGTGCAAGCTCTTCTGTAAAGGACAAAAGCTCAGGCAGGGCAGAATGACAGGACCAGAGATGACAAGATCACCCCCAGAGGTCCCTTCCAACCCCATGGAACAACCCTGGATGTTTCCTGGTTCTGTGAGATAGGAAAAGCCCTCCAGGGCAATATTTTCCCACCAGGTATGGAGATCTCCATGCTCAGGATGCTACTGGGGATGTGTTTTGCCCCTGGAAAGATCCAGATCCTCAGCACTGCTGGGCAGGCACCTCCAGGGAAGTTTAAAGATATAAAAAAAGATATCTATGGAGCTGGGGGTCTTTAGGGTACAGCAGGAGCTGGGCAAAAGTCTTCAGTATCATCATTGATAATCAGATTTCTGGGTTCACTTGGATCCAGCCCACATCCAAAAGTCTTCAGTGTCATCATTGATAATCAGATTTCTGGGTTCACTTAGCCCACATCCTGCTCTCAAGAAGTGACTTGGGCACTCAGGAAACTGAGCACCCCCTGACAGGGCTGTGAGCCCCAGCTGTGCACAAACCTGCAGGTGTGTGGGGCTACTTCATGTGCCCCCTATCCCCCAATGACAGGAGGAGATGAAATCCTTCCACCAGGGCTGGATTCTGGCCAGCTGCTGAGGTCACTGGTGAAACTGGGCTTCTGCTCAGACTTTTTATTCCGTTTTTTATTGCAGTCTATTAACTCAGAGCAGACATTTGCTGCCCTTCCTTCCTCCCTGCCATGGCAGGGTACTGAACCATTCCCATGGTCTCTGCACATGGGTAAAGGGAGTTTCCTGGTCAGCTCTACACAGGGAATTCAGGTATTTGACATCCACCACCTCAGTGCCTGGGAAATGACCAAACAGATTTTGAAGTGTCATAAGTGAAACAGGCAGGCACGAGGAGAAACCTGAGTGTCTGAGGTTTGTTTCCTTCAAAAACAAAGAGTTCATTCAAAACATTCCACTGCCCTCATGACTTCATCCTCAACATCTGAAAGCACCAAAATCTCCCTCAAAAATATGTTCAAGTCCCACTGAAAATTCAAGGGACTCCCTCTAGCAGGTGCTCTGGTTTTCCCCAGCTGTAAAAAGCCAAAACTCATCCCAGCTCCTGCAAAGATCAGTCACTAGCCAAGGGGTGGGATTGTGCAGACAGCCCTGTTCCTTGGGCACTTTGGAAGGAGCTGAGAGTCTTGAACTCGATTTCCAAGCAAGAGTTTCCATTTTCCAATTTTAATGGTGCCTAAAACAATTACAAATGTGGTAAAGGCCCCAAGTTTGAACCCAAAGCTTTCCTTCCTCAAGTCACCTTTTCTGAACCACCCAGAAATAATCTGCTGGCTGCAGGTTGCTCCATGACTTGTCTTGTTTTGATATCATGCTATTATCTCTAATTGCTGGGGGTTGGAAGGCTTCAAATCCTGCCTGTGTGTGTTCCAGGCAGGTACCAGGTGTGACAGCCACCCCTCCATGTCACACCTGCTTGGGCAGCAGTGCCTGACCGCAGAGCAAAGTGTCTTCCTCCTCCCAGCTATAGGACCAAGCAGACTCCATGGGAATCGTTATTAACTTGCCTTTAATTACCAGCTAATTTCCTCCTGCACAGCCAGTAATTTCAAGCCCTGTGGAAAGCACAAGGAAACAATAACATGGCATTTCCCAGCAAAAGGAGCATAAACAAACAGGCAAAACGCAGAGAGCCAAAGGAGAGTGGTGTATTTAAACACTCCAAACACAACAATCTGAGAAATTTTCCTCTAAAAAAAAAAAAAAAAAAGCAGAAACATCTTATTTTTTTTCCCCTACTTCCCAGCTAAATATTTCATTTTTAAGGCCATCAATTTTGCTAAGTTACAGGGATACCTTGTGGGTGTTTCTAATAGGAGCTGCTTGCCCCTAAAATATGCAGAGGTTACCACCTCTCCATAATAAGCTGGTGCTGTAGGTTGTTGAGCAGCTCCAGCACAGCTCAAACCATCCTTAGCAGCTGACAGACAGCAAGGAGAGCTGGAGGAGCGTGAAGCCTTGTTAGTGGCAAGGTTTTCAAACCAGCTGAGGCTCAGCCAGGCACTGATTGGCAATTCCGAGCACGGGGCTTTGTCCCGGTGGAGCCTCCATATGTTTTTTTCCCCTGGAGGAGCGATGAATGTCAATTCACCCCTTGGGGTGTGTCAGGTGAAAACCCTCCTGAGGGTGAAACAAGAACTGACAGCAACCAGCCACAAGTGCCCCGACCAACTTCCACCCAGGGGCTGGCTTTGTCAAGGTGGAGAATTAAGAGTAAAAGAGAGAATTAAAAGGAAAAGGGAGAATTAAAAGTGAAAGAGAGAATTAAAAGCAAAAGGGAGAATTAAAAGTAAAAGAATTAAAAGTAAAAATTAAAAGTAACCCATATAATATCAAAATTAAAAGTAACCCCTATAACATCAAAAATTAAAAGTAACCCATACAACATCAAAGAACTCAATATAATAATACCTAGTGTTAAAAAAAATTAAAAATACTCATCATTAGAAAAAAAATATAATAACATTTTCAAACCCTAAACCCCTACAAAACAAGTTACATCAAATTTGGGGAGAAAAGAGAGCTGCGTCTGCCGTGTTTTCATGCACAGCACTGGTGAGCACATCCCCCTCTCCACAGCAGCTGTTTGGAAATGAGAATGGAGGTAACACACTCTCACATCCCATAAAACTGGGAAATGAATGTTTGTGCTGGTGGATGAGCAGCAGGGATCTCCCCAGAGCTCATGGCCATGCCCTGGGAGTGTGACATTTGCCGTGAATCCACAGCTCCATCCCATTCTGCTCACCCACACACAGCGCAACACATTTCCCTCCCTCCTGTCCATTTCTCCTCTCAACGCTGCCTCAGAGCATTCTGCCAGCGCCTCTTGACGGGCTTTCCAGAACTTAATTAAGCTTCAAGACACCTCAGTGAAGTTGACTAATGTAATTAAGAGAATCTCGCAGATGAGTAAGCTGAAGAGAAGCGAGATCAAGCAGCAGAATGATGGAGGAACTGTTATCTGATGGCAAAGGTGGTCACAGGGCACAGAGACCTCAGCCCTGATATCCTACAGAAATCACTGCCCCTCCCTTCCACAGCTGGAGCTGACTATGCCATGAGCAGGAAATGGTAGTTTGGACCATTGTCTTAACAAGAAAAGCAATTTCTTTTGGCAAGGAAGAATCATAGTAGAGCTGCTGTCTCTGTGTCACACAGGGGTGTTTCTTGCAAGTATCAATTCCTCTATTATTATTATTATTATTATTATTATTATGTTAACTTGGGTCCAAGCTTATGTATAATATCCCTGGAAGTGTTCAAGGTCAGGCTGGGGCCCTGAGCCACCTGGTCTGGTGAAAGGTGTCCTTGCATGAGCTGAGCTTTAAGTTCCCTTCCAACCCAAACCATTCTATAATTCTGTGATTATTCTACATGTACATGAAATGATGTATTTTACTATTAATTAAGGTGACAGGAAGCTGTAGTCCAGTGGATTCTATCAAATAAACCTCTGAAATGACAGTAACTGTATTCAAATCATTCTCAGATTTAGGGTGTGCCCTAAATACAATTTCTGATGAGATTTCTTTCTTTAATTTCAAAGTAACCTGGAAAAATGAGTCAAAGGAAAACCTGAATCTTGCTACAACCTGAAGCATGACTTGTGCCATAAGTTTACAAGGGTTAAGATGAACATGCACCTAAATCCCTCCATGACTGGAGCCTTACTAAGATGGATCACTCACTTGGGGTATCTTTTCTGTAAGTTAAAGTCTAGAATGACTTATTAGGGTGTACTTCATTAGAATGAGGTATTAGGGTGCAAAAAGGAATAAAATGGAAAATTTCCCGGCTTGGACTCCAGCTGGATCTGTGATGTATCCCCTTCCTACAGGGTCTGTCCTTCAACACAGCCTTTCCCAGGAAGTTCAGCATATTCCCAGTGACTCAAGATCTCTTGCAAAGGGTTTTTTCCCCTCTGTGCCTGTATCCAAATGAGATCATGCTGCAGTGCCCCAAGCATCCTGGTCACTCATCACACAGGGAGCTCAGCCCTGAGAGGCAGCAGCTCCAACATCACCTCCCACTCCAAAAAGTGCAGAAGCACTGGAGAAGAAATCATTGCTGCCATAGTGAGCTTTGAGCACTGCAGGGCCCTTGCTTGGCTCCAGCTTTGCCCTCGTGACCCAGGCACTGGGACTGTCTGGGAGCAGCCCAGAGGCTGCTGGCTCTGCCACTTCACACCACTGCCTTCTCTTCCCACCCAGGCACTGGTGACAGCATCACCTGACACTCCTCCTAAATCTGCCAGAGGGAAAAAGTCCACACAACTGTGGGAAAACTCAGCTGACACCACTTTCCTTTAAAACTCTTGTTTCCCAGTTCTGGGACTCCGTGGAAAACTATGAAGTGATGGCAGCTCTTGGGACCTAAGCCACGCTGATTTTTTCTGGTTTGCCTCATCTGTTTCTTTATACTTCTCCATGTCCCGAGTGACTCTGACACAGGAATTCCAGCTTTTCATTTTTCTGCTGTACAAGATGTCAGCAGATAACAATCCATGCTTCACTGCTGCCATTCCATAATTGAAAGAGCCAGCCATACATCAGGCTCAGAGCCTGCAAACCCCATCAATAAGTACTTTATTACTTGGGCATAATTTTCCACCAAGCCCTGGATGAAACTTCACAGGCAGGAGGGTGATATCGCTGAACCCACACTTTGCTGCAAACTGGTTAAGATCATGTCTACTAAACCATCTTGTCACAAATTAGTTTCTCAGACAACCAGTGTCTAGCAAAAAAATGTACTTAATATGCAAAGCTGTCTGTTCAGATCTATCTGTTTTGCAGGGAAGCCACCTCAGGGAAAAGAGAGCTGAAGTCCAAAATAACAGCACACATTTTTTTCCCAGTCAACATACGCAGATCTACACCTTTCTCCAGGAACAAATTTTTCTCGTGTCACCAAGAGGGTGGAAATTTTTTTTTTACTTATCCTGCATATTCAGCATGTAAGAGACCTTCATAGCTTCTGCAGCCTTACAGATTGTGTGAGGGCACTGTGAAGCTTGCTTGGCCTCTCTTTTTAGATTTAATTCTCTGCTCTTTTCCGTGGCACGTTAAGAATCAGCTTCCTGGTCCATTTCAACAAAATCCTATCAAGTCCCAAGAGTTTCCCCTTTAAATAAATACCAGGGGCTCGAGTTTTAATTACTTTCTGCAGAATCCCCTTATCAGCAGCAGCTTTGACAGGCACAGGCTATACGCTATCTGCAAACACAACTGAGATCTCTAACTCCTTCCATGTCTTTAGCCCTTGAAGCTCATCTCATACCTATTACATGTCATGCCCAGAAGCACTGCCAGAGTGCAGGCTCTGATACCTGGATAGGCAGCTCTTCTCCTCCACAGCTTCTTATCCCACAGGCTCCTTACACCCTCCCCTTGTTGCCAGCACAGATAAATTGCTGATAATGAAGCTGTGCTGGCTATCTGTCTGTACACCAGGCACTGTTCCAAAGGTGTTATCTCTGCCACAGAACCTCATTTTTGTTCCAGGTTGGTCCATAAGCTTTGGGGCTCTGCAAACTTCCCCGAAGCTGGTGCCTAGAGCAGGGAGTTGCCTGTGCAGGTGGTGAGCTGTCCACGCCCCCAAAGGTGTGTGGTGGCAGAAGTAGAGCAGCTGGGGAATTGGTGCCTTTTTGAGGCTCAGTGCAACCATTGTTTCCCAGAGTTATGGCAAGAATAATAAATTATCAAAAACAGAAGAGCTAATCATAAGGCAAATTGAGTTCTGCGTGGAAGTTCCGGTCCTTTCATACATTATCTCCGTGGGATCAACCATCCTGCAGTCCACAAACTGCTTCTTAAAACCCAGAGGGAGTGTGTCTCACCCCAAAATCTCCAAAATCTGTCTGCTGCAGTGCAGGCATGATGAGTTATTGAAGGATCTTCATTATAGATCAATTTGAGTGCTTTCTCATTTTTGTCCTTGTAATCCCCAGTGAGAAGCATTGCACTGCCCAGTGAGAATTATGTTTGGCTCTTTCACCTCCTGCACTGCTTCCTTGTCCCCTCCATCCCTCACCTGCACAGCTGGAGTCTTGTGTGCTTTTCAGCCTCCAGAAATCGCTGGAGAGAAGAGCAGTGACCTGAAGCACCTGTACTTATGATCAGCTATTTTCAAAGGCTCAGAGGGCTCTGCTCCTGAGCAGGACAATGCCTAAACTCTGGTTGCAGTGCACGCTTGCTGCTTTTATTCCTGGCAGAGCTGTCCCTGCCCCGGAGGGCACCCACCTCCTGCCTTTTTACCATATTAATAGCCCTCCTTTCCTTCAGTTCACCTTCATGCCAGCAACGAAGTAGCCAAACTTCGGGGCTCTGAGAACAAAAGCAGGCAGCAGACCATGCTCAAAGCAAAAGCAGACATAAAACTCCATTAAACCTCATGGTTCAACACAGAGACAGAGTGAAGAGGGGACCTCCCAGAGCCCTGTGCTTGATTCCAATAACCATCCATAACTACCCCTAAGGATAGTTTCTAAAGAGGGGAGAGCAATAAACAGCACTTCCCCTCTTCATTACACAACTCCAGCAATAACTGTGATGAATGGCAAGGAACAACTGGGTTTCATTGCTGGATTTCCAGGCTGTGGTGTCCAACAATGGGAGCATAATAAAGACAGATGGCCGTGGATTAACTCTCCTTGCAATGTGGCCAGTGCTGGCTGTTCAGCCGTGCTCGTCCCAGCCCAACAACAGCCCCAGGCCTGTCCAGCAGCAGGAAAATGCTCCTTGTTTTTGTGCAGGGTTAGGTACAAAAACAGAAGGTTTGCTCTGTCTGACCAGAGAGCAGAGCTGAGCAATATGCACCAATTCTGGTGTTGCGCTCTAAACACTCAGAGAAATCAAAAGAAATCCAAGTGGGTTTTCAACTGAATATTTCTGCTCCTTTTTGACTGATGGTATTAATTCCTTGGCTTATTTTTAGTTTGGAAACCTCAAAAGAAAAAAAAAAAAAGAAAAGAAACAAACCCCCGTGAAATTTTTACTACTTCAATGCAAAATGGATTGTTTTTTAAAAGTTGCTATATTTTCATATTTTCCCCCTCCAGTTTTGTCCATTTAGAATCATTTGGTTTGGAAAAGATCTCTTAGATCATCAAGTCCAATCAATAATTAGCATAAATAATGGATAGCTAGATAAATAAATAGATTTTAGAAAAATAAATTATAATAATATTATAGATAATATTAAAATAAAGTATTTTGCACTCTTTTTCAGTAGGCTTAATACAGTGCTAATAGGTGTGTACTGGATATAATTTTAAGATTCCCATGAAGTTTTGTGTCAGCTCAAGCCACAGAGAAGAAATGGTCTAGGAGGGCTGAGGAGTGAAGAGAGTTGGGCTTTGCCCACAGCCCCAGCAGAGCTTTGCTGGGTGCAAATGTATGAAATTGGCTCTGATATTCATCATTAAACTGAATTTTGAACTTCCAAATTAGCAGAGGAGGGGTCTCACCACAACCAATTAATTGAGTTTGTAAAGACCTTCAGATGGAAGGCGCTAAACAAAGTGAAAATTATCATAATTTCTGCTTAAGCCAAGCAATGCTGCTCCCATCACTCACTGCAAACCCAGGTCCTGCTGCTGTTTGCAAGTCCACTGCAAAATTCCTGCAGATGTATTTGTTATTCTGGAGCATTCACTGGGCTGAATAATTTTCAGATGGAGTTTTTGGGAAGCTTGTTTGATTTGCCCATTCATTATCTGTTACTCTGGATGTGCGATGGGCTACACAAAGCAGTGTGTTGCTGTTTCTGCCTGTTGCCTGAATGGCAGAAAGTTTATTAGATGGGGGAATAATGAATAATCAATAATGAGTACTCTTGTTTTTGTGTGAAAACAAATGAGAGTGTGAAAAGCAGTGTCTCTCCCCACTTTCCTGCCAACAGATCCCCATTGATGATAATGTTTTCCAACAGGGAAGAGCAAGCAGACTTTTGATACAGCCAAATATCTGGTCATTCACAAAATCTAATCTGACTGTTTTACCAGAATCACTACACAACTGCCTGAAATAAGGAGGTGGCTGCTCTGGGGTTGCCCTGTTGTCTTTACAAAGACAATTTGATAAAAAGTTTAATGTGCCTGTCTTTGAGATGTGTGTTAACCAGTCATGTGGCACCCTGGGCTTTTCTCCCTGCAGTACAGGATAACTCCTGCTCTGTGGGGGCTTCTCTACAACACCTTGGCAAATCTGTTCAGTGTACACAGGTGTGGCATTCACATTCTCTGAAAAAATCCCTTTGCACAGGATTTTTCTCCTGGGAAGCTGAAGCCTCAGAGCAAAGGAAAACAATTCTTATCTCATTTGCTTCTCCTGTGTTTTGCTCATGTGGAATGTGTTTGGAGATTGTTTACCCATAGGGGATTGTTCCATTGGATTCTGCTGTGAGTTGGTTTCACTCTTTGGCCAGTCAGGGCCAAGCTGTGTCAGGACTCTGGAAGGACTCAGGAGTTTTCATTATTATCTTTTTAGCATGCAGTAAGTATCCTTTCTGTATTCTTTAGTATAGTATTCTGTAAGATAGTATAATAAGGTAAAAAATTAACCTTCTAAGAACATGGAGTCAGATGCATCATTCCTGCCTTCATCGGGGCATTCCATGCAAATACAATGCACAGGACTCCTGCAAACCCCATTGTGGAATCTTCTGAACCCCTCAGGGAAATCCCCAGGGCCTTGCCCTGGAAGAATACACCATGGAGTCTCCACCTAGGCTGAACGAGAAGACTTCCCCATGGAGCCTCACCACACTGTGACCCACCCCAGTTCCTTTCCCCAAATGTCCCAAATTCTCATGGTTTCTCCTTTCCCTGTTCCCTCATTGGTTGTGGTATCCCTGGTGGCCAGCCCCATCTTCTTGTAGGGCAATTCCCTTTCCCTTTGCGGGCCCTTTGTGCCACCCCTGTGCCCTCAGACCATTGAACTGACCCCATACTTAACCTCGGGCACACCACATGGTTTCATCTTCTGTCTCTGATTTCCCTTTGGTGTGCTGGAATAAACCTTGGCTGGAAGTTATCCTACAAAAGGCCCTTCTGCCTCTATTGGCTGAGCTGGCCATGGTGAATGTAGTGTGTAAACTTGACTGCTTTGCCTGTAAACTTGACTCTTTGCCAAGAGGCTTTTCCACAGGAGAATCTCATTGGGAAATAGGCAGCAGTTCCCACCATCTAAACCCCATGCTCCTACAAATGCTAAACCCCAACCCTGCTCTGCTGGGAGCCTCAAACTCCTGGCAGCCAGCCAGGCCAAAATCCAACTGCACCAAGCACCCCAAACCCACGTTCCCCCAGAGCTCTCCTGACTGCTGAGAGATGAAAAGCTCAAATTTACACAGCACCTCTTCCTCGTTTCACTTTTTTTGCTGACCGTGTGACTCCCGGTTGCATGTAATTATTTTGGTATGCTGGTGTTAATGATGTGTCCAGTTCACTTAGCCTGTTCATCAGTATTGCTGGTCATTTGCTGTTTCTTTGTTTCTTGCCTCCCAAAAGGTCACTACATCATCAGCAAAACCAAGCACAATTCATCCATTATTTATCAAGCCAGGGTTAGTGCTCACCTGTCCCTGATTTCAAGGCCATGCTCCATCCATGCACCTCCCAGCCCTGCCTGGGCCACGAGGTACCCACTGGCATAAAGCAGCTAATTTCTGCTATTAAACTGAAATTGTGAATTGTTGGAAGTGGAGCTTGCTGTGCTGCAGACGGGAATTTAGTATCGTTTTAAGCCTTTCTCAATCTCAGGCCTTCAACCCCACTCCTGCTTTGCCTTTTATTGACTGGAAAACAATTTATAAGTAAATCTATGCAATAAAGAACCTGCCTTTTGCTATTTGGCCTGAGTTGTGACCTGCTTTAACCCTCCATCAGCGAGGGCTGCCTGCATCTGTTACTGCCCCAGCCTAAGTGGCTGCTGAGGGCTCACCACGGCTTCCTGCACTGTGTTATTGACATCTTCCTCTGGAGCAATATCATGGAATGGCATCTCCCTGGGGAAAATCAGGGATGCCCGTCACAGCTCTGCCCTGGACCATCTGCACCTTCCCAAGAATCTGCAGCCTCTCCGGGATGCTGGGGTACAGGTGATGCAGAATTGCAGAATGTTATCAAAGCTCCATCTGCCTCCGGGGAGTCTTTTAAATCTCAGCCCCTGAGAAGAGCAATAACCTTAAAAAAAAAAAAAAAAAAAATAGAAAACCCACACGGGACTTATTACAAAAGGGAAATTCTAAGCTACAAATAAAGGCAATAAAGAGGCAGACCTCTGCATGCCCATCACAGCTCGAAGGCTCGGATGAGCTGCTAAGGAGGAGCCCCGAGGTCACCCCGGGGCAGCGCTCCTGTCCCCTGCCCCTGGTGGCATTTGTCACCCAGAGAGAGGGCACGGGGAGGAGAGAAACGCCACTTTCTGCTCCCCCTTTATTTGTCCTGGTTATCAGACTGGAAAAGATCACCAATTACCCTCTTCCCAACCACCACGGCTCCTGCCAACAAAAGATGAAAAGCACATTTATTTCTCTTAAGTGAGATCTTTTTGTGACACATAAGGACCCTTGTATACATGACAATTACTTGTAAAAAATGTCTCTCTGTCTACAGCACATCTGTAAATGGATTTAAGCCCATATAAAGGATGTAAAAATGGCAATAACCGCCCCAGTGCAGCTCCCTGGAAGCTCTCAATGGTGTTTTTTTCACATATATAAAAGCCAACACAGAACAAAAAGGCCTGTCAGCAAAGACAGGTAGGCTTGCCTTTCCACACCTAACTAGAGAAACTTAATTTTATTTATTTTTATTGACAATTTCAACAACTATTTCTCAATCATAAAAGTAAAAAGCACAGGCTCAGCTAGTCAGCCCATCATTTCTATTTAGCTTTTTATTTGTGCGAGGATCTCTTTGGAGATGCAATATCTTGTTTGCAGAGACACCCTAGTGGCAACACGACATTACTCAAGCCACCAAACGGGGTTTGTGCACACACTGCAGCCTCCTCCAGCGCCTCTATGAATCACCCCCTGAGCCCTGGGGCTCCTCTGCTCCCCCACATCCCCAGCCTCCTCCACTGCTGCCAACTGTGATATTTGATATTTGGGGACAATGAGCAAATCTTGATTTAAAAACAAACGTGGTCATTGCCTAGCAGGTGATTATTGACCATTGCACATTATAATTTTTTTTTTTTGCTATTTTTTTTTTACAGATGCCACCTGGGGTTCTGCTATCACAAAGAGTGCTGGAGGATTTATCCAAGCCTGAATTACAGATGTGACACCCACCCTTCCCTGGGCCAGGGGTGTCTGAATGCCAGGTTTCACAAGGAGTCGAAGTGTGAGAGATGAGTAATGGGATGGTTGACTCTCACAATTAAAAGGCAAATATCATGTATATATGTTAAGAGAAGTTTTATAGGTTTATAGTTATGTTTTACCCCCTGATGTTGTTATTGTGGGGTGGCCTGGGTTTGGGACATTTGGGAGGGTGGGATTGTTACTATGGCAACAGCTGACCTCCAATTAGGATTTAAGGAAGTGATCTCCACCACTGGGCAGTGAAGATTGACAAAACTTTGGGACAAAGTGTTAAAAGGTGGAACATCCATTGTGTGGATGAGCACACGGTGGGGAAAATCCTCTGCTCCTGGCGCTGTAATATTCTCTTTATTCAGTCTTCTGTTGTAATTTTTGATAAGGTTTTAATAACCCTTCTAAATTTTTTGGAAGTGAGCATCATTTCTTACAGAGTCAAAGGATGCATGGAAGAATGAGAGGAATCCATTGGGATTTCCCAGTTGAGCAGATCCCAGCAGAGTTGTTGGGAGCTGGGCATCTAATGTAGAAATCTATGGGATCCCTCTGGCTTTGGGTGTAATGGTCCTCTGCAAGGCCAGGATGTGCTGGGTCCCTGCTCCCTCTGCATGGGACG
>VZSU01000943.1:261530-272606 GCA_013398715.1 Nesospiza acunhae
AGGGGGATCCCTGTCCCACCACATCCAGCCTTTCACTCCAAGGCAATCAGGTTCCACCTCTAATTGCAAAGCAGGGACGTGGAGGGTGGCAGGGATGCCCTGCTCCTGGGCAGGGCTTCTGTGGCCTTCCTGGGTGAGCAGGCTGGGCCATGGGGAGAATGAAACCTGGGCTGCGCCCCCTGGCTGGTTTTCAGCTTCTTTGTCTTCTTTTCTTCTTCTTTCTTTTTCTTCTTTTCTTCTTTTTCTGCCAAGGTTGGGATTGAAGTGCTCAGGATGGTATTTCACATTCAGACTCAGATGTTTATTATTTATCTTGATTACAAGTTGTGGGTTCTACAGCATTCTTCTAACAAGCTACAAAATGACTAACTATCTTTCATTACAAGATCTTTTAAGGATAAACTGTCCAATTAAGTAATGACACCTCAATTATTTTCACTTTTAATCCAATAACTAATCACTCAAAGTCCGCAATGCAGACTTTTCTGTCCAATTACACAATACCGCCCAAACCCACGAAGAGGAAGGTAAAGAAGGACCAGACACCATCCCAAAATTTCCATCTTATCTCTCTATATATTGCTATATTCTAAAATCCCAATTTCCACCCTGTGATATCACACACTTCTATTCAAACTCCACACCCACAATCCCAGTTCTGCCATTCCATTTTGGAAGCTTCTCCACGGCCTCAGGTTAAACGCCGTGTTCTCTTGGGGGTCAGAGTCTGTCAGCACAGAAAATCCAAAACCCTCAGCATCATCCAGAGCTCCAACACCCCCTGTGCTGTCACACAGAACCCATCCAGCCTCCAGCCCTGGCTCCTGCTTGCACTCCTACCCAACAGCAGCTCTGGTGTCAGGTGTCTGCGAGCCCAAGGCTCCCCTCTCTGCGGTGAAAAGCATATGCAACGAGCCTGCACCTTCTGTTCACACTCTGTCAGCAATCCCAGGCAGGCAGGTTTGCTGGTAACCCTCCTAATGGAAACTCTGCTCAGTGGCAGAGCGCTGCCTTCGCCTCAGTTCAGTATTATCTGCAAAGATGCAGGCTGTTGATTTGTGGGCATCTTCTAAAGTGAGCACTGCAGAGGCTCAAAAGGGTTGGTGCAGCCTAGAGCTGCAGAAGGAAGGTGGTTTTTTGCCCAAACACAGGCCAAGGCAGTTATGTATTATTCCTATAGAAGAAATAACTCTAGCTGGTTTGGGGAGCGGGAAAAAAAGAACTTGTCTCAGCTTAATTACAAATTTACTTCTTTCTCTTTCCTCTCTTGCCATCCTTGCCCCTCACCCCCTGATAAAATGAGGGTAAAAAGCCCTGCAAATGGCAATATCCAATATTCATTAGTGGCTTGTGAGAGAGACAGAGAGACACAACTCATTACTGGGTTCTTCACCTTTACCCTTGACAATGGTTATTTACATAATAACCTGACCCTTAGGTTACTCTTCATTAACAAACACATGTGCAAACATAGAAGCAGCTGGCTACAACTCATAAATATATATTGTTAACCTTGGCTTAGAAGACTTACTTTCACTTACTAAAGAAAAAAAAACAGAAAAAAGAGAAAAGGAGACATTATTTTGCATAGCCATTATGTTATAACCTCAGTAAATGGTACAATGAGCCAGAGGCTGCTGTGTTTGAGCTTGCAGGACACGGCACCAGAGCTCCGGCTGCTCCCCACATCCACTCTCCAGCAGATTTGCAAACCAGCTCGTGTCTTATCCCTGTCTGGAGCATCTGCCCCCTGCCTTGTGGGCACTGTCCCAGCTGGGGGATGAAGAAGAAATCACTGGCACTGGGAGTTAATCCAACTCTTCCATTCCCCAAACCATCTCATGATGCTCCCTGATCTAGGCAATTGTGGGATGGAGTGCAGAGCTGGGATGAAGAAGGGCAGGACTCTCCAGAGCGAGTTCAGCCAAGATGAACAATGCCATTTAAGCCATTTAAGCCTCTGAGCAAGAGTTTCAGGCTCCACATGGAAATATTCCTGCGCAAAATCTGCAGACCGGGATTTAGAGCTTTCCTTCATCTTCCTGAAGGCATCTAAAACAGCTTCTGAGCCTTCTTTTCCATCACCTGTCTCTCCGTAACTTGGAGGTCCTGTACCATATTCTCAAAGTGCGCTTTGGTTCAGGCAGAGGTTCATGATTTTCCAGGGAATACCTTAGGGGCCATACATCAGACAGTGACCCCCAGAATGCCGAAGCACCACCAACACCACACAGGAGAGCAGCTTCATTTTGGCCATGGCCTCACACACATCTGATCAGAAGGTGCCACACAGAGGACTTGTCCCTTTTCCAGGTGTCCTTGTCTGCAAGCTGGCAGGTGACAACAGGGACCTGGTGCTCGGGCTGTACCAGAGAGCCAGGAATCAAACATGAACGTTTGTTTGTTGTCAACAGCAGAAGTTGCTCAGAGGACCACATCCCCATCACCCTGCATATGGAGATGTCACAGCAGATCTCCAGGACCAAGGGTGCTCACAGCAGAGACCTGCAGCTCCCTGCAGATGCAGGAGGGGCTCCCTGGGCCTCACTGGGATCACCCTGAGCTTCAGCTCCTCTCAGCTGTGACAGTCACTGTCCCCAGCCTTGCCCAGCCCCAGCTCAGGTGCCAGGAGGACACCTTTGGAGGCTGTGAGTGGAGGGAGCAGCAGCTGTGGGTCTGCCTCGAGTTTGGCATTTGGGAAACAAAGGAATTGCTTCCTGAGAACTTAAATGAGGATGAGAAGCCGTTGGAACAGAAGTACATCCACTGTTTACAGAGTACAAATGTTAATTGTGTTTACAAATCCAAACCTGAAATTAACAACTCAACATTTGCAAAATCTCCCAGGAAAGGCAAACTCTGCTGTTTCAGGCACTCCGTATTATCCAGCACAAATCATTCCGAAGCCTCTTTACCTATTCACTCAGTATTTCCAAACCAATTACTAGCTCAGAGTTTGCAAAGCAGGCTGACACTTGGGGTTTCAGACAGGGACTTCCTTCAGTCCCACTACCAATCCAACTATGTTTTAATTTAGTGAAGAGGGAAAGCATATAATTTTTTAGCTCCAGGGAAGCCAGAGGCAATCACAAATATCCCTTGAGCTGAGTCAAATTCCTCAGTTTAAAGAAGCAGCCCATTCTATTGCAATAATTGGACTTTAGTGTCCCTTTCGTTTAAAGGAACAATGGCTGATCTGGAGAGTGGATGGCTTGGGCAGCAGGGACACCTCACCTTTGGGACCTGAGCCACAGATCTGGCTGTAATTGGATGAACCCAGAATAGCAAGTGCCCCACTTGCATGGAAATAATAAAAATAATAACGATAATAATAATAATAATAATAATGATGATGATGATGATGATGATGATGATGATGATGATGATGATGATGCAGTGGATGAACACACCAGAGATGCCCCCACAGCTGGGTGTTTGTCTGTCAGGAACACAGCATCTGGATGATGCAACACCAGGACAAAGCTTGGAGAAACAAAGCCTCAGGCTGATGGAGAAGAGATGGATGAAGGTTGGAGTTTTTGGGAAGGCCATGACACCAGCCAGGCCAGACACCTAACCCCACACAACAACACCTCTGCACTGCTTCAGAGCCAAGAGCAAAACATCTCCAGCTGGAAGGAGTGGCCAAGAGAGATGTCCTTGGAGGGCGAACGAGCAGAGGGGAATTCCTGTTCTGAGAAAAGGCTGAGAACTCTGGTTAGGATGGAAACTCAAGAAATTAAACCTCTTGCAACATCAGGCTGATGTCCAGAAGTGTCCCGGATTGCAAGGCAAGGTGTATTCCATTTGCCATCTGTGTGGCAGCTGTCTGCTGTTCAGTGGGCAGTTTTCCTTATCTCTTCCACAACCAATCCTCTCTCAGGGGAGACATCTGCTGATAACAGCTATTGAATGTCACTGCATGGCTGATAAGAACTACAGCATCCCATTGGGAGATGTGAGCCCAGAGGGAGGAGCCAAGCATTCCTACCTGGATATAATCTGGAGATTCTGGAACACCAGCACAGCTTCTCCACTGGATTTCCCAGAGGAACAGCAGCTGCCTCTTCTTCCCCTGGATCTTCAGAGGAAGAGACTGCACCTTTCTCCAGGATCCCTGCTTCAGCAGAGCCACCCCTGACACTGCAGGAGGGCTGAGCCACAATTCCAATGGGACTGCTGCCAGCACCCTGACCCACAGGGTGTCAGGTTGGGTTCTGACTCTGTCAGTGTTGGTTTGGTTACTGCATTGTTTATTTTATCTTTTTATTTTCTTCCCTAGTAAAGAACTGTTATTCCTGCTCCCATATTTTTGCCTGAGAGCCCCTTAATTTAAAATTTATAGCAATTGGGAGGGAGGGGGTTTACATTTTCCATTTCAGGGGAGGTTCCTGCCTTCCTTAGCAGACACCTGGCTTTTCAAACCAAGACAAGAGTGAAGAACTCCAGCACCCCACCAAGCAACGAGCCCCACACCACCTCCACACCCCACCTCCCTCAGCAGAGGCTCTAATTGCCCCCAGAATGGTGATGAGAGAGGTCTGGTGCCATCCCTGCTGGCTCACCATGGAGGGGGTGGCAGCTCTCCCCAGCCTGCACCAACAAACCACACTTCCCCCTGCGCCCAGCAAATGTCAGCCCAATATTAGATGTGGCAGTGGCACTTATAAATCCAAGTTAGAAAATGCCATCATGTATTTTTAATCCAATCGCCTCGTCACTGCATAATAAAATGAAAGGATTGCCAAGTTTGACTGGCATTTGTAAGTAGCATGTGAAAGGGGCTAATAGAGGGAGAAAATTAGCTGCATTTATCATCTTAACTACATTCATATTACACTCACGATCCAATTGTTTAAAAATTGGGCTTTTAGAGCAGGTCCTTTTGAAAGTTTAAGCATTCCAAACAACCACGATTTATTCTCAGAACAAACATTACCTTAGAAAAGATTTATTCTGTAGCTTTTGTGAATTGTAAAAGGGATGGACTTTGTTCAGTGGGTTTCTGGTAAGTGCAGTCAGCACCAAAGACAGTCAAAACACAGGATTTGTGTTCTTCACTGAGTGCTGATGTTTGGAGGAAAAAAGTGTAATTGGAACCTATTTAATATTTGAAAAAAATCCTACAAAATCTTCCCTCTGAAATAGCCCTGAGTTTAACAAAATTTCCAAAACATTCAAAAGCTGAGGTGAGAGGTTTTTTTAAATTTTCTTTTACCATTTTTCTATTACAATTTTACATTACTGCTTAGCATTTAAGTAGCGGCAGCAAGTGGTTTTAATGACATTACAATGTAAGGCTTGAAACCCTGTGGTATTTTTACTTTTTAAATCAGCCAGGTTATCTGTTACTCAGCCCTGACTGAAAATATGATCTAATTCTTTGAGATTCCCATTTGTGATGTAATCAAAATCATAATTGACAGAAAACAACATGAAAATCAGGAGAATGAAAGCACTCACCAAAGTCACTGTCATGCAAATGAACAAACCTGACCTAGACATGTAGATATTTCAACTATTACTAAATATCTTTATCCCATAAATGAGTAAACAATTAAAAACATTAACAAAATATCTAGCTTTAGGTCATACTGTGATAAGTCAGAGATTGTTCAATGTGCTCGCATGACATAAATATACATATAAAACCATTCTGTGGATTTGTGTGAAGTTAACCATCACCACAGAATGTCATGATTTTCTAAACTAATGCTTTGTGTCATAGAATTTTTGCACAAAAAAAAAAAAAAAACACCAAAAAACCGAAAGGATTTTTAAACTCTAATTTTTGATTATACCAAAACAATGCAAACTTGAAATTAAGGAAACAAAAGTTCCCCCAAGATTTCTTGCAGGTGTTTCTGCAAAGCTCCTGCAGCCTGTGCTGGGCTCCATGTGCAGCATCAGGACCTGGCTCCCACACCTGAGTTACCCGTGGCCCAGCAATAGCATGAACACACAGAAAATCTCCTGCTTCCACAGAAAATTTCTACTCCTGGAGTCCTGCCTGCTGTTGTGCCATCACAGTCCCAGGGCAGATTCCTCCCCAGTTGGTTTTTATCAGTCTTTTTGATCCCAGGGTGACCTGAGAATTTATTCTGTTGCTGAGATGTCTCTGCACATTGGCAGCAGGAGCATCAGGAAGCAAAGTTTCCCTGCCCTCTTTGCTGATGTGAACTCTGGGGAGGTGAGGGTCGATTTTGGCTAGGGATGGTCCTGGCAAATCTGGCATTTCAGTCAGCTGACAGTCAGGTGCACCCTGACATGGACCTGACTGCTGGAGAACAGAGGTCACAGCCCCTTCTGCAAAACTTGGGGTCTCAACAATGTGACGGCACCCGGGGGCCTGGAGACAAAATCCTGCAGCAGTTACAGCATGGCTGACACAGGGTCACCTTCCTGAGGGGCTGTGATGTCCACCTACCTCCCTCTGATGTCCACCTACTTCCTTCTGATGTCCCTCTCTCCTCTGATGTCCATCTCCCCTCTGTGTCCACCTATTTCCCCTCTGATGTTCCTCTCTCCTCTGATGTCCACCTCCTTCCCTTTGATGTCCCTCTCTTTTCTGATGTCCACCTCCTTCCCTCTAATGTCCATCTTCCCTCTGGTGTCCACCTATTCCCCCTCTGATGTCCATCTCCCCTCTGGTGTCCACTACCCCTGTGAAGCTGTGGGTCACTCACTCCCTCTGTGACCATCACTCCCTTTTCTCACAGAGATGTGGAGCAGAGAAATGCACTAAAGGTGTCAAGAGAACCTGGAGGGGGGTAAATTCCAATAAAAATTCAGGAAATAAGCTCAGGACTGGAGCTCTGCAGACACCATGAGGTCTGCAGGGTCCTGGCCAGGCAGGAATGGCCCTTCCTGCTGGAGAAGGTGGCAGGCAAGGTGGCTTGAGTGCATCCAGAGGAGGGCAACTGGGCTGGTGAGGGGCTTGGAACACAAACCCTGTGAGGAATGACTGAGGGAGCTGGGGGTGCTCAGCCTGGAGAAAAGGAGACCCAGGGGTGACCTTATCTCACTAAAACTCCCTGAAAGGTGCCTGTGCTCAGCTGGGGCTGGGCTCTTTCACCAGGCAGCACTGACACAACCAGAGCACACAGCCTCAAGCTGCACCAAGAGTTGGATATCAGGAAAAGTTTTTTACAAAAAGGGTGATAAATTTCTGGAATGGCTGCCCGGAGAGGCGGTGGAGTCCCCATCCCTGGGTGTGTTTAACAAAGCCTGGATGTGGCACTGGGGGCCAGGGTTTGGTTGAGGGGTTGGGGCTGGGTTGGACTCAATGATCTTTGAGGTCTCTTCCAACCCAGTGATTCTGTGAATTCTGTGATTCTGTGAAAGAGCCCCTTCATTTCTAAGCTCACTGCTGTTGGAACATGAACCCAAAGGTGAACTGCTGCCTCTCCATCCAGCCTGACCACCTCCACCTCTGCCAGCCCCACCTTGCTCTGCAGCTCCCCTTGCCCTGTCCCAGCCAGGGCTCTCTCAGCCCTTCCCTCCCCTGCCGGTGCGGCTGCTCTCACTGGAGCCTGCAGCGGGCGGTGGCGATGGTGGCAGTGGGCAGGTTATTGGAATAACTACCAATATAGCCGGACGGGACATGCCTGAGCTTGTTTGGCCCTTGGTGCTGAACCAAATAGCGGCAACTGTGGTGTTTCACCCCAGAGACAGTTTTGGCCAGCTGTGTGCTGCGGCTGAGCATGCGTAGGCAAGTCCAGGCATGTAGGAGCTCTGGTGGTCCTCAGGTTTAACTCTGGCAGAGAAGCTTTAAGGCAGTGGTGAAGGAAAGGAGTTGGTTCTGATGGAGGGTTTGGATCCAGAGCTTTATCCTGGCCCACAGGCCTCTGAATGCAGCACCAGCTCCAACAGAACTCCCTGACCCCGCGGCTGCTGTTCCTTTTAACCCCGGGGAGAGGGACAGGGAAGGGGTAGGGAGCCACCAAGCAGGGACAGGAGGGGAGGGACAAAGGGACAAAGGACACCTGGATGGCCCAATGCCCCCCAAGGGTAGAGGGCATCCTTTGAATCTGCCAACCACTCGATGCCCTTCTGGAATTCCGGGACTGACAGTGCTGGGAGGGGAAAGGAGAGCTGATTGACACACCTGGGAGGGAATTATCAGGGGAGGGACCCGAAGTTCTGAAGTAAACCCTGAAATCACAACGCAACAGCACATGGCAGGCTCTTGCTGGAGCCCACAGCGTGAAGCGGGCAATGGTGGCAGTGGGCAGTGGGCAGTGGGCAGGGGGCTGTGGGCAGTGGGCAGGGGGCAGTGGGCAGGTGGCAGGTGACAATGGGCAATGGGCAGTGGCTGTTGGGCAGGCTCTCCCTGGAGCCTGCAGCATGCAGAGGGCGATGGTGGCAGTGGGCAGGTGGCAGTGGGCAGTGGGCAGTGGGCAATGGGCAGTGGGCAGTGGGCAGGTGACAATGGGCAGTGGGCAGGGGGCAGTGGGCAGTGGGCAATGGGCAGTGGGCAGTGGGCAGGGGGCAGTGGGCAGTGGGCAGGGGGCAGTGGGCAGTGGGCAGTGGGCAGTGGGCAGACTGTCCCCAGAGCCCGCAGCATGCAGAGGGCAATGCTGGCAGTGGGCAATGGGCAGTGGGCAGTGGGCAGGTGGCAGTGGGCAGTGGGCAGTGGGCAGTGGGCAATGGGCAGGTGGCAGGTGACAATGGGCAATGGGCTGTGGGCAGTGGGCAGCGGGCAGGTGACAATGGGCAGTGGGCAGGGGGCAGTGGGCAATGGGCAGGTGGCAGGTGACAATGGGCAATGGGCTGTGGGCAGTGGGCAGCGGGCAGGTGACAATGGGCAATGGGCAGTGGGCAGTGGGCAATGGGCAATGGGCTGTGGGCAGTGAGCAGTGGGCAGGGGGCAATGGGCAGGGGGCAATGAGCCCCGAGCCACCGCTCGCCTTCCTCCATCCCCCGCAGCCGCCGCCGTCCCGCCGCGACAGAGATGTCGATAGAGATGTCGCTGGCAAGGCGAAGCATTTCCGAGCGGCTGGCTGGGAGGAGTCCCTGACCCACTCGGTAATTACTCATGCTAACAGCTTAACTAACATGCAAATTCCTCCGCTGACTGACAGGTAAACAGTGAGCTGGCCCGCCCGGCTTTGGGCGGGGGAGCGGAGGGGGCAGAGTGACATAGATGTAAAAGCTGGTGTCAAATTCCAGATCTAACGTGGCTTCAAAGTGCGACATGATTCATTAGCCTTGTTTCATGCCTAGGATAACCAAGTTGTGGTTGCTGTGTTAATTGAGGAGGGAGAAGCGGGAGGGACTCGCTGGCACAGCAGCTCCGGGGCTGTCACAGGGATGCTGGGCACCGTGACTGGCACCTGGGTGGGCGTTTCTCTGGCTTTGAAGGAAAGGGGCCTCTCTCATCTTCTGCCAGCATGCTGGAGGGGCTGGAAGATGTTCCAGGGGCTGTTTCTCCTCCAGCATCCTCCACTCCTCACTGCAGCTCCTGGCAGCAGCCAACGCTGCTCTGCTGCCTGAAAGCAGCAAAAAGAGGAGGGAGGTTTCAAGCAAAAAACCTCAAACTCTTGTCATGCTGATCCTTGCAGCTCTCTTTATCCCTCCCTGTGTCCATCAGCTCTCCCCTCCCTCTGTCTTTTAACACCCAGGACACTGTGGCCAATCCCAGGTTCATAAAACGAGCCCAGCTCGGCGTTGGATGCAGAGGCTGAGGCAGCACAGGGTATGGCAGAGGAGGTGAAAGGGAGGAAATTGCAAACCTGAATTTAAGTCATGCTTTAGAGTGATCTAACACAGCCACTAAGCCCAACAGCTCCCTCATTTCCTGCTCCTCGCAGAGTTTCTGCCCTGCGGTTTGTTGATGCTGGCTCATGTCCAAGAACCTGAAGAAATTGTACAAATCCTCCTGTGCCAGCACAGCCTCCAAAGGCTAACAGGGGTGGGAGAGAGTCAGACAGGCAAGAGCACTTCCATCAGCATCCTTAAAACGTGGCGGGAACCCAGAGCAGGACAGGACCTCACACACAAGTCCCAGCAGTGGTGCCTGGCTGCCCAGCACCAGCTCAGGTCTGTGGAGGAGGATGAGGATGATTTTATTTCTGCTGCCACTGTGCAGGGGATGGAGACAGCACAGGCTGGGTGCTGTGGATCTGAGTGACCACAGTGACAGAGCCAAAGGCTGCTGTCCCCCTCGAGCCTTCTCCAGCCTTCCCACCCCCATGGTGAGCTCAGGCTCCAACAGAGGAGAGAAAATAAGGGGCTTATTTTTTTCAGGGCTGCACAGCTCAGTGCCCCATTTCCCAGCCCTGTGAGACCCCGAGCTAACAAACTACAGCTTAAAGATGATTTAAAGGAGAAAATATCCAATAGCAGGAGAGCACTGAAGTAATCCCAAACTTCACCTGCTGCCTGCAGAGGGAAGGGGCGCCCAAGCAGCAGCCAGTGGGATGGAGCCAGGCAAGGGGAGAGCATTTCCCACTCCATGGGGGCTGGGGAGGAGCTCTCCAGAGGGGCTGCTGGGCTCTGTCACAAGCACCAGCCTCATCTACCATCCCTCGAGGGATTTAAAAGATGTGTGATGTGGCACCTGCGGACATGGGTTAGCAAAGGGCTTGGCAATGCAGGGTTGGACTCGATTTTATGTGGCTTTTCCAACCTGAGCTATGATTCCACGCTCTGCCAGCCTGCTGCCAGAAGCCGCTGCCACTGGGCTGGCCCATCCCTCCCCACATCCCTCTCCCTGTGTATTTATTTCTTTCAAGTGGCTGTCAAAAACATCTGTCCTACAAAGGGGGATGGGGAGAGGGGAGCGAGCTGCCCCTCCGCTCTCGAGGCTCCTTGCCACAGCCACCGTCTTCATTTCCATTTTATTTATTTATTTATTTATTTATTTATTTTGGTGCAAAGCTCCGGTGTCAGCGCTCTGCGCAGAGCCTGCTTACAGCTCCAAAAAGCACCTCTATTATTCTCAGGCCATTTGGTAGCAGTTGCCATGGAGATCAAAAGCAAAATGGCATGCAAATCAACACGGCCCCGGCGCTCGATAACAACGGGAAAAGGGCAGCCAGATAAAAAAAAAAAAAAAAAAAAAAAAAAAAAAAC
>VZSU01000943.1:281470-349944 GCA_013398715.1 Nesospiza acunhae
GATGAAGTCATGAGCAGACCACAGAGGGAGGGGAAGGAGGTGGGGGATAGAAAGGTCTCTTGGCTGCTGTGCTGCATCAGGTGGTGCAAACAGATGTGCTGGGGCTGCTGCAGAGCCTGTCCTCCCTCCCACTGCCATCCACCCAGCCCTTGGCTGAGACACCTTTTAAAAGCAGCTCTCGCCACAAATCCTCACTGCACACATCAGTTATATCAAATTAATTCAATTGAATTAATAACAGTAATTAATTCATGCATATTAGCATAACACCATGCATCATAGATGGAGGCTAATAAATGCAATACTGATTTTCTTAATCGACTTCTTCAGCTGCCATGTGTCTTAGTCAAAGGGATGCTGTGGGGTCTTCCCCTCTTTTCCATATGCAGACAAGAAAAAAAAAAAGCGACCAACAAGCACCAAAGGTATTTCTGATTCAGACTGTACTTCTACAACAACAAGTGTGGGGTTTGTGCTCTCAATTCCCTGCAGCCCAGCCAGGCCATTGGCTGACTCTGGGGCTATTTAAAGGTCACCCCGCAAGTGTAAGGCTCTGTAAGAGACACTGCCCCAAAAGCAGGGAGAGGAGCAACAGTGGCCAACCAGCACTGTAATAATCATATATCTGGATATTATTTTCTTCCCTCGCACATGGTTATTAAGAGACGATGCAGGTCTTAAAGCTAGAACCTTTTGCTCTGGGAAAATTATATGTGACACTTTACATACGGATTAGATAATTAATGTATGTCCTGATTTCTTCCACCATAACATAAAAAGGGCGAGAGCAGTGCTATAATTCCAGATAATTAAGGAGAGATGGAGTTGCAGTGGCCTCCACAGTGGTGGGAGTGCTGCCTGCTGTCATTAGTGCTGGAAAATCCCTCTCTGCTCTCCACACCTCACTGCTGGCTCTGTCCTCCTCCCCAGGGGCCACCCAGCTGTGGTCCCTGCTGTCCCTGGCCACCAAACCCAGCTCTGTCCCTCTCCTGCCACCTGAAGGTGCTAAAGGAGGCAGGAGCCCGAGCTGGCAGGAGCCAAACTGCAGAACAGCAGAGCTGGTTGTGCTTCAGCTGATCAGCCTGTCAGGAAAATTAATCCACAAACACCTTTCATGTCCAAAAAGGAGACAGAGGAGTCCTTTTACTTCATTCGAATAAAGGGAGAGGCCATGGGGCATTCCCCTGGGGTCTCTCAAATTTTTGGAGGACACAGCCTCCTTTTTACACAATTTCCCTCTCTCTTTCCCCATTGGCTGAGGTACTTGGGAGGTACAGACTCCCTGATACACCTGATACCAAAGATTTCCCTCTAATGTATAACCCTCCCTTTTAATTTTTAATCCTTACAGAGTTTAGGGGTTTTTCTTCGCCATTGTTTCTTTCATCTTTCAATGTCTAATTTAATTTATCAACAAACTTAAAGTTTATTTGTAAAAGCAATTATCTTTTCCCGTTCATCAATCAGTGGGATCCTTCCCATTTTTATTTTGATCTCCCAGTGCTGGTTTTATCCACCAGCAGACTCACAGCTGGTTTGTAAAGACAAATCCACCATTCCTCTCCAGCCCATCCCATGGAGAGTGGGCAGCTCCTCAGAGCCCACGGGGTTTGGGGTGAGGGCAGCCACCTTGGCATTGCTTCCAAACCCCAGCCAAGAGCTCAACCAGCTCATCTCCTCCTTCTCCTGCTATCAGAGTGCAAACCTGGGCTGGCCACACCAGGGAAATGAGTGCCGCAGCAGTGCCAAAGTGAGCTGCAAGCTCTTAGAAATGGGCTAGCAGGCAGACACAACAGAGCAGGACAGACCCCTCCGCATGCCAAAATGCTCATCCTGAGCCCAATTTGCATTAAGCCCAGACTAGTTTTTTCCCAGCGAGGTAGGATCTAGTTTAATGTAAAGAAAATGCACGTTGGTGCACGGGGACAGAGTGTCTTTTCAGAGTATCCTGAAATCCCTGCAGGACCTCCCTGCCTGCTGTGATCAAACATTAAAATCTAGAGCTGTCACTAAGCAAAACAAACACAAACTGTCTGCGCTTTCATCTGCACGGCATCCTGCATCCAGCCCTGCAGCCAGGGGCCGTGCCCGGCTGGGAACAGCAGCAGCACCCCAGGCACACCACAGTGGGACACAGCTTATGTGTTTCCCAGGTGTTTCCCAGTTTGTTCTTGTAGCAGGAAGCTGCTGGCCTGGTTTTAGCTTGGTGCAGCCTCTGAGGGCTGTGCTGTCCCCAAGGAGGAGCAAATAGAGACAAGCAAGGGGGCAGCCCCAGGTGAGAGGTGAGGGGTGAGGGCTGTGTCCCCCTGCACTGGTCACAGCTGTGTGTGCCAAACCTCACTTTTCCTTGTCTGTACCTCTCAAGTACCTCAGCCAATGGGGGAAGAGAGAGGGAAATGTGGCCAGGAAATTGGGATAAAAAGGAAGCTGCGTCCCCCAAAAATTTGAGACCCCAGGGGAATGCCCCATGGCCTCTCACTTTATTAGAATAAAGTGAAAGGACTCCTCTGACTCCTTTTTGGACATAAACTTCTGGTGTTTGTGGATTAATTTTCCTAACACTCTACTCCTAGAATGAAACAAAACAAAAAAAACACCAAAAAAACAAACAAACAAAAAAAAAACCACACCAAAAAACCCAAACAAAAAAAAAAAACCTGAAAAACAAACAAAAAAAAACTAAACCAAAACAAAAAAACCCCAATAAACTCCAACAACAAAAAACCACACAAACAAAAAAATAAAAAAAAACAACAAAAAAACAACCCAAAACCCAAATAAACAAAACAAAAAAAACCAAAACAACAACAACAAAAAAAAAAAAACCAAAAAAAAAAAAAAAACCAAAAAAAAAAAACAACCAACCAACCAAACAAACAAACAAAAACCAAAAACAAATAAAACCCTCAAAAAACCCACAGGCAGAACCCACCCGCCCCAAGTGCAGATCTCTCAGACGGGCTCCTCTCATTTCCTGCTGCTTGAGCACAAACGGAGCAGAGGAGAGCTCGGCTCAGGTGAGTGATCTCCTCTCCCGGCTCCATCCTCTGCAGCCTTTGTTTACCCGCACGGCTGCTCCTCACCCAGAGCATCGCTCAGCCCCAGTGCTCCCCAGCATCCTGACCGTTTTGTATTTAAAACACTAATAATAATCAAGCCGTGTTATTTTTTCCTCCTCCTGCTGCACGATCTCCTAAGGCTGTGAAGGTCTCAAACGTTTGACCAGGAGCCTGATAAATGCTTGCCTTCAGCGATGCACGTTCTTGTAGCACCTCTGAAATATGTATGCACATGTTATGCGGTGTGGATGCATATCAATGCCATATCTACCTTTGCATATTAAATCATTGCCACATCTTCTCTGGCAGTAAAATATGCAGAGCATATGCTAAAGACAGCATCTCCCCGGCCTAAGCTCAGCAGCCCTCCCCCTGCGTGCTCTCCCTCAGCAGAGGCTGTGATCCCAGGTATTTCAGCCCCTCTTCTTTTGTTCTTCTCCTAGGAGAGATATTTATTTTTATTTCCTCCCTGCACACTGCTTTCACTGTTTTAAGGACTCTTGTTACTGCCTGCTTACAAATATATTCCAGCTAGAGCTGTGCCCTAACTTCTCTCCCCCTTCAGAGGGAAGACAAATAGGAGACAGGGTGGAAAAGCTGCCTGAAATAAGAAGGCAGCAGGAGCAGGGGATTGCTTCCCCTGGATTTAGCCTCTCCCACTGCCCAGTACTGGGCAGGCAGTCAGGGATTGCAGACTGTGAAAAATGCCTATTTTATGATTGGCTTTTCGCAAATATTAAAATGAATATTATATGTGTTGTGTTAGAAAGTAATGCTGTATTAATTCTCTTAAGCACTGTGTTAAATATAGTTTTAGGTTATAAAAAGTATTAAAATAGAAACTGTGCTACCAAGGATATTTTTTTTCTAAAGAAAGGACTCGCAGTGAGACAGCAGCCACAGGACACCTCAATCTTTCAGAGAAAAAGAATTTATTGCTCCATTATCAGAAGAAATGAACTTCTTCCCACCTTGAAGGCTCTGTTAGGATTCAGAGGAAGAAGTTGACGCTGACCAGACAGAATCCTGTATTTCAATGGAATTTATGCATCATGTATGAAGTGTATGAATATGCAACAGGTTATTGTTTTTAAGGGTTAATCCTCTGTTAACTGTGTCCTTTTTCGGGCTTGTGCTGGCCAGAAGGAGGTACCCGGATATCTGTAACTCTTTGTATTTATTGTCTCATATTGTCCTAATTCAATTTGTCCGAATTATTATTACTGTAATTGTATTACTATTTTTTAATAACCATTTTATTACTATTAAACTTTTAAAATTTTAAAAACAAGTGATTGGCATTTTTCACACAGACAAACCCCAAACCCTGTCCTCACTGCTGCTTTTACACCTGAGCAGTCAAACCTGGCTGACACCAGATCTGAGTTACAAAAAAGGGAATAAGAGGTTTCTGATGGAGAGTGGGAATATTCGCTTTGATGATCACTGGGATAAGTGCCAGAAAAATAAGAATAATCTTTTGGGAGGCATAAACCAGCTGCTAGGTGCTGGGATTAGGCAGAAATATCTTGTCAAGATCTGCTCCTTGGAAGGAGCCTTGGTCCTGGTCTTGGCAGCCGTGGAATTGTGCTACATAGTGACTCCAGAGCCTCTCCCATTCTGCTGGTTCAATAAAAATACTAAAATTTACAGTAGGGCCATTCAAATTCACACACAACACATGCTTACTTCCCCTTGGAAGTAAGAAGTGGTTTCCCCAAGAAATGGTTTCCCACAACAAGTGGCTTCCCCAAAATAATCCCAAAATAATAATGGGCCCATGCTTGTGTGCAGGGGTGCCAGACCTGGAAGCAGGAATTGTGCACCATGGGGCCTGACTGGCTGCTCTGTTTTTAGATGTAATAAAGCAAATTATTATTATTAATATCCCAGGCACCCACACTGACAAATCCTGCAGCGCTGTCCCTGGACCAGGCAGGGGCTGTCACCTCTCTGCTCACACCAAAGCTCCTGGGGCAGGGGCAGAGCACAGGGACTGGCTGCCCTGCCCTGCACACAGCTCTGAAATCCGGCCCTGCTCCCCTCTCTCTGCAAAACAGGCCAAGGGTTCAGGTTCTCCTGTGCCACCTGTGCTCAGCCCTCCTCCTTTTTCACCTGCTAATTCTCCTCTCCTACCTGGGGGTTTCTGTCAGGCATTCCTCTCCACACTAACTTGGCTCTCTCCTCCTCCCCCCACCTTTCACTCACCCTAACTTTGCAGATTTCAGAGAAGACGTGAGAAAAGCTGTCACTGCTAAAGGAAGCTCTAACAGAGCAGAACAGCACGAGCCCTTTTGTTTCTGTAATGTCAGAAGGAGCAGGATTGGTGAGAACCATTTCCTCCTCAGCTCCCAGGGGGCTGCTTTCTCCTGCAGGTACTGACCTGCTCACCTCCCCCAGCTCCCAGGGACACCTGCAGGCACATCCAGACCTGCTCCTTCACCAGGCAGAGAGCACAGATGCTGTGTTCAGTGGTCCCACATCTCATCCCCATCACACTGCACGGAGCTGGGGTCAGGAGCTGTGCAAGGCATCAGCCTCTCAGCTCTCCCTCCTGGCTCTCACCACTGTCATTTTCCAGGAACAGAGGGACCAGGCTGGTTGTGTCACCACATCACCAGGCTCATTTCTACCCGCAGCTGCCTGATTTTCAATTTCCACCTGCCCCAGGTCACAAAGAGCTTGAACCCTTCCACCCAGTGAGAACATGCTCAGCTCTGACCTGTGGCACAGGAACAAACCCTGCAGCACAGATTAACAGCACATGGAGCATTTTGTCTCCTGCTCTTGAAAGCAAAGTCCTGTTAAAGTCTTTCAAGAGATCAAGGAAAACCCAAAAGGGCTCAAGATTGAAGCCCCCAAGCTCTCCAACGGCACTGTGTCCTACAGAAATCACAACATGGAATAGAATCTCTCTGAAATCCTTTTGGAGCCTTGATCCTCAGTTCTGGCACAAGTCAGGTCAGCCAGTACAGGATGTGGAGCTGCTGGAGAGAATCCAGAGGAGGCCATGGAGATGCTCCAAGGGCTGGAGCCCCTCTGCTCTGGCTAGGCTGGGAGAGCTGGGGGTGCTCACCTGGAGAGGAGAAGGATCCAGGGAGAGTTCAGAGCCTCAAGGGGCTCCAGGAGAGCTGGGGAGGGATTGGTGACAAGGCATGGAGGGACAGGACAAGGGGGAAGGGTTTCAAACTCAGAGAAGGCAGAGTTAGATGGGATATTGGGAAGGAATTCTTCCCTGTGAGGTTGGTGAGGCACTGGCACAGGGTGCCCAGAGAAGCTGTGGCTGCCCCATCTCTGGAAGTGTCCAAGGCCAGGCTGGACAGGGCTTGGAGCACCCTGGGCTAGTGGGAGGAGTCCCTGCCCATGGCAGGGGGTGGAATGAGCTGATCTTTAAGGTCCCTTCCAACCCATTCTGTGATTCCATGACCCTCAGTGCTGCCCACCCCGAGCTGTGGGGTCAGTAGCAGGCTCATGGCAGACCCCAGGGATGTGAAGCTGATCCAAGGCCAGGAATAATGCAATCAGGTACATTTAAAACCAAGGTGAGATGCCACCTTTTCATTTGCTGGAACTGTACCACACACAGCTGAAGTGGGGTGCCCAGGTGTGCTGAGGGCAGTGGCAGCCACTGACAGCCAGGTCTTGGCTCCAGCAAGTGATGCCTTGTGAAGGCTGAGCTAGGACAGAGGCTGGATTGAATTAAAGAATAAAGCAGGGATTTATTAAAAGGCCTCCATGGATCCACCTTGGGCAGCACAAGAGCCCAGCCAGGGCTGCACCCAAGATGAACCAAAATGGTCCCAAAATGCACGAGCGCTCCCGGGGTCTCTCACTTTGATCAGTTCTGCTCCATTTGCATCTTGGAGTTCATTGTCCAATTCCAGCTTTAGCCCATCCAGTCCCATCCTTTTTCTCTCTTCAGCCCACGTTTGTGCTCTTGGGTCTGAGATTTGGATCATTTGTCCTTGGTGCCCAGCTGGAGCAGGAATTGTTTTGTCTCCCTGCTCTGTGCACAGAGCTAACCATCCCCTGATGTGAACCCAGACCTACACACTAAAGCAACACAGAATATGAAAAATATAAAAACTAAAATCTGAGGCATCACAAGGACAGGGCAACCATCAGCTAAACGCATGCTGCTGGCACAGAGCTGCAGAAAATCAAACCCAGAGACAAGCAGAGATGGGGAACAGACAGTTCAGCACTGCTGCTGCAAATTGTAGGAGGAGATGGGCCAACTTCATACATCTGTGTCTTGACAGGAGGCTAAATTAAGAATCACCATAGAAGAAAACACAAGTAATTGAATATGTTTTGAAATCTCTGCCAGCGTGGCCAGTGATCTTCATCTTGTGCGGCACCACGAGGATGGGCCTCACCCAGTGGGCTGGGCCTTGACACAGAATTCACAGAATTCACAGAATTCACAGAATCACTGGGCTGGAAGAGACGTCCAAGATCATCGAGTCCAACCCAGCCCCAGCCCCTCAACTCAACCCTGGCACCCAGTGCCACATCCAGGCTTTGTTAAACACACCCAGGGATGGGGACTCCACCACCTCCCTGGGCAGCCATTCCAGAACTTTATCACCCTTTCTGTAAAAAACTTTTTCCTGATATCCAACCTGTATTTCCCTTGGTGCAGATTGAGAATTCCCCCTGGGCATCCCCTGCACAGCCAGGCCTGTCCCTGCAGTGTGTGAGGATGCAGTGCCCAAACCCACAGTGAGCTCCATCCCTCTCCTGCCTGTGGCGCAGCTCCTCCCTGCCTGCCCTCCCTCCCCAGCCACCCTCCAAAGTCTGAGCATGGGATTTGTGCCCATTTCACCAGGAGAGAGATTTTTCCCTAGTACTGGTGCTCCTCTCCATCTTTCAGGATGAATCATTGCTGGTTTAAGCACACAGCAAAGATTTATGCAGTAATAGATGTGGGGAATAGCTGTGGCTCTGGGGTCTCAGAACAATAATACATAATTCAGAAATTAATACAGGGTAGCAAAGACAATGGGATTTGAAATGAACATCATGGCCAAAGCAAAAGGAAAACTCCACAAGCTCATCTTGTGCAGATGCTTCCACCATCCACACACCCAATTATAACTTTAGCTCTTACAAAGGGAACTGACTTAAACCATTAAATCTTTATTATTTTTTTCCCTGTGGTGGGAGGGGGAGTGGGAGTGCAGATTCCTTAAAGATAGAGAGTTTAAATTAAGCTTTAAAACTGTGACTGAGCAAGATTTAATACTGACAATTAGCCTGGACAAACAGTTAATCGTCCTGCAGGCATAATTTATATATTCTCTGTGCAACAGGGAGAGAATGTCAGCACATTGCACTGCAAATTAGTGCAATAAAAGAATCTCATAACCTCTAACAGCTCTGCTGTCTGACAAAGAGAGATCATTTCTCCTCTCCCCATGCTGTTGCCTAGCCACACTGCCATCACCCTGGGCTGCTGCTCTTGCATTTTAGATCCCATTTCCCAGTGCTCAGACCTGCCTGCCAGCCACACCACTGGTGGAGAGCTTTGCCAGGTCCCCAAAGCTTGGAGCTTTGGTGAGAAGAATGTAAAAAGATAAACAAGCATCTTACAGGATGTGGTGATGATTCCTGTCCTGAATTAGCAAAGCACTTAAACAAGGGCAAGGACAGGCCTGGGCTGCAGCCTGGGGCTTGGCTGAGCAGAGCCAGACCCAAGTTCAGAAAATGTCTGTCCAAGGTGGGAATTAACACACGTGGATGGACACCAGGGTGGGGGTGAGGAGCTTGTTTCAGGTAAAATTTACAAGTGACACCAGCAAACATCACTTTTTTTTTTTTCCCAAAGAGCTTTGCCACTGTGATGAGTAATAAAAATCCCCAGTAAGGGTCTCTCTGGATGGTTTTATTTGGTAAGGACACATGGGCTGGAGCACCTTTTAGCAGACCATGGCTGTATCTCGTTCTTTATATTCTCCTGTTAAATCCCCTTTAGAAAAAGTTAAATATTCTCTCAGTGTTCCACACAGGTCCAGTGGCTATTGCTGCAACCCATATGTCATATCACAACAGAAAGAAAGCAGGAACTCATAATGAAGGAGAAAAGGAAAAAAAAAAAAAAAAGCCCTTTAACAATATAGCCCACATCCAATATTATTATTTCAAGAGTATTATTTCAGTGGAGGCTTTCATAATGACTTACTGACCTAAACTATTAAAAACCATCCCCATGTCTGCAGTGGAACAGATGAAGAACTCCAGAAATAGCTACAATTCAGTGATACATATATTATACACTCTGCAAATTTGTTGAGGAACTTTTATAAGAGGGCTATAGAAAATTAAATTAATTATTAATACACATCAGCAATATCTTTTCGCTCGTCTCCTCCTAATATCATACAGGTGGCCTGTGCTGTCCTTTTCTTCCATGCAGAATTTTCCCTGCTAAAATTCTTTTGCCTTTCTGTGCTAAAGGAGTCTGTGGGAGGCTGCTGTATGCAAAGAATTTGTTTTAAGAAAGGCAAAATGTTAGATCCCTCAAAATCAGCTCCTAACCAGTGGGAGACACAGAGATATTGGCCAAAAAAAAAAAAAAATCTTGTCTTATTCAAGCATATCCTTATTTCCTGTGAAATTAAATTTGCATTTCTTTTGGGGTAGAAGAAAGAGGAAGTGGGGAATTATAGTCCAGAGAGAAAGCTAGTGCAGGGATAAAATATAAAACTCTACTGGGACTTCCAGCTTTTAGGCACAGCAGGAAACTCAATACAGATTTACTTAAAATAGGTTAACAAGGCAGTTTGCCATCATCTTCTTTTAGCACTAGAGGACTCTGCTTTCGAAGGACACAATTAAGGGAAGGAAGGAAGAATCAGGGCTCAGTGGTGCATTTCCAGAACTGCCTTCCACTGCAGCTGGAGCAAATAAAGTCTTTCTGCTTCGTTTTAGTATCAGAAATGTGAGAGAACAGGCAAGTAGGGCAAACCAGCACAGGCCTGTGCTCCACACGCCCCAAAGAACTGGTGCAATATTTGCTCTTGAAGAGCTGAGGGTGCTTATATGGGAACCACAAGCAAACACAGACCACAGGTTTCCAATCCAGCCCAATTTCACATCCCTCTGCCCTCTCTGGGAATATTCACCAGTGCTGAGTAGCTAAAAAACCAGCACCCCTAGTAAATTAGCAATGGCTTTCCCAAAAAAAGCTTTTAGGAGCACGGCAGCACCAACTTTGGCTTCCTGTGGGTTTACACTCTGTGGCATCTGTGGAAGAGAAGGTGCTTGCACAAATGCTGAAAACACAACAGGTTCTCAAAGCCATTTCTCTAAAGACGCCAATAGCTCACCCCAAGGAGCACACCCACCCCCCTAAATGCTCACATGCACCCAGTACCAGCTCAGCAGTGTGGCTGTATGGAAAACATGCCCGAACACATTTTTAATAGGCAGTTTAAAAAAAAAAAAACAAACAACCTTAACTGGAAGAAAAAAAACACAAAACACTTCTTGAGCAGTCATTACTATTTCTTAGTGCCATGGTGAACTGTTTTTTCAATGCAACTAAAATCTTATTATTGCTGTAAGCTCAACCCAAACACTGACTTTACATGCCTGCGCTGACAGTTGTTGATACCAACAGGAAAAAAGGAATTTTGTTTGCATTTGTTTGAATCTTTGACCTAAATAAAAACAGCAAATATGCTTCAGATATATCTACACGGCTGTGTAAGGTAATTTGTTTTCTCCCCCAGCTCAGCCACCATTCTCTCTGGGACCACAGGCAGGGCAGGCTCAGCCCTGGGGCTGCTCCTCATGGGCAGGCAGTGCCCTGCAGGGCAGCCTGGCCACTTCTCTGCCTTCCCTTGCCCACATCAGGGCCTGCTGGGGAAGGAAAAAGTCCCCAAACGGCTCTGATGTCTTGGGATAAGGGGAATACAGGAGGAGCTAGAGCCATTCAGTGTCTGAGCTGCTGAGGGGGCAGGTGAATGTGCGTGCAATGAGAGCAGCTCCCTCATCCAGGTGCTGCCACCCCATTTCATCCCTGGGCAGCAGGGCTTGGGCCATGGAGCAAACTGCAGGAGCTGATGGGGCTGAGGGGGCTGGCACAGCTCATGTGAGGGCACAGCTCCTCTGTGACCTGCCCAGTGGAGGTTTTCTCTTAATGCCAAAGCCAAATCAGTCCCTTTCACCTGGAGCTAGAGCTGTATGAACAAGTCCAGGACTCCACAGAAGAGTTTCCTCCTCTGTGGTGCTTGGATGGTCCATAAACCCATGGCAAACAAGCCACCCAACAATGGATCAGGTGGCTTGATGGGGCATGGTGGGAATGCAGAGCCCCTGGGCACGGTGCCTTTCAGAGGAGTTTGCCCAAGGGAAGGGCAGTGAGAGGGGCTGGCATGGTCACCTGCAACTCTGAGTGGTCACCTGCAGCTCTGAGCGGTCACCTGCACCTCTGAGTGGTCACTTGGAGCACTGAGAAGTCACCTGCAGGTCTGAGAAGTCACCTGCAGTTCTGAGAAGTCACCTGCAGTTCTGAGTGGTCACCTGCACCTTTAAGTGATCATTTGCAGATCTGAGTGGTCACCTGCACCTCTGAGCAGTCATCTGCACTTCTGAGTGATCACTTGCACCTCTGAGCGGTCACCTGCAGCTCTGAATGATCACCTGCAGCTCTGAGCGGTCACTTGGAGCTCTGAGAAGTCACCTGCAGCTCTGAGCGGTCACTTGGAGCTCTGAGAAGTCACCTGCAGCTCTGAGCGGTCACTTGGAGCTCTGAGAAGTCACCTGCAGCTCTGAGCGGTCACTTGGAGCTCTGAGAAGTCACCTGCAGGTCTGAGAAGTCACCTGCCGCTCTGAGTGGTCACTTGAGCAGCTGGGCTGGGCTCAGGAACTGCTGTGAGAAAACCCCAGAGCTCAGCCCAACACAGCTGGGTTTGTAACAGCCTGGGGCTCGGAGCCTGATCCTCGGTGTAACCTCAGCTGTGGGATGGCAGCAAGGTTTTACCAAAAATAAACTGCTCTGGTGTGCCACCAGCTCTGCAACCCAACAGGAACAAATAAACTGCTCTGGTGTGCCACCAGCTCTGCAACCCAATGGGAACAAATAAACTGCTCTGGTGTGTGGTATTTGCTGGGTCCCCAGGATGAAGGAGGAAATTATGAATCTGACTCCATGTTCTTAGAAGGCTGATTTACTTTTTTATTATCTTATATGATACAAAAGAATGCTATACTAAAACTATACTAAAGAATAAAGAAAGGATATAGACAGAAGGCTACAAAGAATGATAATGAAAACTCTTGACATCTTCCAGAGCCCCGACACAGCCTGACCGTGATTGGTCATTAAGTTAAAACAATTCACATGAAACCAATCAAACCACCATCTGTTGGATAAACAATCTCCAAACCACATTCCAAAGCAGCAAAACACAGAAGAAGCAAATGAGATAATATTGTTTGCATCTTTCTCTGAGGCTTCTCAGCTTCCCAGGAGAAGAAATCCTGGTGAAGGGATTTTTCAGAAAATATGACAGTGACACTAGTGTGCCACCAGCACTGCAACCCAACAGGGACAAAGACAGACACAGGGACCAGAGAACAGCTCTGCAGGACCCCACAAGCTCACTTGCATCCCACACTGCCTCCAGGTTTATGGGAGAAACAAGCAGGGAGGAGTTCTTGTAAAGAAAACGGTAGCTGGAAATTATTGCTGATTGATTTCCCTGTGAAAAGATGGCATTTTGTAAAGCCTTCTGTTCAAGAACAGCCTCAAATGTCAGTGAAACACATTAAATCTCTTATTTATGGTAATTATGCATTGGTTTGTCTGTTGTGACTAGAGTGAACCTACCAAAGGAGTAGGTGAGTAGTAGGTGAAACACTGCTGTTTTTTTGAAGTAAGACATCTACTAAATACTGATCAAAACAACTTTTTGTCTTCTGCAAAGAATTATACCTTTTGTAACAGGCATCTGCCAGCTTGATGTCATGAAATAAAGCACAGAGATATGGGAGATGGATAATAAAAGCATAAGGAAGACAAATTGAATATTCACAATTCCAAAATTTCATTTTCAATTTTGAAACGAATTTCTCAGAATCGACTCATTCTGAGAAGCTCAATTAGAAAAAAAAAAAAAAAGAAAAAAAGGAAAAAAAAAATCACTGACAAAATGAATGGAATTATATCTGGAAATATATAATATAATATATAAAAATTATATTATATTATATTATATATCTGGATATACAAAGTCAAAGCTTCAGCCAGACTGAGGTGAAGTGTTGGATGTTAACTTGTGGAACCCTCAGAGGAGAAAAGGAGTCTGAGGAGAGCATTTATTGCTCTCTACAACCACCTGACAGAAAGTTGAGGCCAGGTGGGGACCAGGCTCTTCTCCCAGGTAAGGGAACAAGGGTAAATAATCTCAGGCAGCACGAGGGGAGGTTTAGGTTGGACCTCAGGAAATATTCCTTCACCAAAGCACTGCTGAGCACCAGAGGAGGCTGCCATGGGGAGACGTGGAGTCCCCATGGTTTAAAAACTGTGCAAAAATGGGACATGGTTTATTGGTGGCCTTGGCAGAGGTTTGACTCATGGTCTTAAAGGTTTTTCCAAAAGACCTTTAAGAAATGATTCTGTGACCAGAGAGTTAAAAGCACTCGATTATCACACGTGAACCTGGCCTGGCAGCGCCAGCTCCTCGGGATGGCTGCTAATTAATCCAGAAGCTCAGCCTGGATGTGCAAAGGGCCTTGCACAGAAGTGCCTTTCACACCTAGTCACTGTGCATTATAGATCTGTTCCAACAAAATTATCCCTTTAGCATCCGCTGTGTTGAACGTGATTTCACATTAGTCATCTCCGAAATAAAAGGCAGTGAATGGTCTTTATCCACTTAATGAGGGTGGTAATCACTTTATTCCAATGGGTACAGTCTGTAGCCCACATGCACAGTTTTATAGTACTAAAAAGATCCTTCTCACACTTCCAATTTCCACATTGGTTTCAGAAAATGCAAATAATTTTAAATAAAAATGGGGCTGTTTTGACCACAATTTTTTAATAAAAATGGGGCTGTTTTGACCACAAATTATTTTCTTATAGTTTATTGCAACTCTCTACAAGTTTAATAAAATCTGCACTTCCTGTCCTTGGTACCTGCTGTTGGTTTATTGTGAGGTATTTTACTGCAAAATGCTCTTCAATGTCCTAAATTGTGACACCGGAGAGCAGACAGACCTCAGAAGAAGGCTGAGCTCCCCTTTGTGTCCCTCTAGCACCAGTTCCTTCATTAGTAAATGAAATATATTCTGCAAGGTTTCAGTTTGGCTGTGACACAGCATCTGGACCCATTTGAGGGCAGGATTTTTTATTTTGCTCACAAGACTTCTGATCTTTCAGGAGGAGGTGTGGAAAGGATGAGAGTACACACAGATTAACGACAGGGAATTTGCAAGGAGCTGTAACAGAGAAGGGGGAAATAGGTCACATTTTTAGGCTTTAGTAACATTAAAGGTGCCCCTTGAAGGAGTTAGTGTTAATGAGGCAGCAAATTATTGCACTGGAGTCAAAACTGGCCTTCTGGTTTCTGCAGATCCAGAGAGCCAATCTGGAGGTGCCCAAGTGGAAAATGATGCGGTTTGTGGAGGTCACCACTTCAGGTCACTGTTTGTGAGGGCTGCCTGCAACCACCGGGGCTGCCCACAAATATATCACAGCCGAAGTCACTCCTGCGACCTTTGCAGAGATTAGGGAGCAGCTGCAATTGCGGGGAAATAAGCTGGGAAATGGGCTGGCAACGAGTGCAGGGGTTGTGCAGGGCTCTGTCAGCACAGCAGGGTCCTGCCAGCAAACACTGCCCTGCCCAGGCTCCAGCTGGAGTGGAAACCACCCCCCCGCGAAAGGCTGGTGGCCCCACAGGTAAAGCAGCAAATGGACAGGGAGAGGGAAAAATGGGATTTCACATGGAGGGGTTTCTCCTCTCTGAGCATCTCTGAGGGCAGAGCTGGGGAAGGAGCCTCCTGCCAGAATAAAGGCACTGGAGGCAGCGCTGCTTTGCAAGCTCCAGTCTGATTTGCTTCTCATTAGAGCACATACATTTCAGTGTTTTTACTCATTAGTGTTTTACATCCCTCAGAAAATCCATATTTTGCACTAGCTGTCTCAGTGTTTAGTCTCTTACATTTCCCTGCCTGAGTTTTCTGCCTGCTTCCCTGTCTTGTTAATTCTCTTCTCTATTTTCCCATCTGCCCTGATTCATGAAGCACCTCTGAATGTAGCAAAACCTGCCAGGAGGGAGGCAAGGCAGCCCTTAAGAGCAAGGTATAAATCCATGAACAAATCGGAGTCACAGAATCATGGAGTGGTCTGGGTTGGAAGGGATTTTTAAATGGATGTCAACCCCCCTCCCATGGAAGGAAAATGACCCTTCCATGAGGCCAGGCTGCTCAGAGCCCATCCAAGCTGACCTTGAATATTTCCAGGGATGGGGCAGCCACAGCTTCTCTGGACAACCTTTTCCAGGGCTTCGCTGTAAATCCTCCTTCCTGATGTCTGTGGGATATATGAAATTAAACAACACATTTAATCTCAGCTGCAGGATTATGCCTGCATGTCTATGCCTTCTGCAATGGGGACAGGGACAGCTCTTCCAGACCCTCCTGGAGCTCCCCAAACCCTTCAGTGGAACCTTAGAAAGAGAGGAGAAAGGAGAAGCCCCTCCCTCCCAAACACAGCAGGCCACTGAACATTTACATTATTTCTTATAACAAGGGACAGGGGGGAATTGCAATGGAAACTGAGATACAATTAATTACCTGTTAACTGGAATGAAGGACCTTCTGCTCCCAATATCCAACTCAGTTTAATTATAGGTGTCTGGAGCTGGGGAGCCTGTGTGTGTTCACAGGTGGGGTGGGAGGTGGTAATAGGGACCCCCACACCTAATCCTGCCTCCAGCCTCTCACTCTACCTGTTCCTGATATGTGCAGTAAGCATGAAGAAGGGCTTTAGATTACAAAGAGAGACCTCCCCCTCACCTTGTAATTACCAAATTAACACATTCTAATGGGTGAAGTACTCCAGCAGCAGACTATGATTAATGCACAAGTCCAATTAGCCGCAGATTCTTTCCCTCTAATTTTAGCCCACTTAAATAGCATGAGACAATCTGTAATGTCTCTGGGGTGAGCCTCCCCTCCACACAAGCTCCCTCCTCTGCCATTTAATGAAATCTCTGGTGTTTAATGCGAGAGGCAGCTCAACTCTGCCACTCTGCTGGAAGCCTGGTTCTGGCACAGCCCCGGCAGGGCGGGGGAGGCTGTCTCCCTTCAAGACAAAAAGAATACCTCGCTTCAAAAACATCACCTGATGGCAGCTTATCTGCTGTCACACCGGGTGGAGAGGCGGGGACAGCTAAAGAGAGACTGGATTTAAGCTCCCTAAGAATGCTGCTGATGTCCCCAAACCCTACACCCACCAGGAGCCTTGCTGGCAGCAACCCAAATATTTCTGAAAATGACTACTCAGTCACATGGGTTTCCAATCTGGCCCCTATCTAAACACGAGTCCCTTACTCCAACAGCACCATAGATACATCAATTGCTAAAGCTCTCATTTCTTTAAGAAAACACTTGGATTTTTTCACCTCAAAGAAAAACAGCACAGATCCCTCAGAAATGGCCTTTGCTGAACCCTGTTTTCAGTGTCAGAGGGGCTTCCACTTGGCCCCACTATTATTTCTCTGGTTTAACAGAGAAGGACTCCAAGGACAGAGGGAGAGAAGGAAAATCAACAAGAAGCTCAAATGATTGTGGGTGGCCTGACTGAGCCCAGGAAGGAAAGAGAAAATCAGTTTCTTGTGCCAAAGCTGGAGGAAAATCAACCTAACCGCGGATTGCAAAATAACCAGTTTTAGTGAGAGCCTTTGCCCAGTGAGGAAGCCTTAGGAAGGTGGGACAGTGGCACCTCTGGCATCAGAAGGCAGCCCTTGAGAAGCACCACAGAACCCTGGGCAGGAGGAGGCAGGGTCTGCTCCAGGGGGAGCAATCCAGGGGATGCTTGGAGAGGATCCCCCTGGTCCACTCAGGGAAGCACAAAGGTCAGCTGCTGCTAAGAGCTGAGCAAACTCATCAGGGGAATGGCTTCAAACTGACAGAGAGCAGGGTTAGATGAGATATTGGGAAGAAATTCTTGCTTGTGATAGTGGTGGGTCCCTGGCACGAGGTGCCCAGAGAAGCTGCCCCATCCCTGGAGGTGTCCAGGGCAGGTTGGATGGGATTTGGAGCAACCTGAGATCATGGAAGGTGTCCATGGCAGGGGTGGAATGAGAGAATCCTAAAGGTCCTTTCCCACACAAGCCATTGTGGGATTCTCTGAACTCTGCTGCTCCTAAGCCATTACCTGACAAAGCAGATCTGCAGTGCCTGGGAAAGAGCAGCACCTGTGAAAGGAGCAATGGCACAAACTCTCTGAGCTATTTGCAATATCCCCCCATATGAGAAATACTAAAATATGAGAAATATTAAAATATGAGAAATACTAAAATATGAGAATTATTAAAATATGATAAATACTCAGTGCTTTTCACTCTCCCAAAATGACAAAAAGAACAGGTTTCAGCCAGGCTGCTCATTGCTGGTGCTCCCCAGTTTGGTTGGGGTTTTTTTGCGCAATATTTGCCAACAACAAAATTTGAGTGGGAACCAACAAGAAAAATCTTCCCACCAGCCCCAAGGACACTCAGAAATGTGCAAAGCCTCCAGACTGGGGGATCCATAACATTATGAGGCTGGTTTGTGGACTTCAGCCGCTGTGACAGGGAGAGGAGCACGCAGAAGGAAAATGCAAGGGACACCTGGCAAGGTCACCAGCAGTGTCAGAGGGAATTGCTCCCCCAGCTGCTCTCCTGATGCTCCTCTCTCCACCCAGTGTGGCACAAAACTCTCTTGCCACCATGAACAGACCCAGCAGTGTCCCCTGCATCAACCTTTTAAATTTCATTTAAACACAACTTCATATTTTTATTAATAAAATCCACTAAAGTAGCCGCAGTGTGTTCTCAACTAAGCCACTCCCAGCACTGCCCTTTTTTGCCATCTTTTTCTAAGACATAAAGGAATCTAGTAAAGCTTTCTAAGCAGATGATGTTGTGTACAAAATATTAATGCTGCTTATCCCTAAATTGATATTTCTTTGAAGACTTCTAATAAAGCCCAGTTCCTCCAGAGCCTTAACCATGACAAACGTCAATAAATGTTATGAGTCCCTGAGGCTGAATTTTAAAGGAGCATTAAAGATTAAAGAATGCACAGGTCAATTACTGAAACAAGCAAACGACTTTAGGAGTAATTACATATAATTTTGCCTTGTTTATTTTGCATTAGTTATAAGTGTCCATAATCCTGTGCCCCCCCCCCCTCCAGGGTCTCTTATGATTTGAGTTGAAAAATTCCTTCATCTCTTGTTTGATTTTAAGCACAGTTGCTGAGGCCAAAAAAGTGGTTTTAAAATGATTTTTGTTGCCATCTATATATGTATATACACACACAGACACACACACATCCCCTCTGGTATCTCATCTATCCAGCACACATGTTCCTGCCTGTCCAAGCCCCTGGAGCCCTGTCGCAATGTCCCTGCTGGCACAGCCCATTTGGCTCTAGTGGACCAAGCAGTTCTCCCTTCCAATACCTGCGTAAATGGTGGTTTATAATCTGGATTATTCATCCATAAAGCACTGGCACCTCCATGGAAAACGAGTTTGATGAGAGAGGGGCTCAGAGCCTGAGCTGCTGCCTCACCCCTGGGTGTCCCAGCTGCTCCCTCCCTTCCCTGTGCACACACACCACACTGAATATTAACTTTAACTGAAGTTTTAATGCACTGAAACCCCGTGGCTCCCATAGATAACCTTCACCTGCCCGTGCTCTAGGGCTTGCCATCATCTCCATTAAACCTTGCCCAGCTGTTGGCCATCCCAAGGCTCCCCCAAAGCCAGAGCAGGGCAGGATGGACACCCAGGGGTGCTGGGAGGGGACCAGCAGGAGGTAAGAAGTGCTTGAGTAGGGCTTTCACCCATTTTCATTTCTTCTGTGCTCTCAGATGGCACTGGATTAACAAAGCATTTACATAGCCCTTATGAAGTACATTTGATGTTGAGGGCAGAGTCAGCATCTCTCATGTGGCTGTTCTGCCTCTAATGTAATTTTATAGTGTGCCTGCCCATAACAAGGGTAATAAAATAAATTTGGGAGGGGAGGAGGAGGTCGAGGAACGCATTATGGAGGAATCTGGCCCTCTCTGCAGCCAGCAGGAGGAGGAAGCTCAGTAATGGACACGCCATAATCTTTCTGTGCCAGTTAATACACGTCCAGCCTTACACTGATGTTTTATTGCACTCCACACATTCAGCAGAAGCCCATTTCTTTTAAGTGATTTTGATAAGCTGATTGATGCAGCCCCTGTTTTTCTCATATGTGTGTGTTTGTAAGAACCAGTCTGCCTGATGCCATGGGCTTCTATCTAATAAAGGACCTATAATGTACTTATTTTCCTCCACCATGACTTTCCTCCTCTTTCCCCTGCAATTTACTACTTTAGAGAAATTTAATCTGCTGCTGAAATTTACTGTAATATTAATGGAGAGGCAGTGCACAGCCTCACTGTAATTAAACTATGCACCAAAAAAAAAAGGAAAAAAACCTAAAAAATCCCACCCAGTGTTCAAATAGGATTGAGGGTTTCACTGGAACTATGTGCAGCCAAGAAATGCAAAGCCAGGCAGGATATCTTTGCTGGTTGTGGAGCTCTCTGCTGGTTTTTGCAGGGCTGGGATGGGAGGCAGATTGCAGTAGAGGAAACTCCTCTTTGCAGGTGTCACCCATTAAAAATTCTGGGCTGAAAGAGGGACAGGCTCCCTCCTTTTGGGTAACAAAACACCAGAAAAGCCCCAGAAGATCCCCAGGCCACTGTTTGAAGCTCTCTCACTTTAAAGCACCCAGAGAAAACAGGGCTGCACTGATTTTTTTTTTTTTTTTCCCCTGGGTGTCTCTTTTCATTTGTCAAACCTCCAGAGCAGGATTAAGCCATAAAGAGAATATTTGGCAGGAGACATGAAGAGGCAGGAGAGGCAGGGGCAGCATTTCTTGGGAAGAATGGGAAGGGTGAGGAATGCAGAAGGAAAACAATGCAGTGTTATCTCTGCTCCTTTCTGCCCTGCTTGTTCTCTCCTGGTTTGTTCCCCTGGACTCTGCACTGCAGCCCAGCACACCTGTGAAAACACCAGAGCTCAAATCTCAGCTGGGAAGGGCTGGCCACGAGCAGAACAAAAGAAAGGAGAGGAAGGAATACCGGTAATTGTTTTTTGTGCAAAAGCTCCAAAGTGCTGACAACAGAGTGCCAGTGTTGCAAACCTGCAGAACACTCGAAATTCCCAGGGAAAAAAAAAAAAGCACCACTGCTGCCTCATTTTATACAACTCGCTGAGCAATTCTCATGTGACGTAACCCAAAAGTTGGAAGGGTAAAAATTTGGGGGGTTTTAACAAAACTAGACTCAACCCCTCATCAAAATTGTCCCTGATGCATCAATTTTTGGGTATGTACACATCCATGAATACTCAGAGCATCCCAAAACTCCGTTAAAAACAAGACACAAAGCTCAAGCATGTTTGGCCAAGACAAAATCACCACTGGTTTCAGATGCTCAACGCTAATATTTCTCTGAGAAGACTGCAAAATGCATTATAAACTATAAAAAGCTGCAATTACAAGTGGTTTCCTCAGTGGAGAACCAGAGTTGCATGCTGAGCAGCAGGATCAGCCCTCCCTTGGCAAGGCTTGGGTTCTGCTGTGTGTTGTAGACAGACAGGAGATTTTCAGACATTGGCTACCACAGCATTCTGTCTTTTCTTGTTTTCTTTGTTTTCTTTTTTTCCCCTCAATGTGTAGAGCAAATTTTCCCCCCCTCCCCAAGTAATTGAAGGCAATTGAACTATTTTGCCCAAGCTAAAGGAAACTCACACATCTGATAAGAGCTGAAGGGGAGCCTCTACAACTGCAGGCCAAGACTTTATACTCAAAATTGTTAGACAATCTTAATTTTGTCTTATTCTGACCTGCTCTGCCCACAAGCCACTGCTGCATGAGGTGTGCGGGTACTAAGGAAAGGCATTTTGCAGGTATCTTTTTTAATCAGAAAACTCATCAGTGTGATGTCCTTGAAAACATGAAACTATGCAGTGGACACACAGAGAGGAAGAACACAAGAAATATCCCAAAAGCTGAACAAGCCTTTGCATCCCTTCCAGAAAGATTTTCAATTCCCTATCTGGGAGTAGGTGGAAGCTGAAAGGGAAAATTATATAAAACAATATAATTTATTATATAGAATAATAATAATTTTTAAAATCCTCATTTGTCTCCCTTAGTGTTGAAGAGAGAAGGAAATCTGATGACTGAGAGCAACCTCTTGAGTTGGTAGTGCAGCTTCTTATTGGTATTTATTTGGCAGGCTGCAGTCCCCACGTTTCCCTCACTCATTTGGGAAGGTTTTGTACAGCGTATTTGTGAAGGATGATTGACTACAGGGAGTCTTTGTTGTACTATCTGCTGTAATTATTTTAATTCAAACACATTCCCTTATAGGACTGACATCATAAACGCTGTTTTCTATAACAAATAGCTGTCAAGGCTGTCAAGCAGATCTGCTTACTGTTTTATATCATTACGATATTTAATTTCAACTCTGCGTTCTTTGTCAAATGTTCTCAAGATTTCCTTTCCCCAGGAGCAGATCAGACAGACGCCTTCAGTTTCCAGCAGATCGTTCTGTAGGGTGAGGTCAGGGAGAGAGGGAATTTGCAGGGATATGCTCACACCTCAATGGGAACTCCTGGCCAGTTTTAACTCCCCATTGTGGTCTTTGTGAGGCTCCCCAGGACGAGGGAAGAGATGAATCTCCATGTTCTTAGAAGGCTGATTTATTATTATATATTATATTATATTATATTATATTATCAGATATATTCTATTCTATTCTATTCTATTCTATTTTGCTATACTAAAACTATACTAAAGAAATAGAGAAAGGATACAGACAAAAGGCTTAACAAGAATGAATAATAAAAAACTCCTTCCAGAGCCTTGACACAGCTGGACTGTGATTGGTTATTAAGTAAAAACAATTCACATGAAACCACTCAAACGTTCACCTGTTGGTAAACAATCTCCAGACCACATTCCAAAGCAGCAAAACACAGGAGAAGCAATCAGATAATTATTATTTTCATTCTTTTCTGAGGCTTCTCAGCTTCCCAGGAGAAGAAATCCTGGGGAAGGGATTTTTCAAAAAATATGACAGTGACACCCCACGTTGGTGAACACAGGGTGTTATCAACCACCAGCCTGCTTGGGGTTTTTATGGCATGCTCAGACTCAAACCTTCTTAACAATAAGATCACAGAGAAGCCTTTCTATTATCAGGTTATGAACAGGCCCAGGAGCTGATAGGAGCAGGCAGCAATTCATTCCCAGCTTCTTCCTGCGTTTCTCATTGATCTGACTTCCAGCCTTCCTTGTTAAATGAAAAGCTGTGGCTCAGAAATAAACACTTCATAGCCCTCAAAGGGGAGAGACTGGTGTGGAGCAGATCCACCACCAGAGCCCGGTGTGTTTGGCTTAGAAAAAGTCAAGTTTTTGTGAGTGTTGCTGCTGTAGCTGCTCGGCCCTGATTCCCAAACCAGCCTGGCCAGCACCTGCTCTGCCTGAGCCACCTCTGAGCTCATTCCTGCCACAGAACCCCACGAGGAGAGGCACCAAGAGCCCCAAACGCCAAATTTTTATGGTGCTTTGTTTGCAAATCATTTTGCAAAATAACAAATCTGGGAGCTGCCCTGTTCCAGGAGAGGTTTGGAACAGAGCATCCTCTCCCACAGGGAGCTTTCCCCATTTATTTGGAAGGCAAAGCACACGGGGTGGGGGGGACAGGAGGTGCCAAAGGGAAATGCAAGGAGTGCAAAGCAAATCCAGACAGACACCAAACCTGGGCTGGGCTGTGACATCTGACAGGGGTGTTACACCCTGCCTGCTCTCCTGGAAAGAAACCACGCCTGAAAGGAGCCTTCCATGGGCTGCCTTGTGTCTCAGTGCCCTTTGCACCTGCAGGTCCATGCAGAGAGGGGCACAAATGCCCACCCACCATCTCACAGCTGTTGGGATATTGGGACACAAGACAGATGATGGACTTTGGACCTGGTTAGCATAAGAGGTTTGATAACAGAATGCCTTGGCAAGAGCAAACAGAACTTTGAGAATTGAATCAAGATTGCAAGAAGATCAAATCAGAGGGGTGTCACAGACATCTCTTTGTGAAAAATCCTTTCTTTAGGATTTTCCTTCTGAGAAACTGTGGCCTCAGAGATAGACGTAACAATAGGTTATCTGCTGCTGTGGAATGCAAGAGGCCAATCTGGATTGGCCCATCTTAGATGTTTGTGGTTGATGGCCAATCCAGAACGGAGCTCTCTCAGACAGAGTCGGAGAGAGCTGCCTTGTTTTCAGTCTTTTTTACTTTCTATTCTTAGGTAGCTAGCAGCTTCGGAACCTTTCCTTTCTTTTTCTTTTTAGTATAGTTATAATAGATGTATATATCATAAAATAATAAATCAAGCCTTCTGATAACAGAGTCAAAGATCTCGTCTCTTCCTTCTCCCAAGAACCCCTGAACCAGAACCACAGACGGGTTTACTGGGAAAAAGAAAATTACATCAGATTTCTGCAAGCAGGAGATGTTTAAAATGTATAAATTTGTTTATGTGATGATTAACCCAATGACTGTAGTAAAACATTACTAGTCTTCCTAGAATAAGTGTATAATAATAATTTGGATAAATTATTATAATAAATAATAATAAATTTGGATTCTTTGACCACCTCAAAGTCTTCCTCATCTCTCTTCATCACCAATACACAACCTTTTAGGGAAAGGGGAGAATGAAGCAGAGAATTCCCGGGTGCAGGACAAGGCCAGAGGGAAGGAAGGTGCCCTCCCTGCCCACAGCAGTCTGCCCAGACACTCGAGACTGTCCCAGCTGCTCTGCTGGAAAAGGTCCCTGTGTGTCCAGAGGGCTCCCAGCTCTCCAGGACAGAAGCCACCCTCATTCTGATCATTCCTACCAATGTAATGCCAATTTTAGGCTATTGGCAGAAATCAGAATTAACGTGAAGTGAGAGGCAGACATGGCTCAACCACTCTGTCCATGCAGAATTCAACTTCCCCACACAAACCCCAGTGCACCCAGAGCCACCAACACAGACCCTGCTCCCTCTGAAGGACTCAGCACCAGCACAGCACACACATCATTTGCTCAGCTGCTGGGATGTGGCACTGCAGCCTGTTAGGAGCCCAGTACATGCTCTACCGCTTGGAGCTTATCATTTAATTAAAAACAACACAGAGGTTTGGGGGACCAAGGCGGTGATGCTCACTGAGCTCTCTCCTGTCCCTCCCGTCTCCCTCCATCTCTCTGTGCCTGCCAGGTGCAGGTGTATAACACTGTAACCTTGATTTCCAGCACACAAGTGCCATAAACCATCCATAAATTTTACTGACTTTCCCCTGACCTTCACGAGGGCTGGACGAGGCCCATCTCACAGCAGAGATGGAGCTGTAAATATTTTATCTGCGCAGTAAACACAGCAGCAGCTCACTCATGTCCCGGGGACGGCTCTGCCGGCGCTCCCGCTGTGCCGAGATGGAGATTTAGATTTATCTGCTGCTTCAGGAAGAACCTGGCCACAAAGGCAGAGCAGCTCACAGAAAGCCATCCTTATTCCCAGCAGTTTCATGTCACCAGCAGCCTCATTACAGAGCCATTCCCAGCTCCGTGGGAAAGGCAGGGAACGGGAGCCAGGCTGGCAGCAAGGCTGAAGTGCTAAATGCTCCTTCAGCAAGGAAAAACCCTGAGCCAGAAAAACCCTAAACCATGCTGGAGTTTGACAACATGAGATGCTGTGGGGTTTATTCCTTTGCAGACTGTGAAAAAGGCATGTATTTTATGATTGGCTTTTCGCAGATATTAAAATGAATATTATATGTATTGTGTTAGAAAGTAATGCTGTATTAATTCTCTTAAGTAGTGTGTTAAATATTGTTTTAGGTTATAACAAAATGTTAAAATAGAAACTATGCTATGCAGGATACTTTTTTTCTAAAGAAAGGACTTGCACTGAGATAGCAGCCACAGGACACCTCAATCTTTCAGAGAAAAACAATTTATTGCTCCATTATCAGGGGAAATGAACTCCTTCCTGCCTCGCTCAAGCAGGACGATGTCATCAGGATTAAAAGGAAGAAGTTGACACTGACCAGACAGAATCCTGTATTTGAATGGAATTTATGCATCATGTATGAGATGTATGAATATGCAACAGGTTATTGTTTTTAAGGGTTAATCCTCTGTTAACGTGGGTCCTTTTTCAGGCTTGTGCTGGCCAGAAAGAGGTACCCGGACTGTCCGTAACTCTTTGTTTCTATTGTCTCATATTGTCCTAATCCAAATTGTCCAAATTATTATTACTCTAATTATATTACTATTTTTATAACCATTTCATTACTAATAAACTTTTAAAATTTTAAAAACAAGTGGTTGGCATTTTTCACAGAGACCACGGTGTTAACGTTTGAGGGGAGGGTTCTGAGAGGAATAGTGGGTTTGTCTTTACAAACAATCTGTGGGTCTGCTGGTGGATAAAACCAGCACTGGGAGATCAAAGAAACAATGGGAAGGATTCCACTGATTGATGAATGAAAAAAGATATTTGCCTTTACAACTAAACTTTAGGTTTGCTGATAAATGAAATTAGGCATTGAAAGATGAAAGAAACAATGGGGAAAACCCCTAAATTCTGTAAAAATTAAAAATGAAAAGGGAGGGTTGTACATTAGAGGGAAATCTTTGATATCAGGAATTTCAGGAAGTCTGAACCTCTCAAGTACCTCAGCCAATGGGCAAAGAAACAAGGGAAATGTGGCTGGGAAATTGGGATAAAAAGGAGGCTGTGTCCTCCAAAAAGGGAATGCCCCATGGCGTCTCCCTTTATTCAAATAAAGTAAAAGGACTCCTCTGTCTCCTTTTTGGATATCAACCTCTGGTATTTGTGGATTAATTTTCCTAACAGTTGCGAGATGAAAATTAATTCACATTTCCCCCAGCCATGAAGATCTCTCACAAGTCCAAGAGTACTCACCCCCAGCCGGGTTTCTCACTGCTGCAGGCCAGCACAAACTAACCCATCAGCAGCAGGAGGATGGGCTGTCCTCACCTTGCTCTGGGGGATAACTGCAGGTGCAGCACCTGCAGCCTGCACCGCTGCCATGCACAGCTGCTCCCAGCCTCAGTGATGCTGCAGGACACAACCTCTGCCCCCAAAGTGTGCCCAGGACAGCACCCGGGCTCTGGGATGCTGTTGGATGGGGATCCCCAGCACCTGTAACACCAAAATGGGGTGCTGTGGTCCCAGTACACTCTGAGCTCCTGCAGCTGGTGGCTGCCCTCCACTAGAAGGTGGCCAAGCCCTGAGGATCCCAGCAGCTGGAGCCACCCACCTGCAGTGAGCATCCCTAGAGGAAACCCCGACTTTCAAGGGATTTTTGTTAAGGAAACAAAAAAAACCCCCTCCTTTCTGCCAAGCCCAAGGGGTGTGGAGGGTGAGGAAGAGGAGGGCAGTGAGCCTGTTACCAACCAACTCCCCTGAAAGGGTGAAAAGCAGCTCACGTGGGACACAGTCCATCTCCTTGAACCTTGCTCAGGGTTTAAATCTGTTTAATTTTAAACCCTCCCAGAGACACCCTCCTTTGAGGCATTCCCACTCCTCTGGATCCCCAAGCAGTAATCGATGCCCAGGCTGCTGAGTGACCCCTCAAAAACCCCAAAGCTCCTCAGGTTCTCTGTTCTCCCTCATCACTGTGCGCCCAGATTCCTGAGTGACCCCTCCAAAAGCCCAAAGCTCCTCGAGATCTTTGTTCTCCCTCCTCACCCTGTGCCCCCTGAGCCCCTTGCACGCTGACCACCCTCAGCATGCTCACCCCAGCCCGGCTGCTCTGCTACCCTGCAATATTTCTTAAGGCAAAACCACGTCTACACGACAATCCCCAAGGATGCCTCCCTTTGTTTTGCAGCACGAGCTGCCAGGAGACAAGCACTGAAATGCCTGCTGCTATAATTGAGCCAGGAACAAGCCAGACTCTGAGGCTTTCACTGACAGCCTCCTCTCTGGCTTCCCCAGCTTCATCCTCCTGCTGCTGGCAGGGATGGCACTGCTGGGATGGCACTGCTGGGATGGCAGGGATGGCACTGCTGGGGTGGCGGGGTAGGATGGGCTCCCATCTTACCCTGGCCTGGCTCCTATCTCTCCTGTCTGTCCTCAGATGTCCTTCCTGATCCTGCTGGCTGCATCTGGTCCTAACTCTTCAGCTTTCTTCCCAAGTGAAAGAGCCCAGCTTGCCCTGGCATGGCCTGCTGCTTTGGATCATCCTCATCCTCTCCCTGTGGAAAGGGGGAAGCAGGAACCCTCCTGCTGAGTAGAATCTCCCTGCAGCACCTTCAGAGGTCGGGGACAGCCCAACCCATCCTGCAGCAGCTTGTTTTGGGTCGTTTGCCCCACTGAGACCCCTCTGTGAACACACACACAAAGGCACAGCCTGCTTAGTTTATAATTAAAGGATATTGAATTAAGAGCATTAAGATACCACCTGCCTTACCTCCATAAATACTTTTATTTTTTCTCCCTGCTTGCTGGGAAGGCTTTAAAAACATCCAAGGCAGGCTGCTCAGTTTGCAAAGGGTTACCTCCAGAGAGTAAAGGGTTCGTTTTGTCTGGCAAAGGCTCCCAAGCAGCACCACCACCCCCCTCCCGATTTATTTCTGCAATTGTAATTAAGGCCCTGACAAAGTGGTTTAGCTGCCTGAGTCTTTTGTTCAATTTATTGATTAGCTATTTCTCAGAAGTTCATTACCATCCAGAGGCTGGGAATTGGGAATTGGGTCTATGTGGTTTTTCAAGGCTTCATCTCTGCTTCAGATGATTAAATGCAGCCACAACACATCCATCCTGCATTGAACAGCTCTGCCCAAGGTCAAACATTCATGCAAAACAGGAGTGCATATCTGCATGTCTAAATATCATCTGCATGAATTTCCAAGTGGATGTTTTTAAAGCCTTCCCAGCAAGTAGGGGGGAAAGAAAGTATTTATGGAGGTAAGGCAGGTCGTATCTTAATGCTCTTAATACAATATCCTTTAATTATAAACTGATGTATTAAAAAAATATCTCAAGATCCACTCCCTCAAAGGAGTGAATGGGGGAGGAGGGAAATTGCTATTGGCACAAATTGGCAGCTCCTGCTCAGGAGCAGAGCTGACAGGGTGGACAATCCTGTGAGGCAGAAACGCCAAGGAAATTCTGCATCCCACCATCATCCATCTCATACTGGGGGAAACAAAAGGCTCCAGTACACAATGCTGTCCATCAGCAATCTTCATTAAGTTCACTATTTATCACAAGCACAACATTCCACACCCCCCCAACCTGCTGTCTTTCCCTGAAAGATTTTCTAGGCAAATGAGATGCAGCAGGTTTCATCCAGATTTCCATAGAGCATTTGTCATTAGCTAAGCTTGAGAAGACAGGATTTAGTAGAATCTGTGACATGGGTGAAAGTCTCTGCAGCAACTGAAGGGCACAGCACGAGAAGGAAGGAAATTATCGATGGGGAAACCAAATAACTCTTCTTATTCAATGTTTTTTAGTGTTTTGGCCATATAATTAAAAAAAGGCAAGGTGCAGAAGGGCCCAGGGCAGCAGAGAGCTGGAAGGGACACAGGTCACAGCAGGACAGCTCAGGAGCAAGGTCAGAGCTGGATAAATGCCCAGGCAGGTGGCCAAGCAGGCCAATGGCGCCTTGTAACTGAACTCAGGTGGCCACAGGACCAGGGCAGGGACAGTCCCATCATGCTGGTGCTGGTGAGGCCACACCTCAGATCCTGGCTTGTTTTGGGCCCCAGCAAGAAGGACATTGAGAGGCTGGAGTGTTGAGTTTGGGAGGTCCCCAGGATAAGGTGAGAGATGAGGAATCTGACTCCATGTTCTCAGAAGGCTGATTTATTATTTTATGATATTGTATTATTTATAGTTTTCCAAGAGTGACAGCGGATTGGAGGGTGAGAGTGACACCTCTCCAATGACACTGGTCGAACCAATGGTCCATCAATTTTCTCCTCCTCCATAAAAGAAGACAAAACAATCAGTTATTTACAGAAAGTGTCTGAGAAAGTTCACCACAAGAATGTCAACATCAGAAGGCCTAGAAAATCTTTAAAAACCAGGGTGACAATTATACTAAAACTATTCTAAAGAAAGAGAAAGGATACAGACTGAAGGCTTAACAAGAATGAATAATAAAAAACTCACGATTGACTCCTCAGAGTCCAACACAGCTGATGGTGATTGCTCATTAAGTAAAAACAATTCACATGGAACCAATCAAACCATCTCCAGCCACATTGCAAAGCAGCAAAACAGGGAGAAGCAAATGAGATAATATTGGTTTTTTTCTCTGAAGCTTCTCTTCTTCTCAAGACAAGAAATCCTGGCGAAGGGATTTTTCAGAAAATATGACAGTGACACTGGAATGTGTCCAAAGAAGAGAATGGAGCTGGAGAAGGGGCTGGAGCACAAGTTTCAAGACTGTGCTGCCTTTCCTGAGCCTCCTGTCCCCTAGAAACACGATCTCTCTCCTCCAGGACTTGCTCTCCCATCTCCCAGGGTCAAAACCAGACACAGAGAGGATGCACTGGGGATAAACAGGAATTTCTGCTTCTGACTGGGGCTTTCACCACTTGGAAAACCAATATGATGCCTGGAGGCATCATTTAGTATTTCCAGTAGAGAAAGGTACATCTGGCAACTCTCATCCCTTCTGTCCAAGAAAGTCACTAGAAGAGGCGCAGTCTATGAAGGAGGGAGGGATATTAAAGCAGTTTAAAGTGATGCAGCCATTTAAATGACAGAAGAAATTGCTAAGAGATGTACTGAGGGGGTAAATCTTTGGGTGAGGAGCTAAGGAGCAATGCTGAGTGCCATGAGATGGACATGGAGATAATACAGCTCCAGTGCAGAAAATAAATACACAGCTGTTCCCTGCACATCTCTGCTCTGCACTGAGGGGGAAGCTCAGCAGCCTCTGCCATTTGCATATATTAATGAGATATTTTTCTGGAACATTTAGAAGTTAGAGCCTGGCGTACATCTGGGACAAAATTTTAAACCATTTTGGGTGTGCAGCACCATCCAGCTCTTCAGCACCTGGCACAGGCTCCTTTTCCTGTGTGTTCACAGGGGAGGTTCCTGCTCTGGTGTTCCTTCAATATCTGCTCTGCTTTTCACAGCTCTGTGACATGGTGAGAGGCACTGAAAATAAAACTAAACAAGCCAGCTCAACCACTTGCACCAAGGGAGAAGGGGAAATAGTAAAAACTCTTTAAAAAGTTGCTAAAGAAACAACTTCTCATCTCAGCACTCTACTCTTTGAAACTGTGCTCTCCCTTTTCTGAGCCTGTCCCAGTGCAAAAAAACCTTAAAAAAAAAAAAAAATCAGCTCAAGGACAGGAGATGAGTGGTTTGCTCAGTTCCTTTAAAAAAAAAAAAAAAAAAAAGATGCTTTGTTTTCTTCCCTGACAATTGAATTTCTCTAAAATAAATACCATTTATATTCAGACAAGACCATTTCCTGCTCCACTTTTGAGTCAGCACCTGTGTGTGTGGCACTGCAATTATTTCCTCAGTGACACACTTGTCACCAGGGCTGCTCTGTCTCAGGTGCCAGCTGGAGAACCAAGCAAGGTTTTATGCAGGGACAGGGTGCTGGTTATGGGTAATGAGTAAGAATAAAACAGGGGAGGGGAGGATTCTCCCCTCTACCTCCTGCATCCTCCCTTCTGAAGATTTTTGTCTCCAATTTTCTCCCCTTGCCTTGGGGTCCCTTTCAAGGGATGTAATTGATATAGTCACTGAAAATAATGGAATTTATAGCCCAGGCTCAACACTATAAATTCAGCTATTACATTCCTGATGGGAAAATGAAGAACAAAATGAATTGAGACAGAATATTTGTCTTAATAATTGTCTCTTTTCTGTGCCGTATGTGTTTAATACGTCTGTGCCTATATATGTGTGAATATACACAGAACTGCACTTAGAAAAGAGGTTTTTAATTTGATTTTTGAGGGGTTTTGGGGCTTTTTTAATTATCAAATGACCACATCAGCACATCCTGTGGCCAGGCAAGCACAGTAAGAAGCTGTCTGCAACAGAGCAACAAGGAGAATTTCCATCCTGAAGCTGTTTGATGGGGGAAGAGCTGAACTTTGCATCATCCAGATGCTACAAAACCAGCCCATTGCTCTGCACTGCAAATCCTACACGGCCTCTTCTTGGGGTTTTTGGCTGTTTTTCAGCTTTATTTCATTTTTAGTCAGGAAAGTCAGAGCTGAGCCAGCATTTCTCTGCCCAAAGCCATTGCCCTGAGCCTCTGATAAGGTTTTCCAGTGAAACTTTCCCTCTTCTCCAGTCCTCCCTTCCATCCTGCTCCAACTTAGGAAGTTTGGGGTTGGGTTATCCCAAACTTATCCCATCCCACTGCAAATTCACCACCACCACCACCACCACCACCAAAAAAAAAAAAAAAAAAAAAAAAAAAAGTGCATGTCCAGGCTGTGATCATTTGTCATTTAGATAGAGTCTATGATATGAACCATGGCAAACACTGTAATGACTAATTTCAAACATTTATTACAACACTTGAGAGACTTGAAAGCTCTCCCTGCTCTTGATTTTAATAAATGCAGTCTTGAAGCAGCCGCTTATCAAAGTGACACAAATTGTGTGGTAAATAGATTATGGCACAGCTGAAATACTGGAAAATGAGATCAGAAATGCTCCTATCTCCCATTTAAGGCTTTGTAAGATGCTCCGATCGAGCGGATTCCAGAAAAGTGGCACAGGCAGAGCTGGTGGAAGTGGGAAGGAGCCAAAATGCCAGGGGATCAATGCAGGGCCAGCAGGCTGCTTATCACCCCCTGATTTGCATATGTACAATTTCTTGCACATTAAGGAGTTTGTACACCAAAGGCAAGAGATACCAACAGGCCTTGAAGTCAGCATTTCAGTGCCAAAGCAAGATAGAAGAGCTGCATCATGTGGGAAGGAGTTATCACAGCAGCAGCCAGACTTCCTCATGCTGTTCCCTGCTCATTGTCTTCGTGGAATAAACAGAACTCTCATCAGGACTTGCCACGGTACTAAAAAAGGGAAATATTTTGACTTGTTGTCAAATTGCTGCAGATTTCTGTGTGTAGATAAACGAAAAGCTGAGCTGGTATTTGTTTTCATAAAGTTCTGAGAAACCGAGATGAGAGATTTGCTTTTGGAATATGCTTTGACCAAGGAAATTGGTGAAAGTCTGGAAAAGGGTTGTTTTGTTTAAAAAAAAAAAAAGCATTCCCAAAGGGCACAGAGAAGGGAAGTGTAACTAGACACATTCTTCAACCAGCCACACAGCGACTCTGCAAAGACAGCTGGTAAAGGAACATGAACACAAGAGACAGGAAAATTACCTCAGAAATATAAGAACTTTCTCACCAAAATAGGATTCATTTATAGAATCAGCTGCTGCCGATTGTTTTTAGGGTTCAAAGAGGGAAAAAAAAAAAAGCCATTGGGCATCTGGCATTATGAGATTTCTCATTCAAAAGCAAACACCATGGGTCAGATTATTTTTATATTTAGAGCTCTCTTCTGCTGAAGCCACCAGGACAGATTGCTTGAGAGGGAAATGGACGCAGTTCGAGTGATATGGGAAGCAGCAGAATTTGGGGGCTCAGCTCAACTCAAGGCAGAGTTACCCTTGAGGTTACCCCAACAGCACAGAGCCTCCATCCCAGCCCAAGGCTGTTTGAAGCTACATTCTGAAGATCCCTCTGGTCACTGGGGGCAGAGCTGAGCACAGGGGCACCCCTGGCCACCAGCAGTGGCACCTGGGCTCCTAATCCAGTATCTAACTTGGACATTTTAAATCTGATGGAGAGAACACCCCCCACACTGTGCTAATTTTGGAGGCTCTTTTTCTAAATCCCTTGGGCAATGCATCTTTGCCTCTTTATGGCTCATTCCTTTGAAAAGATGCTGCCTAAGAATAAGGCTGCAAGTTTTGAATATGAAAAGCAGGAATATTCCCTATCAGATATTCTTTTGCTTTATTCATATGATTGAAACTCCTGCTATGGTTCTTGCAAATCCAAGGAAATGTGTTTACAGTCTCATCAAGTGAAAAGAATTGGATTCCCATGTTGCGGTTCAGGGGATTTTCTGGGGTTTCTATCAAACACGGCAACTCTGGCAGCACAAGGGGACTTTAATAAGTGCCTGTATTGCAGTTTCTCATTAGAATACACAAATAAAACCAGAAGAGGAAGAAAACACACATCCTTTCTACCTCCCTTCTGGATTTCAGGAGAAACTCCAGAAATCTGGGGAGTGGGGAAAACAGATTTATCCTAACTACCCAAAGTGCTCACCTGTATTTCTTTTGTCCTTGATGCTGGGGAACTTCCATCCCCAGCCCTGAAACACTGGGGATGTGTTTGTGGGCTGGGCAGGGAAGCTGGTTGTGCACACCAAGGTGGAGGAGATGCTGGCAGAGGAGATGGGAGCTCTGCAACTGCACCACGGCACCTCCACTGTCATCACTGCACCCTCACTGCTGTCACTGCACTGTCACTGCCATCCCTGCTGTGTCACAGCCATCCCTGCCCTGTCACTGCCCTGTCACTGCCATCCTTGCTCTGTCACTGCCATCCCTCCACCCTCACTGCTGTCACTGCACTGTCACTGCCATCCCTGCTGTGTCACAGCCATCCCTGCCCTGTCACTGCCATCCTTGCTCTGTCACTGCCATCCTTGCTCTGTCACTGCCATCCCTCCACCCTCACTGCTGTCACTGCACTGTCACTGCCATCCCTGCCCTGTCACTGCCATCCCTGCCCTGTCACTGCCCTGTCACTGCCATCCTTGCTCTGTCATTGCCATCCCTCCACCCTCACTGCCATCTCTGCACCCTCACTGCTATCCCTGCCCTGTCACTGCTATCCCCACTCTGACACTGCCATCCCCACTCTGACACTGCCATCCCTGCCCTGTCACTGCCATCCCTGCCCTGTCACTGCCATCCCTGCACTGTCACTGCAGCCACGATTGTTGCTCCTACTGAGCCAAAAAGGCAGAGGAGCCACCTCTGGCTCTGCAGCCCTGTACATCAGGGTCACAGACACCTTCCTGGGGGACAGCTCTGCCCAAAGCAGCTTCTGGAGGATCAGATTCCCCGTGCAGAGCCCTTCCCCTCCTGCTGCAGCATGAGCAGGACATGCATTAGAGACTTGGCTGGCACAGGGCACAAGCCATGAGCTTTCCTTGTAAATGAAAGAGGCTGCCTGGCAAAATATGGGCAGCTGGTGGCACATCCAGCATGGGTGAGGCATGTGTGGCACAGGACAGGGCAGTTTAACATGCAGCTAGCAGGGTTTAACCAGGGGCAGCCTGATTTTTCCTCTGTGCACAGTTCCTCTGGCCAGCAAATGTACTCATTTCTCATTTCTAACCAGTGCCCAAAATGAGATAACACATGTTCAGTGGGGATGGCTTGGAAAAATATAATACCTAGGAGCAAATAGGGACCAGCTTGGCACTATAAACATCCTATGAAGATGCTGACATCTTTATGCAGGGACAGGGTGCTGGTTATGGGTAATGAGTAAGGATAAAACAGGGGAGGGGAGGATTCTCCCCTCTACCTCCTGCATCCTCCCTTCTGAAGATTTTTGTCTCCAATTTTTTCCCCTTGCCTTGGGGTCCCTGTCAAGGCTTTTGCTTCCAGTTGTCTTAAGCAGAGCAGTGGGAATCTCTCACCATCCTCCCAGTACAGCACTGGGGTCTCTTGTTCTCCCCAGCCAGGAGCCACCCTGGGCTTTCCAGCCCTGACATCCATGCTCGGGGGTCCCGCAGTCTTAGAGAAAGTTTTCATGCTCAGTCAAGGGAAACTCAGCCCCCCCAGCAGTGACATCACCCAAACACACCCCATTACTCTGGCAGTGTTCCCCTCTCTCTGCTTTACAGCCTGTGAACACATCCAGGGGTGTTTTTGTGACAGAAACCCACAGCCATTGTTGTGTGACAGAGGAGCAGCTCTCAGACAAGTGTAACAGCCCCAAATGTACTTTCAGGAGCTTTCATCTCCAAGCCTCCAGCTGCCTTTAGGGGGCAGGTAGCTGTCACCCCTTTTGTGCAGGGGACTGCAGCAGGGAGAGGAGCACCAGGAAGGGCAGAGCTGAGCTCCCCATGCAGCTCCCTCCCTCCTGCTTTCCACTTTCTCCCTCCTCAAGCCATAAACAGCAGCAGCATTTTTGACAGGTGTTTCAAACCCTTGCTGTGTTGATTTTTCCCCATTTAAGGAGCTGCCGGCAGCAATTCACCCACAGCAGATTCACACATGGGGGGAGTTTGTGACCCACTCCCCAGTGCCCCTGTGCTGCTGTCATGCCCAGCCCATGGCAGGGTGGGCTTTGAGCACAGGCAGCAGCCCTGGCAGAAGAAAAGACGTTGGGAAAAGGAGAGAAATGCTCACCCTGAGATGTAGCCATGGCAACATAGTCTGCAGAGCAGGAGGCATATCTGCCAAGGCTCAGAGATTTGCCATTTGATCGCATGGATTTCCATGCTCTGGATGCGATCACATCACACAAAATCCAGGTCAGGCTTGATGCCTTGAATAATTCTTTACCCTCAGGGGCACAGAACTGATGTAGGAAGCTGCGTCTCATGGAGGATAGGGTAGGATTAAATAGATTATCTTTTTTGGTCAAAAAAAAAAAAAAAAAGGGAAAAAAAAAAAAAAAAAAGGTGAGCTGTGCAAATGAAGAGATGCCCAGTTCTGCTTTTATTGCCCAAGAGGCAGTGGGGAAGAGGCAGAACCTCAGAGCTGGGCATGGAATCTGTGCTTCCTGGGGAGGAGACAAGGCAAAGTCTCTAAAAGCAGGGTAGAATCCTTCTGGCTAAAAATCCCATCCCCTCCTCCTCTTCACGTTGTCAGTGTTACCCAGAGATAGGAGTAACCACATTTCCAAACTCACAGCAGCCCCAGCACCAGCTTTCAGCTTTTCAGGGCTGCTTCTGAACCATTTGTCACACCAGAGCTTCCCCTGGCCCCACGGATGTGATGGGCAGTGCCCATCCAGCAGCAATCCTGCTCTGGGAGCCAGCCCCTCTCCCTGCACCCCTCTGCAAGCACAGGGACCAGCAAAGAGCAGAGCCATGGGGTGCCAGAGGAACCACCTGCACCTGCACGTGTTGGGGGCAGGAGGAATGTGAAACCCTAAGGGGCAAAGACAAAGAGAGAAACCACAGACCCTTCAGGGCTTCAGGGGATTTGTGGCACAGCCTGGATTGCAAATATTTTCCCCGGGGTTCTGCCGCTGAAGCAGAGCTGCAAGACTGGCAAGGGCTGTGTTTGCTCTGATCTGTGCCTGTGTAAATCAGGAAAGCCAGGGCTGCAGCCCAGAGAGAAGAGGCAGCTTAAGAGCAAACAGCACAGAGGAAGATGTGCCAAGTGTCCTGATCTGAGCAAGAACTGCTGCAAACTCCACACTCCCCTCTGGGTCAGTGGGGAGAGGACATGGGGAAGGACAAGGCAGAGTTCTGGGGAAGGAAGAGGCAGAGTTCTATGTCCCACTGCTCACCCTCCTTTAGTTCCTGTCCCACTGCTCACCCTCCTTTAGTTCCTGTCCCACTGCTCACCTGCTTCAGTCCATGTCCCACTGCTCACCTGCTTCAGTCCATGTCCCACTGCTCACCTCCTTTAGTCCATGTCCCACTGCTCTCCCTGCTTTGCTCTGATGCAGTCTCCATCACCTGACCTGGGACAGCACAAGCCATGGCTCCCTGGAGCTGTTTCACCCCAGCTTAACCATGTGTGCTTTCAGATCTTCATATCTGGGAGGGAGGCAGGAGTCTCATTGCAGTCAGAACTCAGCTGTGTTTAAAAAATAAAGCAAAAAAAAAAAAAAAAAAAAAAAAAAAAAAAAAAAGGAAGGAAGGGGGAGAAAAGAACCAGAGGTTTATTTCACATTTGGAATGTATTTTTCCCTTTTGTACTAGCAAGCCTGAAGCCCCTAGAAATCTAGATGTTCTTCACCTGGCATCTTTTAAAGAGTCTTCCCTTCCCTCAGGAGCTCCAGGGCTTTAACCTTTTGAAAACAACAGGTTCTGAGACCTTGAAAAGGAAAGCCAGCAAGGCAGAGCTCATCCTCCATTAGAGCAGAAGCAGGGAGGGAGGGGGGATTTATGCCAATGAGCCGAGTCTTTTGGAGAAGTTTAATTCACTCCCTTGTCAGGTCCTTTCTGCCTTGCCCTCCCAGCTCCCTCTGAAGCAGCCTTCCTGTCCCTTGCATTTCACCTCTGCAGGCTTGAGCATGAGATAAACATGCCCTAATTATTTTCCTCTTGCACAGCTGAGCCCTGCAGCCCTTCATTTCCTTACCTGAATGCTCTCACTTCAAGTGGGTTTTACACCACAAAGCCTCTCAGGTGCATTTGTTGTGCAGCAGAACTCGGGTGTCACGCAAGCAACTCAGACCCCTCTTTTAAAAGACATGAATTATTGGGGCCTTCTTACAGTCTGGGAGCCAAAAAGGCTGTGGGAGGGGAGAAATAAGGTCACAGAGCCTCTTGCCTTCAGACAAACAGCACAGGCACTGCTCTGGCTGATAGAGATTAAAAATTGCCTCCGTTTTTGTGCTCCGTTTTGCAGAGGGTCACAAAGAGCTTGGTGACATTGCAGCTGCCAGAAGATAAACAGAATGTGCTCCATGCCAGCAGGGATCTCGTGGTGGGGTTCTGCAGAGGCCAGGGAGCAGGGGAAGGGGCACTGTCCCTCCTGTCCCCAGGGGTGGCACCGGGAGAGGCTGCTCTGAGCACAGGCAGGGCGGCACAGGCTGGGCAGTGCAGGGGGTGTTGGTGCTTTTGCTGCACTCACTGCACCTTTCCCAGCACACTTTTACACCTGCTGGGCTCCAAAGCCTCCCAGCACAAGTGCTGCCTCATTGCTCCAGGCACTGAGCTCTCCCCACAGACAGCAGCTCTGCTTCCACACCCAAAACTGAGTGTGGAAGGGGGTAGGAAGAGGCAGGGAGGGTCAGCAGACATCCAAACCTTGCTTTATGCATCTGAACTGTAGGAGGGAAAACCATCACCATATCCACTTGGATACAGGTCTTCTAATGGCATGGAATCATGGAATGGTTTGGGTGGGAAGGGACTGTAAAGATCTCATTCCTTCCCAGCACAAGTGCAGGCTCCTTGCTCCAGGCACTGAGCTCTCCCCACAGACAGCAGCTCTGCTTCCACACCCAAAACTGAGTGTGGAAGGGGGTAGGAAGAGGCAGGGAGTGTCAGCAGACACTCAAAACTTGTTTTGTGCAACTGAACTGTGGGAGGGAAAACCATCACCATATCCACTTGGATACAGGTCTTTAGAATGTTTCTAATGTGAATCATGGAATGGTTTAGGTGGGAAGGAAAGATCTCATTCCACATGGGCAGGGACACCTTCCACTATCCCAAGCTGCTCCAAGGCCTGCCCAGCCCAGCCTTGGACACTTCCAGGGATGGGGCTGCACACCTGGATCAGCACCAGGTACAGAGCACAAAAGGACAGGACACACTAATCAGCACAAAGTAACCATTTTCCAATTTTTCTGGCCCCCAGGAGCCCCCTGTGTGGCAGGGAACTGCCTCCCCTGTTTTCCACCACACAGGAACATGGAAACCTCTCCGAGTGACGCCCCAAGTCCCCCCTGTGACAAGGTGACTGCTCCATCAGGCCAAGGAAGACCTCCCAAAACTCATGGAAGCTGCCAAGTTCCTGCATTAGTGATGGCAATAAAAGCAATCTCACTCCGGAGATGCTGCCAACAGATGAAGTCTGTCACACAGACCAAGTGGCAGAGGCCACCAGGACGTGTGGCCACCAGGTACCTCAGCCATGTCCTGCAGCAGGGAGCACACTGGTGTAGAGCTGTGCTGGCAGGATGCCTGGGGGGCCAGGAGCTCCCCAGTGCTGGAGGGAGCTGCTCAGAGCTCTCTGTGGGAATTTACTGGCAGCTGGCCCCACAGCCCAGCCTGGCTTTTTCCACTGCCCATCCCATAACACAGCAGTGTGGAAAGCCGGCAGCCCCCAGTTCTGCTTCCAGAGCTCACTTTCCACGGCCCGTTTCTCCCAATTCCATGTGGATTTTGCAGTGTGGCTTGTAAGATCAAAAAGGTTGGCTGGGCTTTGCCCCAGCCCCCCTCTCTGCTTTGAACTTCTAATTATTTTGCTAATTCTGAGCCTAGTGCTAAGATGCTCAGAGCACACCTAAAACCTTCCCCACAAAATCAAGCTGCAAAAAGCCCCCCAGGATCCAATCCCCAGTGAGAAATACTCTAACCTTTCCCAATAACCACGAGCAGAGCTTGTCTAGTCATTTGCAATTAAGCTCCTGAGCTAACGAAGCTGCTTTGAAAAAAAAAAAAATAGAAAAAGGAAAAGAAAAAAACAAAAAAAACCAACAACCTCAGGTCAGTCTAATTAAGAAATGTTGTACCTTGCAATCCCAGTGTATCTTGTGGCTCACAGCTGTGCATGCTTTCAGCTTTGACAGCAGAAAAGGTGTGATTATTTATTTTTTACATGAATGCAGGGAAGCTTCAGGAGTAGGAGACGCCTGTGCTGCGAGGCAGCTGAGGTAGAGAGAAAAGAAATGACATTCAGCTGGAACCTGTAGTTATAAGAGGGGATGTTGACCATAGAAAAATGCAATTGTGTAATGAATACTTATGCATTAGCTTTTCTTTGAGATTAAAAGTACACAATCAAATCAAGGCCAAAGTGGAGCTTGCCCTCAAGGAAAGGCAGTTTGGAAGACAAATGTAATTATGCCACTGTCATTTGCAATGCTGCAGAAAGTGGCTGAGGAAACTTCATGAAAAAAAGTCTTAGGGGGAAAAAAAAAACTATTTAGAAAGAATTCTGCTCCTGATTTGAGCCTCTCTCTTCCCTCAATAAGAGAATGGATCTTTTCTGCACATACACAGGATGCCCCCAGCCAGCATCTGCTCCCAGCACACGTTGCTGATCTTGGATCTGCAAACAACCATCTTCCCTCTGCTTTCCCTGTGACTGAGTAACATTTGCACAGCAAGAACCAGATCTGATCTGCAAGAGCAAAATTTTAATTAAGTGCCTCGCCAGAAAAAAAGAATAAAAAAACAAACCTAATTTTAGGAACTGGTCCAGCATGCTATTATTTCCTCACTTTCTCCTTTCTCTCTGCACTGCATTGGCCCAGAGCCCTCCAGAGCCCTGCCTGCACTGCATGACAGGATCCCCAAAATTCCCAAGCATCCATCAAGGCAGTGCTTTGTGTCACTGCTGCCTGAAACACTGATTCTCTGAGCTTGGTTGCTCTCTGCTCAACAAGAAGGAATGACAAGGTGTTAAGCAGCAGCAGTTGCAGTTAAGCCCATCTTTCTTTTTTAGCCAATTAGATAATTTTTACTATCTGCAGAAGACGCCAGGGTTAGAGGGGAGCTGCCAGCACTGCTCGGGCACAGCTCATCTTGATTGGTTTTTAAAATTCTGCTTGTCAGCTGGTGAGAAGAAACACATCCAAAGAGACCCCACGCTGCTGAGAAACCCAGTGAATTATCCCCATGGCTGAATGGAGCCTGTGCACCGAGCCTGCCCACCCAAAGAACCCCCAGAACCCGAAAAACCAAACCACACATCCAAAATCAAACTATCCCAGTGAAACCCTTCAGTTTTTTCTGCATTGTGGCACAGATTATCCATGGCCATAGGGAACAGAGAGCACTGATGGGTTCACAGCTGCAGCTTTCCATGGGTAAAGCCCAGGTCCTCACCCAAGGCTGAGTTTGCTGAGCCCCCACTGCCTGGCTGAGCAAGGGCTCCAGCACAGCTGGGGCACTGCCCAGTTCCAGTGATCCTGCCCCAAAACAGGAGGGAACAACACAGCCCTTGAATAACGCAGCTGGGATCAACAGCCCCCGGAGCAGACTGCGCTGAGGACTGACCATCGAGATGCACTCGCTCCAACAGCGAGGAAAAACCTCTTCTGATAATCACAGCCTTCATCTCTGAGCCATCCTACAGCCCAAGAGCTCAGCAAAACCCCGAAAATCAGTGGGGGTGCACAAAGGGACTCGAGGGGGAGGGAGAGAGGGGAGAAATGACAGGGAGAAGACAGACTCCTCAAACCAGCACACAGGGATTGAGGGATGGAAGGGAAAGTGGAATTTAGACAGAAGAGATGCAGCCAAGTGTGGGAAAAAGGAGGGAAGAGTGGGGGAAATAAAAGATCTCAAGAGCATCCACTTAAGCTTTGAATTGCCTGGCTTTGTCTCTGCTTCACACAATGGAAACGTACAGTAGCAACAGACAGATTCTGAGAGCTGGTTTGCTTCTCATCTGCAATTCCAAACACCCTGTCAGGAACAAATATTTGAAAAGACATCTATCCAACCATTAATGTATCTAGTGGGGCAATTTTTTTTTTTTTTCTGAAAGAAAAATAATTCTGCATTCATCACAAAGATGATCACGCAGAGAGATGCCAACAGAAGCACTGGAGGGATAAGCAAAGTTTCAGGTCTTTCTTTAGGGCTGAAGACAGCTCACTATTGAGCTGAGAAGGTGCAGCTGGTTAAGTATTGCAGTACAGGGAAAGGGAAAAAAAATAATCAGACAGCTGTATTTTTAACTGATCATGTGCTTGCTTCTGTTTCATAAGATTTATTCCCTCATTAATCACTGCTCTCCCTTCATTCATGTTAAATATAAAAATGATTAGGAAAGATCCTCATCATGGTTAAAAAAATAATTAGCTGCTACATCATGTTGCACACATTCAGACAGAAAGGAGTGATTAAATTAGGAATATTAAAACCCCATTAATCTGTGTTCAACTTAAGCTCTGCTTGTTCATCTCACTGTGGCACTTATTATTTCTGACACTGAAAGATATTTGAATTACTAGCTGAAACAAGGTCACTATCAGAAAGATGTCAGGTCAGCAATTAGTCAAAGGTGGGAGAAGCTACCAGAACTGAGCTGTGCTTGACATGCCACAGACACGTGGAGAGCCTCCCCTTGCCAGGGTCCCCTGGATGAGCAGGTCAGCACCAGGACCCCAAGGGCTCCCGGGTGTGGATCAGCCCTGACAAATCCTCCCTGCAGCTCCTGAGCCCCAGAGGCTGCCCCAAATTGCTGTGTCCCAGACTTTGGGAGGAGCTGGGCAAAGGGCACAGCCTGGAACCCCCTGCCAGAGCTGGGCAGCTGCCCAGGGCTGGCCAGGTGTCCTGGGTTGTGAGATAAGTGCATGTTCTACTTGTTATCTGTCAGGGCTGGGGCAGTTCTCTGCTGTTCATGGGGCAGTTTTCTGTATCTCTCCCACAGCCAACCCTCCCTCCAGGAGATCTCTGCTGTCCATGGCCACTGAGTGTCCCTGCAGGGCTGATCCAATTCCAGCATCCCATGGGGAGATGCTCCGCCCAGGGGAGGAGCCAAGCATTCCTACCTGGATCCAATCTGAGCCTGGCACAGCACAGCAGCCTTTGCCCCCTGCATTCCCAGAGGAGCAGCTTTCTGCTGCCCTGCATTGCCAGAGGGAGCCCAGGCCCATCTCCAGCAGCCCTGGAGCTGCAGAGGAAAACTCCCCCCTTGTGCAGGATCCCTGCTGCAGCAGAACCACAGCTGGCACTGCAGGAGGGCTGAGCCCCCATGGGATGGGGCTGTGACACCCCCCTGACACACAGGGGGGCAGCTCCTGCTCTGACTCTGGCAGGGGTTTGTTTTCTTTTTTGTACTATTGCATTTGTATTTTTAGTTTTTCTAGTACAGAACTGTTACTCCTATTCCCACATCTTTGCCTCAGAGCCCCTTAATTTCAAAATTATAATAATTCAGAAGGAGGGGGTTTACATTTTCCATTTCAAGGGAGGCTCCTGCCTTCCTTAGCAGACACCTGTCTGTTCAAACCAAGACACCAGAGCTCCCCACGGGCAAATGCCATCCTCAGCACAGGGCTCCAGGACAGTCAGGGCAAGAGGCAATGCCAGAACAGAGCTTTGGCTCTAACCCAGAGCTCTGATTGCAGCACCACAAACAGCCTCATTCCCACCTGTGAGCAGCAGCACCTCTCAGTCACCCAACACACCCTGAGGTGTTTTCTCCCTTTCAAGAAGCTAAACCCTCACTTCTGTTTTGGACCACAAAGCAAAGCAGCAAGTCCAGCATAAGAAAGATCATGGCAGGTGCAACAGAATATCATTGTCACTGCTAGAAATGAAGGGATGGGACTATTTTTAAGCTAAGAATGATATATTGCTCAGATAAACATCAGTCTCAGAGGCTGTGAGATTTTAGAGGAGCAAGCAGTTGGCCATAGCTCAAGAGTAGTCACAAGTTTATTCATTACAAGGCAATATAGTACTTTCTAAACCAATAGACAGCTGCCACAGGGTTTATTTTACTTTTTTAATCCATCACCTTTACTTACTTCAATTGCACTGTGGATACTTTTATCAAATGGATTTCGAACCCACAGGCACACATGCTTCTATTATAACTTCTAAACTCTTGGTTTATTCCATACAACCACACCCTTACATTATAAACCCTTCAGCATCTTATAAAACAGTTTCTCATTTATTTAAGGCATATTCTTACTTACAACTACAGAAATATAAGTTTATTATTTTTCTACTAATGTCTGTGTATTGTATTTTTACATCAATCTAAGTTTCATCTAAGGCTGCAGATCAAATCCCTCTTTGGAAGTTCTTGTTTTTCCGATTCCCACAACAGAAAAATCCAGAAAAAAAAATCTTTTCTCTGGAGGAACGTGTGCAAGCACAGGAGCATTTGATGGCAAGGAGAGAAGATAGCCAAGGATCCATGTGTTTCATGGACTTGGACTTGGAGAGTGTTCTGGAGGGAAGGGAGCAGCACAGAGCTGCATTCCCCACACTGTGATCACCATTTGCCTGTAGCTGTGCAGCTGGGAGCATTGCCTGAGCAAAATCCCCCATGGGCAGCTGGTGAGGGGCTCCAGCGCTTCCACTTTCCCATTCCAGGAGCAAAGAACCATGTTCTGCCCTGGACAGGGCAGCCCACATCTATCACATTACTATGACAGCAATAATTCCCAATTTATCTTCAAACTCAAGAATAATTTTTTTTTTTTTTAAATAGAACTGCCAGCTAAACTTTCTGGAGAGCCCCAGAATTGTTGTGTAGGAACCTTTAGGCTACAATAGGAGGTCTTTGTTGTTGCTGCAGGCCCTGTTCACCATTTCCAGCATGCTGGGCAGAACCCTTTGAGATTTGTCCCTGGGGGCCAGGCATTAGCTGCCACCACGCAGATTAGGGAGGATGCAAGCATAGGAGCACAAAAAGAAAGCTGACAAGGCAGTCACATCTTATAGATGAGTTCCTGGGCTGTTTTTTTCCAGCCACAGGTGGACTCAGTGCTTGGTGGCTGATACCTTTGATATGTTTGCTATGCTTGCCCTCATTAAGGGGAAAATAAAAAAAAAGCAGCAGCACAGGAGACATTTTCATCCCCAGATCTCCCAAAGCCTTTCCTAAGCACAGTGTTGCAGTATACAAACTATTTACTCTGTACTTCATTCAGCACTGACAAAACCACCTCTGAGCCTCTTTAGAAAGGAAACAGATAATAAATCAGCTAACAAGCCTGCACTCTAATTGACAACACAGGAAGGAGGGAAAAATGCAGCATCTCCTCGTAACCGCAGGAGGAACTTGAGGGAAGCAGGAGATAATTAATCGAGTTGGGATTTCACCAAGATCCCCTGGTCTTATGAAAAATGCCATAAGCCATTTAATGACCACAGGTGAGGAGAATCTTTGGTTTACATCTCATTTGGAGCTGAGCACGCAGAATATAAAGAGAGTCAATGCCACCCCCAAGCCCCGCACGAATTACGTTCTCCACTTTTCCATTTGCCTTTGGATGTCCCACAGAGCTCCCTCTGTGGGCTGTGGGACCTCTTTTTGAACGAGGTGAACAGGACTGCTCCTTGTGACCCCTCCAGGAACTGCTCAGGGGAACATTAGCTGAATATGGATCTCGCTGCCATTTTGCTGCTACTTCATTTCAGAAGGATGCAGCGGAGATAGGGGGAAAAAAGGAATTAAAGCAGCAAAAACGCCTTTGTTAAAATATTGTTTTATTATTTTCTTTTGCTAAAATATTATTATTTGCTATCAATAGCTCGGGAGGTGTTTTGTTTAGGCAACAGCCAGGACACAGCAGCAAGACACCCTGACTTGGCCCACAAGGGGTGGGATTTTCAGCTGGACAAAGCAGCAGAGCATTGGTAGCCCTGAGGGCAAGCAGAGGTTTGCCATTGGCTTCCCAAGTAAAGAAATGAGCCAGCAAAACACTTCCAAACCCCTCCTACAAATAATATCACTGCACCACGGGGCTGCCAAGGGTTCAACAGGCAAGATCTGCTCATTTTAACTCCATTTGAAATTATTTTGAGGCTCACCTACGTGAAAAAACCATCATATGTGGCTGTTACACACCCACAGCAATTTTTAATCACCAGCATCAGGGAGTTTTATTTAAGAAGTGAGGAGAACCATGAAGAAAGTCTGGGAATTCCCATGAAATCAGTGCCTGGTGGGCTGGGTGGCCAGCTGGGTGGCCAGCAGAAATTACTTGGTGACTGAATTTATTGTGCCAGCCTGTCCCTTCCCTTTGACCAATGAAATCTTGCTGACAGAGCCACAGCTATGCTTAAAAGATGAAATTTTACTGGTATTTTATCCTCAGTGCTTTTTGGAGGAGAGGGAATGGGACAGAGTGACTTTGCAGGGGTCTTCATTCTTGTGGGACCTCTGTATTTGGTAATTTGGGTGCAGTGCTGTGTGCACAGCATTGCTTCTTTTGCATGATTTATTAAAAAAAAAAAAAAATCCTGAAGACCAATAGCTGGAAAACTAAGAACACATCCAAAACCAGAAGTCATTTTGGCCACCAAGAAGCAGGCAAGCACTCCCCTGCCCCAAGTACTGTGGAATAAAGATGCTCATAAATCCTTGCCCAGCAAGCCCTGGAGAAATAAAAGAGGCTTTAAATATAATCTATCCTAGCACTTCATAGAGCAAGGGGAGCACCAGAACGGAGGGTAAGCTGAGAGGAAAGGACAAACATAATTGCTGGAGTCAAACAGAGGAAATTGCAGGTAAATACCAGCTGGATAAAACTCCAGAAACTGCCCCAAAACCTGAGGTGGCTCCACGTGGGGTGAAGGAGGCCCAGGGGTCAAGCAGGGCTGTAAAAGGCACTGCTAAATGCATGATAGCTCGTTAATCAGGGCTGTGCCATGGAGACGGCAGTGCTGGATGGGTTTTTATACAGCTTTGACACTTAAAAAATGGTGTGAGGAAATGCAGAGCTTGGCAGCTCTGCACCAGGAGGGGCATCTGCAGGACCTCTCCCGAGGTGCTGGCACAACATTTTGCCACATGTTCGGCACGTGTGTCCCATGGCAGGGACCTGGAGAAGAGTGGGCTCAAAATGACAGGTCAGGCAGGGAGGAGCTGGACTCATAAAAGGAAAAATAACTGTTCTATTGAATGAAGCAATACGTAGATTCGAAAGTTTTCAGCAGGTAAATGCTGAGTTTATTAGAAATGGCACATTCTTTTTTATAGACAGATGGAGGGGAACTCGATTGGTCTCCATCTAACACTCCTGACACTATTGGTTAATTAGGAATAGCACCTTTCTTGTAAACATCTTACAATTAACAAGTTTAAAACACTAGCTGCAGGATTGTTTTAACTCTTTTTCTGAGCTTTCTCAAAACTTCCCAGAGGAAATGTCTGGGAATTTTTATCTGACTTTCTTCTCTGACCAGTTCCCAGTATCTACAACTAAGGATACTGAGAAATGGTCAGAGAAAATGGTCTAAAAAATGGTCTAAAAAACCCCTAAAAACTGGTCTAAAAAAATCTAAAAAAATATTTTAAAACTCCACAAATAGCTCCTCAAACAGCTCATCCTTTTGCTTCCCAGTCCAGGTCTGCACCAGCAGTGGTGTTTCTCGTGGCCTCTGGGCAGCATCACCCTCTCAGCAGCCCAGAGAGGGCATTTCAGGGCAGGGAAGGGCAATCCAAGAGCAGCCACCTCCAAGAACTTTGCGTTGCCAGGGAAACAGCTGGCTTGGTAATGGAAGCATCATTCTGGGGTTATTTTCTGCTCCTCACTGGCTTTGTGTCCCCACAGCCTCACGTAACTGAAATAAGCCCCAGGTCACAAACCATGGGATAGAAATCAAAATGCAGCAGAGCCAACACAGAACAAGCAGGAGGGTGAGGGTGCCCAGCAGTGCCAAGGCACCAGGCAGAGAAGGGAGAGGTTTTGTCTTTAACACCTGGAGAACTGCCCAACATTGCTGTTGAATGAACCCTTTTTAAGCAATAAATAAAGCCAGGGTGTGAATGACCAAGCCACCAAGCCAGTCTCATGCTTTTCTTCTCTTGCTTTGACAATTGAAACAAAATAAAATATGCTAATAATATTAACTATAGAAACAGCAATAATAGTAATGAAAAGGAGGGGGAGAGGAATAAGACCCAAGAGAAAGAAGTGATGCACAATACAGTTGCTCAGCACCTCCTGAATGATGTCCAGCCTGTCCCTGAGCAGCAACTGGGGGCTTCCAGCCACCTCCCCCAGTTTATGCACTGGGCTCCATGGACTTTCCATGGCCTGGAATATCCCTTTGGCCACTTTGGGTCAGCTGTCCTGGCCATGTCCCTCTCATCTTTTTGTGCAGCTACTCACTGGCAAAGCACAGAACACTGATAAATTCTTGAATTAGGGTAAGCACTACTGGGCAAGAACTAAAACATCCATTTTATCAACACTATTCTCATGCTAAACTCAAAACACAGCACTGCACCAGCTAAGAAGAAAATCAACTTTATCCCAGTTGAAACCAGGACACTTCTGATCAAGAAGTAACCCTCAGACAATAGAAAATAAAAATCAAACCAAATTATCTGAGAAGGCAAGGAAACAGGTAAAATTCACCAATGCTTTCTGATGCATTCCCTGGTGGAGAGCATCTCCCAGTTACCATGACACACACCCAGAGGGAAGTTAATCCTCCCGGGGATCCCCTCCAAATGCTCCTCCATGCTCTGTGCTGCTGGCCTCATTCCCAGCACAGGGACTGAGTGGGGAGAGCACTGCAGTCAGAAACTTTCAATTTTAGTGATTCTGAAATTGCCAGTCTGGGTGTTGTTAAACCTGCTTTCGTGTCAGTCAAGGTCTGGGGGATTTCCAGAGCGTTTCAGTTGAGGCTTCTCTAAGCAAAGAAGAGATGGAAAGTTTTACAAATTCATCTTGTCACTCCTACACGTGTGGGTGAACGAGCCCAGAGGGATATTTGGCCCATTTTAGACCCAAACCACCCCAACCAGCCCCTGCCAGGGGGAGCTGGGTGTGACCCCACACAGCAGCAGGGCTGCAGCTCCCTCAAGGCTGGCAGGGCTGGGCCATCCACTGTCCCCAGCTGTTTCCAGGTCACCAAATAGCTCCAGTTTCCTTGGAAGGGAGGAGGAGAAGACAGGCAGGGATGTAGGAGGAAATTTGAGGGTTTGTTATTACCTTTAAGCTATGTAAAATAATTTTTCGTGTGTTATTCCGGAGCCATCAGTGAAGGGGCTCTGACCACGAGGAGCTGCACCAGAGGGGTTATCACAGCCATCCTTTCCATTTTGGGGGCATCTCAGGATTACCAAAGCAGCAAAGCTTTGGTGTTTCCATCCCCCAGGGCCAGCACAGACAGCTCAGCTCTCTGGAGGAGGGTGACCACATCCTGGTGTGCAGAGCCTGCGTGCCACCAGAGCTGTGACAACAGGAAAGGAACCTGGGCACGAGGCCAGGTCACCCCAGCACCATGGGGTGGGATGGGACAGGGACAGGATGGAGAGTTAGAACCACAGAATGGGGCTGGAAGGGACCTTTAGAGCTCTTCCAGTCCCACCCCCTGCCATGGGCAGGGACACCTTCTGTCAGAACCCAGGACATTGCTCTGGCTGCCCTGGAGGACTCAAAACCCTGGCAGGAGGCTCAGAGACCTTGGCACAGGGTCAAAAACACCTGTGCCTTTGATTTGAACCCATGGAAACAATTCCCAACTTTGTGTGAAGAGTTACAAGCCACAGGAGTTTGAGTAGAATGATAGTGAATTTGTCACAGGGTGAAAAAGTAGAATTTTGGGGTTTTAGAATGGGGGTTCAAGAGGCAAGATGGAGGAATCTGGGCTTGTCCTGTCCTTTTTCTCCTTCTCCTTCTCCTTCTCCTTCTCCTTCTCCTTCTCCTTCTCCTTCTCCTTCTCCTTCTCCTTCTCCTTCTCCTTCTCCTTCTCCTTCTCCTTCTCCTTCTCCTTCTCCTTCTCCTTCTCCTTCTCCTTCTCCTTCTCCTTCTCCTTGATGGTGACACTTCTGGATTGGTTTAGAGTAGAGACAGACTGTCTAACATAGGTGATAGGTATTGGAAAATTATAAAATTGTAATTGGAAATAAAATAAAATAAAATAAAATTGGAAAATTGTAAAATTGTAAATAAAGCACACGTAGTTCTTAGTATAAAAAGCCAGCACCACCCCAAGGGCAGGGACTGTGCCACAACCCGACCTGCTGGACAGATCTCAGCAGGTCAGAGCAAGAATATGATAGATGAGAAAAAATAAACAATCTTGAAAAGCAAAACTGACAAACCTCGACTTCTTCTTCAGTCATGGGGCTGGGAAAAAAAGAGACTTTTTAATACCTCAGGAGCCATTTCAATCACAGAAACCCAAGAACTTTCCACCTTCAAGAGCCCTGTCCAACCTGGCCTTGAATGTTTCCAAGGATGGGGCATCCACAGCTCCCCTGGGCACCCTGATGTTTTGAAGGGACATTTCTGGCTCCTTTCAGCCCCAGCAGGGATAGGCTCAGGGCTCTGCTCACCAGCCCTGGTTCTTTGTGCCACCACACAGGAAATTTGTGCTGCAGACGTGGCTCAGGTCCCTCCCTGGGCTCCCACTGGCGTCCCAGCAAAGCCCAAGCTGTGCAAATCTGCCCTGCCCCACAGCTAGGTCATTCCTCCTCCCTGATGCTTTTTATCACCCAACAGGTGGAAACCCGTGTTTTTGGAAATTGAATTACAGTTTCTTGAATATTAAGAGAAGAAGTTATTCCCTTGGCTGAGCTGCATCAATAGCATCCCTGGCAGGGAGGGAACAGGCTGAATTTTCTCGTGGTGGCTTTCAGCCCTGGAGCTGGGACCCAGAGGTTTGATCTGCTCCTCCAGCTGTTCCAGGAGCACCCAGAGAGGAGGCACCTGGCCCTGGGAAATGGTCTGGTTTTTGGAGGCAGGAGAGAAACTGGAGCACAGCTTCTGAACCAGTGGCATCATCTCACTGGCACCCAAAGACTGACTGCAAAAGCAACTTTTAAACAAACAAGCAAACAAAAGGAAAACCCCACTTTATGGTGCCAATATAATTTTGATTTCTGCCAAGGGAAACTGCTCCGCCTTTACTTGTTTACAGAAACTTTCATCATGCAAATGGGTGGTGTAAAAGGATATTCCTTGCAACAAGGACCAAAAAATCCCCAAACATACAGATATTTGTCCTAACCCAAATCACCTCCCAGCATTTCAACTTGATTTCCAGGATGTGTCATCTGACAGAGGGGGACACTCTGTCTTGGCAATTTGGGCATTTGGGCAGAGGTATTTATCCTTCTTCCTTTTTTTAACTTTTTTTTTCCCCCCAAGGCCCAAATTTTTTAAATCATGACTTTTATTAAACCCCAGCATGGTGCAGATCACAGCCATAATTCTTTTTCCCCCACCTTCCCACCACAAATCCATTCAAAGTGAGTGACATTTGCAAAGTGTATTTTCACGGCCCTCCATAATCCCTTCAGAATATTAAGACTGCATTACTTTGTCTTTGGTTACATTAACTTCAATTTTCCTTATGAGTAAGTATTTGGCTAAAAATTAATATAGTGAAGTTGAAAAGAATCTTATGATAGGAAAAAGACTAATTTCATCTCTGGCTGCTCAGATACCAGAGTACACTGGGGTTAATGTAATTAACTTACAATTTTAGCCTAGGTTGTGTACATACACTGAATCTCCCTGCTGGAAACAAGATTAGATTTTATTACACTATATATCCTGGTTATCTTCACCATGCCTCCAATATTACTTCCCTCAATGACTTCAAGGCTCTCTGCTGCAATGAAAATGCAGAACCATCTGGTATTGAGCCCATGCAGTTTATTTAAGGATTTAATTAAATGCTCTAAATGGAGAGCTTCTTTGAATTAACATTTTAAATGTGACTTATTGCAGGTTTAATATTGTCTTAATGCCAACCTGGGAAACTCCATAGCCAAGTTGTTGACGTTTAAATTGAATTCATTTGGGTGGCTCCAGGGGGACTCATTAATTAATCTAAACAACTAATGGGGATTGGTTCTGACTTTTGATGAAGATTATTTACAGAGACAATTTGCAGTGAATAAAGAGTCACAGTAGGCAAATGTTTAATTGAATTAAAAAAAAAAAAAAAAGGACATCTCATTGTGTTCAATATCAAGGATGCATCTTGTGAGTAAGCTTTGAAATACCAAGAAAGGGACGATTGCTTGAAGCTTCCAACTGCACACTAATAACAAAGAGAATGGGTAATTACATTTGCCTGTGTAATTTGCAGCTTGTAAGAGGACAACAGGTCTGTCTTACAGTACACAGAGAAAGACCCTAACAGGAAATATTCTGTTTTATGAAGACCAAGTTGCCCCACTCACTTTTACTCACATACCAGAAAACGGCATTTTCCAACCAATCACTGCTAGAAAAACAGAGTCAACTCCTCTCACTTACATTTGCAATAACCCAGAACAACTGCAATGAGCTCAGCAGAGCTGCTTTAATTTACAACAGCTTAACCTATAACACCCAATCTTCTTTTATTCTCTGATTATATCAACTTTGGAATCAGTTATTTGCACCTCTGAGCACCAACAGCTCCTTATGTGGTTCTTCAGTCAGCCACAGGACCAAAGCAGTACCTGCTTCCCTGGGTGGATGCACTCATTAAAGCAAATTTCCCTCAGCGTTTTTCCACTGTTGTCATCGTTATCCCATCTCATCTGGAAGTTTCCAGCACTGCCAGAGGTTTCCAGCAAAGCAAAAAACCCACAGTGGACTGAATGCTGTCCTGGGGAAACAGCTCCTGCCCCACCACCCCAGCTCCTGAGGGCACCAACACCCCTAAAACCTGTGCTATAGATATATACTATAATATTGGCTTTTCACAGATATTAAAATGGATTTTGTATGTGTGGTGTTGAAGTAACTTTGTTATAAAGATGAAATTTTTATTTCTGTTGTTAATTAAGCTTGGACATAGAGAAATAGCTGATATAAGAGTCCTTGTGTTAAAATACCTGCTTGGATGGGATAACATCCAATGAACACAGGATGAGGACACCTGTACAGATCTGCCAACTATCAGCACTCACTGTCTGAAGACACTGTGGGCTGGGGCCAAAAACTGAAGGTGATGATAAAAAAGGACTAAAACCACTGCCAAGGAATACACATGGTCTAAAAAGGTGGACCCGAGGAGGAGCCATGCTAAACAGTTCTTGGAACATGTAAACTAGTTTGGGGGAAAGTTTACTATTTTATTTATATTTATAATTTAAAAAAATGTTTACTATTATATTTATATTTTTTATGAATATGTCACAGGCTGATGCAATAGAAATGGTCTGTAAAGGGTGTTTCCAAAATAGCTGGTGTGCTGTTGGCTGAGTGTCAAGACACACTGGCTGTAACATCTTTGCTCTATGGTCTTTGTGTCCTATTGTCCTCTATTAAACTTTTAAATTTTTACAGGAGAGTGAACCGTGTATTTCACACCTGTGATTGCAGGCATTTGGAATTTTGCAGCTGTGTTTAGCACAAAGCTGGTGTGTTACTGGTGAGCATCACAGGTGAGCACAGCAGAACAAGGAGTGAGACCCAGGGCAGATCACAGGCGGAGGTGTCAGCAGCAGGTTGGGGCTCTCCTGCCCAGCACAGCCTCTCCTGTGTGATTTCTGCTCTTGCATCTTATGGATTGTCCTTAACCTAAAGCCAGATTGATTTAAGACTTAAAAGCCCAGCACTGAAAGGCAGGAGAGGTGAAGGACAGGAGAAAAGGGGATTGAGAAGAGAACACAGCATCAAACGTCACAAGTGCTGCTACCAAATTTTATATGTGGTCTTTAACCATGCAGAGAAGTTTGATGGAGAAATTATCCAGACCCTGAAAAGAATTATCTGAGCTTCAAATCACAGAGTTGGGTGTTGGATCCCTGGTCACTGAGAATTCCAGACTTTCTGTGCTGACAGGCACTGACCCCCAAGAGAACACTGCATGGACCTGAGGCCGTGGAGAAGCTTCCAAAATGGAATGACAGAACTGGGATTGTGGGTGTGGAGTTTGAATAGAAGTGTGTGATATCACAGGGTGGGAAACTTAAGAGTTTAAGGGTTTAGAATATAGTAATATATATAAGACAAGATGGAGGTTTTAGGGTGGAGGCTGGTCCTTCTTCTTCACCTTCTTCTTCACCTTCTTCTCCATGGGTTTGGGTGGTTTTGTGTAATTAGATAAAAAAGTCCTCATTGCAGGCCATGGGTGGTTGGTTATTGAGTTAAAAATAAAAATAATTGAGGTGTCATTTCTTAATTGGACAGTTTCTCCTTAAAAGGCCTTGTAGGCAGAGAGATAGAGCTCAATTTTTAGTTTGTTAGAGTGAAGTGCTGTAGAACTCATGGTTTGTGAGACTAACATAGATAAGAACTAACAGACATCTGAGTTCGAACAAGAAATTCCATCTTGAGCATTGAATCCCGACCTTGGCTGAAAAGAAGCAAAAGAACCAACACTGGGGACCACACAACCGCCAAAGATGTGGAACAGGGCTTGGGGCAGCACTGACTCTGCCTCTCCCCCAGAGTGTATTGGTAACTTGGGAGACTCACATACCTTGGGCTGCTTTAATCCATGAAGGATTAAAGGACATGAAGCCATGAAGGACCTCAGCAGTGGTCAGGACTCTCAGGGAGCCCCATTCACACCCAACAGGCCACGTCTCACAGCAGGCACCTGGAAGATTTTAGCAGGTTGTGGGCACTGAACTCTACTGATTTTATCACCTCCAAGAGTCAATCCAACGTTTTGAGCTCCACTGTCCAGTGTCCAGCTGCAACAACCAACTGAAAAATAGAATCATCTTGGTTGGAAAAAACCTCTAAGACCTTCAAGTCCAACTGTTGGCCCCAAACTGCTCAGTCCATCACTGAACTGTTTCCCCAAGGGCTCTCCCTTTCTCCACCAGTTTGCCTGACAGGAGTCCTGCCCCACACTAGCACTGCCCAGTGGGTTAAACCACTCCTGAAGGCTCTTCGTGGGGCTCAAACCACATAAAACCAGTCTGGACATGCTTCACCTCAGGAGAGGCAGAGCCCAGGCTGGGCTCACAGTGCCAAGAAGGATTATCAAGGCAAAACCATCATTTTCCCCTCTGTGCTGCCCCAGCCCAGGGCTGCCCATTCCCTGTCAGAATTACATTTTATTTCCAGTAATACCCGACCCTATCTTGCCTGAATCCAGGAGGTTCCAAACTTCTTTTCTTTCCGAGGCTGGACACGTTTTGCATGCTAATTTGGGAGGCAATTGAGGGGGAGGGCACATTAAGGAACTGCACGTAGCCATTAAGGCAGGGAGACTAAAGCATCCTGCCTGGCTCAGCACGGCTGGAGACTGTCTAGAGCATTGCCAGCTGCTCTCAGATACCTACAGAGGAGCTCTTTTATGCAAACACCTCCACTAACAGCTTTTGTGGATCTGACAGACAGAGTGGTTAAAAATTAGGCATTCGGTGGGTATCCAGTGGAGAGACATTGTACAGCACATCTGAAGAGGGGAGTCACACTCAGAAGGGAAATTCTGAATTGTCTGAAGGGGAAAGGCTGCTCAGGCAGGCGGGATGGATCCCCATGGCAAATCAAGCTGTGCTGTATCACCCATGTCAGCCCACCCCATCCTCCCAGGGATCCAGCTCCATAGATGTGCATTCACAGACAGAAGGCAGTCACATCCTCCCCAGGAAAAGGAACCAAGGCAGATATTCACTGCAAATAGGAGTGTGGAGGGATGTGGTATTTTCCTCATCAACTCTCAAAATTTCCTACAGAACCTCTCCTGCTTTATTTTTTTTTTTTTTTTTAATCACAGACTCTCTCAGGGCTCTCTCAAGGTGGTGTGGCTGTTTAATGTATTTTATTTTCCCCAGGATTGCTTGCTCTCAGTGTGAGGAGTGTCAGTTATTTTGGGAAACCCGATATCAAGTGGGCGAGCGGTGGAATTATTCATGAGGACACCATGAGGAGGGAGGTTACCTCCTTCACCCCCACGGGAGGCCCAGAGCTCAGCCATTGTTTCAGGCTCAGAATGAAAAGGCAAAAGTTTGTGCCCCCTTGAACCTGGACAAGGCATTAGGAGCTGAAATTACAGGGAAAGGCACAGCTGGTCCATCACTGGAGGAGGGAGGGGAGCTCTGGCAATGCTTGAGGCTCCTTCCAGCCCTGTGCAGCTGAGGCTTGGGTAAAAATCAGGCACACACCGCAATATCCTTTGGGTTTGAGCATCCACGAGGGGTTTGCTTGGTCTGCAGGGCTGTGTCCTGCTTTAAATGCCTGCCCTTCCTTCCCAGAGCAGCCACCCTCCCATTTTACCCCTGGACATTGAGGCTTTTCATCATGCTGGTGTGGCTTAAAGTAATACCTTCTAAAGCTTCTCTTAGATATGATGCTATTTCTCCACTTCTTCTATTTTCCTATTTTTCTGCTTCATCCAGGTCTGCACCTGCCTGTGCAAAAGACAACCCCACCTGTACCCTCACCAATAAACCACGTTTGACACACACAGGACAGAGGCCAAAAGCCTCAATGAACAAATTCTCTTTCCAAGGTTTTTAGGGAAACAGTTCTTCAGCAGCACTGACTCACCTCAGCTCTTCCAAATTTAATTTGAGAGCCTTTAAGCCCCCATTTCTGCCCTGCAACAGAAGGACCATGAAGGCAGAACCACCTGCCCAGTGGAGACTGCAGGGGGGTCACTGCAGCAAAGCAAACATTTTTTTCTGAGCAAGAATGGTGGGGGATTGTGTTTTTGTGTTTTGTTGTTTGTTCTGTTTTGTTTTTAAACCAAAATCCTGGAGCTGCCCCTTATTTGAGTAATGATTTCTGATATTCACTGCATTTTCTTTTGAACCATCTTGTTGTTGTAGGGAACACTAGATGCTCTGGCTGTGCTGCTGTTGCCTAGGGACAGCCTTCAGATATCTTGTTTGATTTTTCTGCCTCATTTATCATCAAATCAAAATCTCTTATCCAAACTTCCACGGGCTCCTGTGGGCTTTGGTACCAACAATTAACAGCATTTGCTGAGGGGTAGCCACACTGTTCCTGTCCAGGGTGGGAATGAAATAGATGGGATGGAGAACTGACAGACTGGGGACTGACATTTAGATTACAAAATACACATTGAAATAATATACATCTGTATTTTGTGTTTTACATGTACAAACCCATCAAACATATATATGCACATAAAAACTCCTTAAAACCCCTAAAACCTCCCCAAGTGACACTCTGAGATGCCTTGGGAGTGCAGTTTATTTTAACTGGAGGCTGCTCAGACACAAATGCATGGGTAGAGACAAACTTTGACTGAAGAGGTAAAGGGCCTGCTAGGGAAAAGGGACTGATTTAAGCAACAAACTAAATTTGGAAGTGAGGTGATAGAAAGTGACACATGAAAATGCATTTTCTTTCTTACTCCCTTTTACACTCCTCTGTTATAAATAAGGTTATTTTCAGAAAAAGAAAAGTTCAAGTTGTCATGTTTGAAATGCTAGATGACAAAGCCATCCCCTTTGTCCCTGTTTGGATTCAAATGTGTCTTTCCACATCCCACATGGAATAGAAACAGTAAAACCAGAACATTTAAACAAATATTTGCTAGGAGGGTTTATTTGTTTTTAAATACTTCTCCTACTCCAGACAGGACCCACAGACCACACAGAATGTCATAAAACACCATTTATTTTCTCCTTCTTCAAAAAATTGAGCAGAAATGTGTGTTACCAAAGGGGATTTGGGTGAGTCCAGGAGAACAGGAAAGATTTCCACTCCCAAAAACCAGACCATATATCCATTTCCATATATTGAACCAGAGCTGCACCAAGAGCCTGTCACAAGGTATGACCTTAAACCTGAGTTTCAAATAAAGCTGAAACCTGTTTTGGACACATGACAAAAACACCACTTGGTCTGGCTGCCTCCAGATCATCCCAATAATGGTAAAAGTTTGTTTTTGTCAACCAGGGCACAAAGCTTGGAAAGCAGAAGGCATCAATGAAATCATTAAGATGCACAATTTTGGAATAAACAAAGCTAAAATTCTGGCCTTCTGTCTCTCACCAAGACTTTATCTTTGGTATTAAATCCACAGGCAGGATCTTCCATGTTGTTAAAAATATAACAACATGGAAAAATATATTTAAAGAGCCTGGATTTGTGTTATTCCTAAATTTGATACCTGCTTGTGTGCCTATGTAGTGTAAATATTGTTAAAACAAAGAGGGTTTCAGCTTTGTGCTCAGAGTTTCTGGTAACTCAAGTGAGGGTGAGTGCAGAAATGATGAAATAAAAGTTTCCAGTTTCTCAACACTGATTTGGGTGTACAACAAAAGACATTCAGCCCATTCTTGGGAGACTGAGTGGTTGGAAACTCACAGGAAAAGCCTCAAAAAATAGAATAAAATGAAAACAGTTTACTGTCTTAATTTCCTCTTAAAAAAGAAGACTGAAAAATGTGAGATATCTGCCACTTCCTGCAGCAAGAAGTGGGACAATTTTTCCAAAAACTTTTAAAATCTGACATTTCATCAAAATTGGAGCAGCCATTAACGGCTGAGGATGTTCTGCTCACCCCAAAAGCTTCCTCCTCACCCCTATTGTGCCAATATCTCTATTTTAGAGCTGCAGACACAAAGACCTGTTTTCTCAAAAAAAAACCCCACAACTGACAACCCTGTCTAGGTGAGTCAGTGGACTCAGGAAAAGAAAAACCTGAATGGTCTCGAAAAATTAGTCAATGAACAATTACGAAAAGGTCACGTCAAGCCCACAAATAGCCCTTGGAATTCCCCAGTGTTTGTCATTCACAAGAAAACTTCTCTGATTCCTGGAGATTACTCCACAACTTGAGAAAGATCAGCGAAGTGAACGAAGATGTGAGAAATGGATTTGTAAAGAATTCTCAAAACCTGACAGAAAGCTCACACAGCCTTGTACATCTGTGTGCAGACACTGAGAGAAGGTGTGCTGGCTTAGGAAGGCCATGGAATAGAGATTGTTGAGAGAGAGATTGAACTCAACAAGTTACAAAATATGGCTTTGCAAAAACACCGGATATTTTAGAGAATTAGAACCGTGAGAGATGCATTGTAGCAGGACCATGTGGGGGAAAAATAGAGGTGATTGGTGTTAGAAGTAATAGCAGCATTGTGGGGCAAAAGCTCATAGACTGAAAAATATTTTTTAATGTGTTGTAACCAGGAAATAGGTTGGCTTCTGATGGAATGGTGTTGAATTTTACATTTCTTATGTCTCACCTTCATCGAAACTGATAATGGAATAATATTTTTTTAAAATGCCTCTCAGTGCCCCATCTCTGTAAAAAAAGCTGAGAATAATCCAGCTTTGAAATAATGATAATTAATAACATTTATTAATAATATTAGTTTAAATATATTATTTCAAAATGTACTATTTAATATTATTTTTAAAGCTGGGAATAATCCAGCTTTGAAATAATAATAATAGTATTAATAGTATTAATAATAATAATGATGATGATGATGATAATAATAATAATAATAACAATAATATTTTAACATTTATTATTTTAAAATTTGTTATTTAATATTATTTTAAAGCTGGGAATAATCCAGCTTTAAAATAATAATAAAATAATAATAATAAATAATTTACCTGAGCTCCTAAATTATTGAGGTGCTTTAGAAAGATCCCACTTGGCAGAAATAATTCCTCAAGATATTGGTAGTCCCCCAGTCCTCGTGGACTCAGTGGTGACACAATAAAAACCCTAAAAAAGCATCAGCTGGTAAATTGTTGTGAGATTGCTGGTGCCTGAGGATAACATCAGGACTTTGGCCAGACTGTCCTCACTTAATTCTTCATTTTGCCTTGGAAAATACAAACAAGCTGATACAGAGCGAGTCCAGCTCCCTCAGAATTTGTTTGATGATTATTGTTAGTTGTTATTTTCAGACAGGTTCCTCAGGCAGAACAAGGCGAGCTGCTGAGAGAACATGAGGTAGGTTTTAAAAAAAAAAAATTTAAAAAATGCATCACAAATATTGTTTCTACAGTGTGCACTAATTTTTCTTCACTGTGGCTCTGTTTGGACATCCTTCCCTAGGCACCTGTAGATGTTGGGTTTGCACAGCGGTTTTCCCTTTGATCTCCTGGCAAATAAAGTTTAATAGGATGGAAGATATCTGCTGGCTTTGTGCATTCAGGATACCCAACAGCGAGAGAATTCCTGCTTGCCAAGTGTGAGAAACGCCAATCACTTGTTTTTAAAATTTTAAAAGTTTAATAGTAATGAAATGGTTATAAAAATAGCAATGTGATTAGAGTGATAAAAATTTGAACAATTGAGATTAGGACAATACGAGACAATAGAAAGAGTTACAGATGGTCCGGGTATCTTTTTCTGGGTAAAATAAGCCCGGAAAAGGACACACGTTAACAAAGGATTAACCCTTAAAAGCAATAACCTGTTGCATATTCATACATCTCATACACGATGCATAAATTCCATTCAGACACAGGATTCTGTCTGGTCAGTGTCAACTTCTTCCTCTTAATCCTGACGGCATGGGCAGGCCCCAGCGAGGCAGGAAGAAGTTCAGAAGTTCATTTCTCCTGAAAATGTGTTGGCTCGTTACTATGGCAGCCCCTGACCTCCAAAAAAGATGTTAAGTGATCTCCACCACTGGGCACGAGTCGATGGACAGAACTTTGGGGGAGCTAAAGGGTTAAAAGGTGAAACTTCAGTTGCGTGGGTGAGCACACGGTGGGAAAGATCCTTTGCTCCTGGTGTCGTGTTTATTTTCTCTAGTCAGTCTTCTGTTGTATTTTTGATGAGGTTTTAATAAACCTTTCTAAATTTTTGGAAGTGAGTAGCATCTCTCACAACGGGACAGGGGGGCCAAAGCTTCAGTGAACAAATTCTCTTTCCAAGTCCTTCAGCAGCACTGACTCACCTCAACTCTTCCAAATTTAATTCAAGAGCCGTTAACCCCCCCATTTCTGAAAAACTCTGAGTCAGAAGCCGGCAGTGTCAAAGATGGGGCTGGCTCTGCTGTCCCTGGGCCCAAAGTTCAGAAACTGAATTCACACAAGAGCTGCTCAGACCAGGTCTGTGGGTATTTTCTTGAGTAACCCAATTATTACCCACTCCCTTTTCATCCTTCCCTGCCGAACCAGCCAGGGCGGATTAAGGGAGAAAGGAGATGCAGAGCAGAAAGTCATCAGCATTTGTTTCTGGGGAAGACAGCTGAAAGCTGGGAAGGCAGAATGAGAAAGAGACACAAAGCATTCCAAGACAAATGCCCATTACCCAGCGCAATGTGCTGCTACTTTCTTAGCAACCCGCGTCACTCGAATTAATTTTCCGAAAGAAAACAGACTGTCTCAACAGCAGCCTGATGGTCTCAGCAATTCGCTTTACAATTACTCACTAAACTACCTTGATTTAATTATTCGAGAAGAATCTCACTGCCACTGATAACTACTTAATTAAAAACACAACTTTAGAGCAATAAGAGAGTCACATTATATTGCGTTTGAAATAGATTTCTTGCTGTAAACATGCGCAGTTCATTTTAACCGGCTTAATGCGCCAATATATTTGGAGTCCCAAGGATTTTAAGAATGGCTCGAGCACCAGTCATCATCCAGGGGGCTGCAAACAACACTCATGAGCTTGTTCTTGCTTGGAGCAATTCCACTCAGATCAAATTAAGAAAAGCAGCGCTGCGACAGAGATGGTGTAGAGCATAAAACTTGGTGCTAGGAAAAGTCAGGAGCTGAGAAACGAGGACAAATTCTTATCCTGTTCCACTGTTCCTGTTGGAAATTATACATCTTCTAATTTATTTTTTTTTAACTAATTTTAGGTAGGGGTTTTGTTCATCTTTGCCCAGGGGGGATGGAGTGGAAGTTTCTTTTCAAAAGATTCTGTTCCCTGGAGAAGGTGTGATGAGTTTAACATCTACAGGTTGGGGGTGGCAGAGAAGATCCACAGGACATAAGGGACCATTAACGAACATCAACCCCAAGATCCCCCCTGGTGGGCCAGAGACACCTGGTCTGGGGGAAGATCGATAAGAGAACCAAGAATGAGAACCTAATTAGCATCTGAGGACCTAATTAACATCGGAGGCGAAGGGATCAATAACCAATAGGCAACCAAATACTGAGAATTGTGTAACTTGGGACCAATGAATATTGAACCAATGAATTTCTCTGGGTTTTGTCTGTATGAGTATCTGGGAAATCTAGTAAAGAATCAGGCATGATGGAATTATTTCTCTGAACAACCCGGGCTATGTGTGCATAAAATTATTTCTGTTGCACGTCCTGGGCAGAACAACATCCTGGCCAGAATAAAGTAATGCCTTAATTCTCTGACACTAAAAAATGTTGCTGGAGAGTTTTTGCTTTCCCACGACGACTTGGTGACATTCCCAAGCACCCCCACCGTGCTTTCCTGCCCTATCAGTGCTGGGAGAGCTCCGCAGGTGAAGGTGCAAAACCAAAAACCAACACAAAACCTTGGCTGGGGCCACCCTCTCCATTCCCACCAGCAGAAAAGGACCTGCTCTGGTCCTAGACGGGGCAAATGAGGGTGATTTGACCCCGTCCCCCACTCTGTGACCTCACCCTAAGAGTCCCCAGGATCCTCTCCAACAGCCTGGTGCACAGAGGGGACATCCAGCCCATCCCGTGTCAGCTGGAGGGAGCAGCTCACATCCTCCAGATGGGAGATCTCTGACTGACGCCAACTGCCTGAGAGCAGTTCCCATTTTTTATGAATTTAGCATTTTAATGGGTATCAAGTATGGCTATCGATAGGTACTTGCAAGAGTCAAGAGCAGTCTTTGAAAATTTGGTGCTTTTTAAGCTGTGACAGAAGGGGTTGTGAATTAATTGGCCCCATTTCCATTGGGATAGAGATGGAAAACACTTTGGGGGAAGGAGCTGTTGGCTGCCTATGTCCAGAGGGAGCAGGGGCAAGCAGGGGTGGCTGCAGACACCAGCCTGACTCATGAGGAACTTCCTGAGACCACCAGCTGCATTTAGGCTGTGCCAAGTGATGTAGGAAAGGCTCCCAAATCACCAGCATTCCATCTCCTATTTAGTTATTTAAAACCTCTCTCCTTCCCCCTAACCAAGAGGCAGCAACTCCTTTGGTTTTAATGCATTTTCAGCGCAGCTGAAACTATAGATGTATTTATATAAGAAAAAAATTAAATGACTGCCTTCTTGAATATTATCTCCCCGTTTATTGTGTGCCCTCTCTCCCCTTCTCTTCCCAGAGAGACCAACCATCACATGAAAATGCTTTTCATCATCTGCAAAATTTGATGCCCAAAATAGCCCCATGGTTGCCCTAGCAACAAGCATTTATTCCCCCTCCCCCCTGCATCCCCCCCCTTTGCATATTGCTGCATATTTCTATCATCTCTTTCCAGGCACAGTTCATAAACACGGCTGCATAATAAAGAATGTTATCACCAATGACTTACAGCCCAGCTGCTGCAAATAAGATATGAAGTGGCAAGGAAATACAATTTCATGCAGCTAGGACAACAGATTGATTGGGTGCCCTTCAAATTTGATGCCACTTCTTTAAGTCTGTCCAAATTCAAAAAAAAAAAGAAAAAAAAAAAGAGAGAAAAAAAAAGTTAGTTTCCCCACCTCCCCATCTTTCCATGGTAGCAACAGACAATAAAAGTGGGAGATAATTCACTAGGACACTCATTATGTCTGCAGCAACCTTGCCCTGAGAGATTGACAATTTAAAGAGACGTGCTTCTTTTCCCTGCCACCTCCTCTACTTTTCCCCCAGCTGCCCTTCTTCATCAAAAGTCTCATTCCTCCAGTTTGGTTGCCTGTTTAATTCAATTATCTTCCCTTTCAAATTATTATTTCTGTTCAGATTACAAGCCAGAAGGTTGTTACTGATAGAGACAAGCAGCTCCCTTAATTTCATTACCATCATCTCCAAAATTTTGTCCTTGTTTTTATTTAGTTTTGGTAGCACAAGAGGAAAACCCTCTGTCCCACAGCAATCCCATCAAAGAGCACCCCATCAAGGACAAAAAGAGGTGGGCTTGTAAATTCTTCCTCACTGCTGTTGGTTCTCATGGATTCACTTTCAAGGCTTTGGAATTCTGCTTTGGAGGCTGATGTGGATGTGCAGGGAGCACTTTGTGATCTGCTGTGACACAGCAGAGAGAGGAACGGTGCTGATGGAGCTGGCTGCTGCTGCTCCCAGCAGAGAGAACATCTCTGGGTGCAGACAACTCCCCGTGCAGGGTTTGTGTCCCACATTCACCTCTCCTTTCTGTCCCCTGCCTCCTCTCTCCTTCACTAACAGCGTTCTATGGAATTCTTCTTCACCCCTGGGCGTGAAGATTGTGGCGCCTTCCTTCCTTCCTTCCTTCCTTCCTTCCTTCCTTCCTTCCGCCACTTCCTTCCCTCCTTCCTTCCCTCCTTCCTTCCCCTTTACACTGATCCCAGACACTGCAATTGTAGGGTGAAAAGCAAGACTCAAGGAGTGACACAGAGACCTCTCTGCTTGGAAATGTGCTGCAAAAGAAAATCTGGTTTGTTCCCACCTAGCAAAGAGAAGAAAGAGCCCCATCATATGTGCCGTGCAGCCTCTGGCTCCAAATTATCTCTAGGATTAGTTAACGCTAATCAATCTCCATCAATCAAATAAACCACAGAGGAGGAAATTGCTCCTTGCAGAAGCTGTTCTCTTGGTGCTCAACAGCAGCACCAACTGCTCCCAAATCCTCCCAGAGAGCCCTGGAGTCCCTCACGTGCATTTGGGGACAGCCCAGGGGCTGAAGGAAGCATTTCTCACAGCCAGGCTAACCTGCAGGCAGCTCTCTCTGCCCTGAGCACAGAGATAGGGATGCTCCTTCATCTTTTCAAGGATTTTTATTTTTTTCTTTTTCCACAGAAAGAGTGGTGGGCAGGGAAGTGATGGAGTCACCTTCCTTGGAAGTGTTCAAAACCCACATGGATGTGGCACTTGAGGCCATGGCTCAGTGGTGAACGTGGTGGTGGTACAGGGTTAGCAGCTGGACTTGATTATTTTAATTCATTAAATTAAACGTCCAGCTTTAATGATTCTGTGGCTGTCACAGACATCTTTTATGAAAAATCCTTTCCTTAGGATTTTTCCTCCTGAGAAGCTGAGAGGCCTCAGGAACAAAATGCAAACAATGGTTATCTGCTGCTGTGGAATGCAACAGGTGCATCTGGGATTGGTCTCATGGGGTTGTTTCTTATCAATGGCCAATCACAGTCAGCCGGCTCAGACAGAGAGTCCAAGCCACAAGCCTTTGTTATCATTCTTTCTTTTTCTATTCTTAGCTAGCCTTCTGATGAAATCCTTTCTTCTATTCTTTTAGTATAGTTTTAATGTAATATATATCATAAAATAACAAATCAGCCTTCTGAAACATGGAGTCAGATCCTCGTCTCTTCCCTCATCCTCGGATCCCTGCGAACACTGTCACAGGTGACTCTCTGCCTGTATCCAATGCAGGATGCCATTGCCTCTCAGTTCCCCCACTCCCATCAGGACATGGCAATAATGAGTCTAGAAAAAGGTTTCAAGCACAACCAGCTCTGATTTGTGCAGTGAACTGGATCTGACTCCTGGCAGCTTGCACTCACTGGCCCTCAGGATGTTGTGATGCTTAAATGAGTAGGACATTTGCCAGCTCTTCAGATGGAAAGCATGAAAGGAGCTCAGAACAGGGTTATTACTATTATTAAAATGAGAGATGAAGTTTTAAACCCAAAACTGCAGATCGGGAAAGTTAAAACCGTTTTCCACCTTGAAATACGTTCATCGATGGAAGAGTGGAGTGAGCACAACAGTAGCACTCATGGAGGAGTGTGCTCAGAAATGACACTGGAGGAGAGCACAGCAACGTTGGTGGATTTTTGTATCTCTCAAAGCAGAGATGAAGAAAACCAGAAAATGTGTAATATGGGAAGGAAAGATTTTTACAGACTAATTTCTGCCACCTCCTTTGAGGCATGAGCAGTCCTTTAATCTGAGAAGGGTCATTTCTGTGTCACTTCTCTGCCCTAAGTGGAGGCCAAGTTCAAGAGAACTGTGTTTCTTTTAATTTCCTTTGGATACAAGTGCTCGGATCCAGACACCCATTTATGTTTCCTGACTCAAGTAAATAAATTGAAAAAAACCCCAACTTAGTGTGTCCTATAAATACCCCATAATACAGCGAGATCCAACATCACTTTTTTTTTTTTTTTTTTACACCTAAAACCTTAAACCCTTCTGACACCCCATCCCATGACTGTTTCCCATAATCTAGGGGAACATTAAAGAGAGAGAAAAGTGGCTCTGGAAAAACGACATTTTATCTATTTCCTCCCTTCCTGCAGCCACTCTGTGCTTTTGTGTCTCAGGTCAGACACCTGCTCCCCACATCACGGTCTGAGGAGGTGATAAATGCTCCTCGGGTGGTTACAGCGGCGGAATTCACCAGGTGTCAATCTGGAACAGGCATCTCGGCTCAGTTGCCCTTCTTTGTGCTGCCAACAAGCTCTAAAAGCGGAGGAGAAAGGCAAAATAAGAAAAGGATTGACAGTTTTTCTCTCTCTGGAGGGGAGAGCTGCTGCTGAGATACTACAGGGGTCAGAGGGAGATGCTGCAACCAGCACCACTCCTAAAACTTTTTTGAGAACGGGGGATAAGGAGAATAATTTCCATGAGTTTGCCAAATTGCCACCCAGCCTGGCAGAGCCCAGTTTAATCATCCATGCACCAGGGACAGGCAGGCAGGATTGTTGAGATTGTTGAGATTTCCCACCTCAGGACTGCATCACGTTCTCGTTTGGGCAGACCCCAGGAGGGTTAGACAGGTCAAGGGAGAAGAGCCTGGTTTGGTTTTTCCCTGTCCATCTGTTCCAGATTGCAAAGCAAGATGTATTATTAGGAGGCTTTAACAGATCTACTTTGGGTAGTAAAAGAGCCCAGCCAGTGTTATACTTCAGGTGAACACAAAATGGTCCCAAAATGCACAGCTGGTCATTGGGTCTCTCACTTTTATAAGTTCTGTTGCATTTGCATATTTGAGTTAATTATCTAATTACTGCTTTAGCCCATAAAGTCTCATCCTTCTTGTTTTTCTTGTTTGTTCTCTTGGGCCTGAGATTTGGATCATTTGTCCTTGGTGCCCAGCTGGAGAAGGAATTGTTTTGTCTCCTTGCTCTGTGCAGAGAGCTCACCATCCCCTAATATGAAGCTCAGAATTACACACTAAAGCAGCACAGAATCTGAAAAATATAAAAGCTAAAACCTGAGGCATCAACCTGAGAAGTGGCTCTGCCCCAGATGTCACTGCAACACTCAGATGAGACCAAATTCCCTCTCCTGCCTGGAGGAGGTCACCTCTGGATGATTGGCAAGCCAAGATGTGGGAGAAGCTCCCATTTACCTCTTCTCTGCACCCTGATCATCCCCTGGCCAGGCACTGGTCCTCACCCAGAGGGGCAGGACAGCCCTTCCCCAGTACCACGGGCACTTGAAAACCACATTCAAATCTTACAGGCCAAGAGAGAATGGCAAATTTTCATAACCATTTTGATTCCTGCTAACTGAAGCCAGTGTAAATCTCTGCTTTTTATGAATCTCACTTACATTTCGTGCCTGACTTGTGCATAAAACTTCCCCAGATTTATACAAGCCAACTCCATAAGTCATCCCCTTCCCAATCGGGCCCTATATCTTGATGACCTTTTAGAAACCAATGACTGCTTTCCTGTTGTTATCCATAATTGGAAAAGCACTAGAGATAAGAAAATTTATGGCAATGAGTGATCTACCTGCAAGAGACAATAAAGAACACTGGGTGGTGAAAGAAGGGGAAGGAAAAATCCCACACACGCAGGCGTGGGGAGTGCTCAGATGCACAAACAGCCCTGCCTGAACTTCCCCTGCTTTTACTGAAAATCTCTCTCCTTGAGCCCCCAGTCCCCCTGATCTGCAGGACAGGTGCACCCCTGCATTTCTTGGAATTTACTTGCAAATCTTTGGGTTTAAGGTGAATGAAGCATCACATAGGAGCGGGTTCACCCCCTGAGTGGAGAATCTTGTCCACACAATCGTTTGTAAATTACATTTAAATTATTTTTATTTTTAAATTAATAACTAACTACCTGTGATCCTCAATGCAGACTTTTAAGCTAATTACACAATACTACTTAAACTCATGGGGAAGAAGATGAAGAAGTAGGTGATGAAGAAAGTGAAGAAGGAGGACCAGCCTCCGCCCTAAAACCTCCACCTTGCTTTATATATATTACTATATTTCAAAACCTTAAACTCTAAGTTTTCCATCCTGTGATATTACACACTCCTATTCAAACCACACACCTATAATACCAGTTCTATAATTTAATTTTAGAAACCTTCTCCACAGCCTCAGGTCAAATGCAGGGGTCTCCTGGGGGTCAGAGTCTATCAACACAGAAAGTCTAAAAATCTCAGTGACCAGGGTTCCAACACCATCCCTCCAGGAAAGCAGCCCAGGAGTGCAGTGCTCACGCTGCTGTGGGTGTAACACACAGGGGGGTGGGCAGGGCAGCCCTACACATCACTTTGGGGCTGATCACAGGCACATTAATCCCCTCTCCATCATCCCCAGCAATCCCTGCCAGCAGG
>VZSU01000943.1:349994-374166 GCA_013398715.1 Nesospiza acunhae
ACAAGCCCCATTCCCAGAGTGAGTTTTGGTTTGTTTTGAAGCAAAGGCTGAAATTCACTTGCTGCCACATCCCTTCTATGGCCCTGCACAAACAGATTGGGGTGTAGCACTCCTGGGTGGAGGAAATAGGAGTTGTCTGTGAGGCACAGGTCCTCATTTTGGTTGTTCCCAATAAACCCAGGACATGCCAAGACTCAAGAAGGGGAACACTTCCAGTCACATCCACTTTCCAGTCAGAGAGACCCAGGTGACCTTCTTGTCTCTAGGAACCAGAGGTGCTGAAATGGAGATTTTCTAGTCCAAGGGTGAGAGAGCAGCCACCAGCAGCACTGAGGGGGCTGAGTGTAGAGGGGAAGTCGTCCAAGCTTTGCAAGGCAGAGGGATGAAAATCTGCAAACAGACAAATAATTCATCCAGCTTTACCCTAAAAGTTGCCTTCAACTCTCTGCAAGAGCAGGAAACTCCTATGAGAGGCAGCCAGGGGAACTGCAGGGGGAAAATCCCCATTACCCCCGCATCAGCTGTAGCACACATCCTGGCAGCCTTCAGGAAATCATCCAGCCCTTTCCGCTCTCTTAATCTTCTACTGAAAAGTAGTGATGCAGGGGCAATGCTCAGTCCCTGTCATGACAGCATTTTCAGGGGCTAAAGCAGTTTAAAACGTGGCTTTGCAAAGCTCTGCTGTCACTTGAGACACACAGATACCATGACCTGCACCCACTCTGATTGCCATACAAGTGTTTGTGCTGCCCCAGCTTAAAATGGGTTCTGGCCACTGCTCAGCTTTCTTATTTGCAGTCAGGAGGATTACACAGAACTATCTGTAATAATTAACTCCCGAGAGAGAAGTTAAAGTGAAAACAGTAAGAGCAAGCAGCTCAGAACCAGAAAAAAAAAAAAAAAAAAAAAAAAAAAAAAAAAAAAAAAAATTAAACAAAAAAAACAACAAAAAAAAAAAAAACAAAAAACAAAAAACAAACAAACAAACAAAAAAACATAAAAAAAACCCCAAAACAACAGATGACAAATTCCTGGCAGGGGCTGGGATGAGGAGAGGCAAACAGAAAGGAGGAGAAGCTGTCATTGAGGAAATCCTGGCAGGTCTCCCCTACCAGCCCTTGCAAATAAAGATCTCTGCAGCTCCATTGAAGGTCGACAGGTCTGTGCAGCCCAAGGCTCCTCCAATTTGCAGCTTTTGAACTGGTTCCCAGTGAGCTCTGCCCTTTTTTTGGGATTTTTTTGGGGGGGATGAGATGGTGGCAGCTCAGGGCTGAACAGCCCTCCCTTGCTGGGGTCTCCTCCAGCTGCTCTCCTCCAGCTCTGCAGAATCCAGTCTGTGCCGAGGACATCTGTATTTTTGGATTATTCATTATGAATTGATTAGTTCATTCCACAGTCACCCTGATCATATTCTTCCTATGTACTAACATCTCAATGAATGAGCAGTCAAGTAGAAAATGAATGCATTAGTGCCTGATTGTATTACTAAGCTCTTGTATATGCTAACGAATGCAGCAGGGCTTAATTCAGCCCAATAACAAACAGGTAGTTGCAGAGTTAAGCAGCACAAGTGTCCAAATAAGAGTAAAACATCAAAAAAAAAAAAAAAAACCAAACCAAAAAAACCTCTTAATATCTTTTGTGTTTAACATTCAAATTAGCTTTGGACACGAGCGCTTGTTTGTGGAGAATTCTTTTGTCTGGGTATAGAGACATTTTCCTGCTAGGATTTTCACAATCATGACACTGAATCAGCCACTTTCGTCTCTGGCAGGGTGGAATTGATTACAAACCACCTAGTTAATTAAAAAACCAGCTTGCATTCAGACCTGCTTTTTAGCAGAAACTAAGCTCAGAAAATTATTTTTTGTAAGTCCACTGGAATTGCTATTTGCAGTAAAATATGCCAGATGAAGTTCTCTGCTGGGAACACTGAAATGAAACTTTTTTTTCCCCTTCCTTTTATTTTTATTTTATATCATACTCTGTATGAGATAATTTCCTATTTCTACCCACAGCAGCTACAATTGTACATAGAGAAAAGAAAAGCTCAGAGAAAGCACAAAAGGAACCAGGTACATTTTCTGAGCAGGTTGGCCAGGCAGGAACTTTGTCCTTGTCCATTGACTTACTGCATGATGCAGAGAATAGCAGCTCTCTGGATCACAATCTGTTCATCAAAACTTTATGAGTAATAGATGAAAAAGTCTGGAAAATTTCCACACAGGCTCAGGTTTGGCTCCCTGGCTCAGAGCAAGCAGCACAGCTGCAGACATGCACAGCCCTGCCGCGCAAGCACACCCAGTGCTGTGGCTTTTGTGGGGGCACAGAGCACACAGACCTACTCGTGCTCCCCAAATTTACAAGGATATTTCCTTTCCATAAGGATTTCTAGACAGGCTCAGATGGTGCAAACAACCAGCATCCTAACAGGTCCACATTATCCCTTCTACCAGCTGGTTACCATTATAATGTAATAGGGATAGTAGTAAAAAAAAAAAAATTAAAAAAAATTCTTCCTTCTTAGCAAGAAAAGAATCACCTAAACCACAAAAGACTCTGTAGCAGCTGTCAGAACAAGGCCTGGACAGCATCTCCCTCCACAAAAGGGTGGGCACTGACCCCTCCAGAGCCCATGGAGGTGAAATTCAGAAGAGCAGCAGCTGTGCCCAACATGACCTGAATGCAGCAGGGTGACTTGGCCGTGACACTGCATTTCTTAGGGAGCCTCGCTGGCTTAGGGGCTGGCACAAAAAGCCCTAGAAATCCCTCCTGGACTGTAGTCCTCTTGTTCCTAGAAGGGACAGTGTGACCGTGTTCGCAGGTGTTCGAGGATGAGGGAAGAGACGAGGATCTGACTCCATGTTTCAGAAGGCTTGATTTGCTATTTTATTATATATGTTATATTAAAGCTATACTAAAAGAATAGAAGAAAGGATTTCATCAGAAGGCTAGCTAAGAATAGAAAAAGAAAGAATGATAACAAAGGCTTGTGTCTCTAACAGAGAGTCTGAGCCAGCTGGGCTGTGATTGGCCATTGATAAGAAACAACCACATGAGATCAATCACAGATCGACCTGTTGCATTCTACAGCAGCAGATAATACTTGTTTACATTTTGGTTTTGAGGCTTCTCAGCTTCTCAGGAGAAAAAAATCTTAAGGAAAGGATTTTTCATAAAATGTGTCTGTGACAGGACAGCAGTAGGCATCAGGGTTGCAGAGAGGCCCTGGGCAGGGCTGGCTGCCCCATCAGGAGGTTTTTGGACCTGACACAAACCAAAGCTCTCAGTGGTGCTGGGCAGCCCTGGGACAGCAGCACTGACCCTGGGCATCCCCATCCCCTGCTCCTTGCCCCAGAACCAGGCATAGCAAGAGCCACACGGGCATGGCATGTCCCTGCCTCTGACCCAAACCCCTCCTGAGGAATTGCCCCCAGCAGGGGAATTTGGCTGCTCCTTTTGATGACTTGTGCAGGCTGACCTAGAGCAGAGGCTGGACAGAGCTAAAGAATAAAGCAGGGATTATTTAAAAGGCCTCAATGGATCCATCTTGGGCAGCACAAGAGCCCAGCCCGGGCTGCGCCCAACATGAACCAAAATGGTCCCAAAATGCACAACTGGGCACGGGGTCTCTCACTTTGATCAGTTCTGCTCCATTTGCATCTTGCAGTTCATTGTCCAATTCCAGCTTTAGCCCATCCAGTCCCATCATGCTTGTTTTTCTCTCTCCAGCCCACGGTGTTTGTGCTCTTGGGCTGAGATTTGGATCATTGTGTCCTTGGTGCCCAGCTAGAGAAGGAATTGTTTTGTCTCCCTGCTCTGTGCAGAGAGCTCACCATCCCCTGATGTGAAGCTCAGACCTACACACTAAAGCAGCACAGAACCTGAAAAATAGAAAAGCCAAAACCTGAGGCATCACTTTGACTCAGCAATGGACAGCTCCTCCCAACATCAGCCAAGGGAGATTTTCACTTCCCCTCTCTGATGAGCCTTGGCTTTGTGAAGGTGGCCAGACCCTGTGGCAGAGACCTGTCCTCCCACGGGCAGTGGGAGATGGTGGAACTGAGCACTCAAATCCACTGAACAGAGTTTAAATTAGAGCCTGCCAGAAGTGCCTGTAACAACCTGAGTGCAGAAAACTGACTCATCCCTGTGTTTTCCCCAAGCACAGACTGTGGCTGTTTGGCAATAGGCCAAATAAAATGACAGTATAAACTGCCAGATCCCAGCAAATCTCTTCTTTTGCTGCCTCTCTTCTTCACTTCCAAGAGGCAGAGTTGGTTTTGTTGCTATCCCATAGAGAAGCCTCATTCTCAGGTCTAAATTTGGCTCTCCCATCTTCTCAGTAGGCAAAGTGACAGAGGGATTGGTCTCGTAGATTGAAAAGAATCTCTCCAAGAATCAGTCAATCCCAGAGATGCATTTGGGGTCTCTTCAACCAGTAGGGAGACAAGTGGGCTTTGAGTCCTGGCTGTGGGGAGCATGGTTAAGGACTGCTGAGGTTTTGGTGGGAGGTCCCATCACCACCCTGTGAAAAATGCATATTTTATGATTGGCTTTTCCAATCATAAAATATGCATTTTTAGCTTTTTTCAATTTCAAATATTGAAATGAATATTATATGTGTTATGTTAGAAAGTGATGCTGTATTAATTTTCTCGAGTAGTGTGTTAAATATAGTTTTAGGTTATAACATAATGTTAAAATAGAAACTATGCTATGTAAGATACTTTTTTTTCTAAAGAAAGGACTTGCAGCAGATAGCAGCCATAGGACACCTAAATCTTTCAGAGAAAGAGAATTTATTGCTCCATTATCAGGAGAAATGAACTCCTTCCTGCCTTGCTCAGCCATGAAGACGCTGTCAGGATTATGAGGAAGAAGTTGAGGATGACCAGACAGAATCCTTTGTTTGAATGGAATTTATGCATCGTGTATGAGATGTATGAATATGCAACAGGTTATTGTTTTTAAGCGTTAATCCTCTGTTAATGTGGGTCCTTTTTTTTGGCTTATTTTGCCCAGAATAAGGTACCCAGACTGTCCGTAACTCTTTGTTTCTATTGTCTCATATTATCCTAATCCAAATTGTCCGAATTTTTATTACTCTAATTACATTGCTATTTTTACAACCATTTTATTACTATTAAACATTTAAAGTTTTAAAAACAAGTGATTAGCGTTTTTCACAACCCCAGGGGCTGCACCCAGCTTGAAGGGAAGGTTCAGCCCTTGATGCACTCCACAGGTGAGAGCCCTCACACAGGCACAAAGGAGCGAAGGCTGCCAGAAATGCTGAATTCATCAGCCTTGCTCTGCGTGGGGAAGAGATGTGCAGGCTTAAAAAATGCATGGGAACAGTCTGGTGTAAGTGCAGATGAAAGCTGCTGGGCCCCAGCTCCCGCGAGAGCTCTGCGGCAGCAGCAGGAGTGGCCACGTTCAGACTTCCCCAAGGATTCCCAGAAATAAAATTGAAAGGATTAACCCCAGAGAAGGACTCCAGAGGTGCTGCCGCCTTCTCAGGGCCTGGGGCAGAATTGGTCCTGGAACAGGGGGTTAGCTCAGGCCAGCAGGAGAGTCAGGCACACCCCTGGCTCCCTGCAGCATCTGTTAGTCCAGCAGAGATCCTGGGTTTGCAGTTCAGGGGTGTTTCCACTAAGAACCACAGTGAGACCATTCACTCCTCTCATACAGCCCACCAAAGAGCCATTTGTGATAATGACCAGCCTTGGTTTCATCTTGGAAATCTTTAATAGACTCCTGTATATTATTGAGGTTTTAATGGAGCTAGGAGGAAACCAGGAAAATACCACAGACTATATGAAGATGCTGGTTTTGTTTTCTGTATTCTGAATAAACCACTATTTAAATTTTTTTGACAATATTTTCTATATTCCCCTCAGAGAAATTTGTATTTATTATTTCAGATTTTTCACCTCATCTTTTCTTTTATTCCTTCACTTCCCCCCCCACCCCCCGCACCTTCTTCCTACAGCCACAGAAGGAAAAGAATAAAATAAATAGGAAAAAGAAGCAGTGATGGCCCCATTGCCAACCTTCCAAGAGTATCTGCTCCTCACAAATCAGACCTTTTGCTCTCTCCCAAGGGCTGGGAGCTGGAGGAGGCAGCATGCACCAGCCCTGGGCAGGGAGCAGGATGCAGCCCATGAACTGTGAGACAGGGAAGTTGTTGGAACCCAGGACATTGCTCTGGCTTCCCTGGGTGATTCAAAACCCTGGCAGGGGGCTCAGAGACTTTGGCAGGGAGTCAAAAACACCTGTGCCTTTGATTTTAGTCCATGGAAACAATTACCAACTTTGTGTGAGGATTTACAAACCACAAGAGTTTGAGTAGAATGATACTGAATTTGTCACAGGGTGAAAAAGTAGAATTTTGGGGTTTTAGAATGTGGGTTCAAGAGGCAAGATGGAGGAATCTGGGCGTGTCCTGTCCTTCTCCTTCTTCTTCTTCTTGTCCTCCACCTTCTGCTGTGATGGTGGCACTTCTGGATTGGTTTAGAGTAGAGACAGACTGTCTAACATAGGTGATAGGTATTGGAAAATTATTGTAAATAAAGCACACATAGCTGTTAGTATAAAAAGCCAACCCCACCCCAAGGGCAGGGACTGTGCCACAACCCGACCTGCTGGACAGACTTCAGCAGGTCAGAGCAAGAATGGAACAGATAAGAGAAAATAAACAACCTTGGAAAGCAGAACCGAGGAATCTGGACTTCTTTGGTCATGGGGCTGGGGAAAAAAAAGAGACTTTCTAACACCTTGGGGCCATCTCAACCACAGAAACCAGAGAGGAAGTGACAACTTTTGATAGGACATGACTGGGACAATCATCTGGTCTTCCCAAAGCTGGACACATACTGGAAGAGGGTCACCAAACCTGTTCATCTGCCTTCCCTGGAGAGAGGCCATTCTCTGTTCCTGGTGGAGGGGGGATCTCCAGGCCCCTGTGAAGGAAAGAGACAAGGAAAGGAGGATGGGACCCTCCTTGACAGAACCAGACAAGGGCAGCAATGGTTTGCCCATCTCAGAAACATTTTGCTCACCCAGAGACAAACAGAACCTACCTGGTAACTCTACAGTCCCAAGATTTGTCCTGGACAAACAGGATAAACTTCTCCATAGAAATTATCTCCTTGACATTAGCTGGGTGTTCCTGAGCCTGAGGAACAAACTCCCTGGAGAACAGGGATAAAACCTCTCCAACTGCCAGGTTATCAAATGTTTATGGTAATCAAAGGGAGATGGTAATTATATTTGACCCCAGTGGGTGAGCACAAGTATCAGGCAACCTGGGCACAAGTACTCATGATTATGAGCTCCTGGACTAATAAAGGCAATTAGATATAAACAGAGGCATCAGTAGCAAATGAAAGTAGGACCTCTGTTCCCAAACACAACTCTGGCAGTGGAGTGTTTTGATCTATCCAAGCAAAACTGCTTCAGATAAACAAATTTTATGAGCACATGCTTCACTCAACATGTGCAACAGAGGAGCTCTCCAGTTTTACCTCATGTCTCCCAGAGAAAGGAGGAGTTTTGAGGTTTTACTCTTGGAAGTGTAACTGCCTTGGAGGAGACCCTCACAGAGATTAGAAGTTTTATATTACACAGTAATATAAACATAAATAGCATTTATAAATATAAAATAGCAGTTCATAATGTAAGGAAAGTCTTGTCTTGCTTCATCAGGAAATGAAGTACACAAGAAAACTGTCCTGCAAAATCTGCAGGAATTATCCAAGCAGTTCAGAAAAGGGACACAGGGCTGGGCAAAGTCAGACAAACAGGCCTGCAGACAGATGTTTTGTGTTAAAAGACAAAAAAAGAAAAAAAAAAAGAAAAAAGGAGGAAAAAAAAACAAATCCCAAGACATCATGGCCTAAGAAACAAAACAATCCTCAACACTATTTTAACCTGGAAAAAGCATCTCTGCAAGTAGCCACACGCATCAAGCCCTGGAAGTGTTATCTGGAACAATAGACCCCACTATAGAGATCTTTATCCCATTTTCTAATATTTCCAATCCCTACATACTCAGTTATATCCAGAAGTGGATCTAAAAAATGCCCCTGCCTTACCTCACCATTGCTCAGAGTAGGAAGGCCACGCATGTTACTCCAGGGCTTACCTAAATACTGTTCAAAACCAGGAAAATAGGTCTAAATGATTTCATTTTTTGTTATCAGTCATGTTTAGTCTTCAGAGTTACTTTCCATGGCCTCAGGAGGAGCTCATGTCTTTGGAAGAGCTTTCACAGAGCTGGAAAGGAGCGCAGGGTGGGAAATGCCTGCTCTGGATTTTGTACCAGAGCTCTTGGAGCAAAACACTTTGCTGAGGCAAGAGCTGGAGAGCAGGAGAGAGGCAAAGTGAGAGGATAATCTAATTTGCTCAACAAGATCAACTCACTTCATCCAAAAGAAAGAATTGGGATCTACTGCTATGGGCACCCAAAATAGCCACAGGTGGTGTCCAACACGTGGACCTACCTCACACACCTCCCAGGGGTGTTCCTGATGGTGCCACCACCACACAGGACCATGTGCCCCCCCAAAGCGCACAGCCAGCTCACTGCTGAGGGAACCAGAGGCCAAAGGAGCCCTTGCTCCAGGTCTCCCATCCCCTGGAGGCAGCACAAACGCCACACAGGGCTGGCCATGACAACAGCAGACTGGGAGCCCAGAAAGTGATGGGCACACCATATTTGTTGCTGCTGTTACCTGTGCCCAAAGTAGGATCTGAGGCAGCTCTGGTGCCTTCAAACTCCTTTTCCCATGGTACTCTCAAGACTCACAGCCAAACCACTGGGGTGGCCAGGGAATAGGCATGGAGGAACTTGTCCAAAATTTGACCCCATGTCCTGAGGTGACTTTATGATGTTGAATTGTATCCCCATTCATCTGTTTGGCCCAGAAATAAGTTTTGCACCTTTAAGATTGGTTCTGAGAGTGAAGGGGGGAGAGAAGAAGCAGCAGTTTTTTGTCAGACACTGCTCTCACTCCTCCACATTCCTGCCCCTGGACTGTGTTGTCTGCAGATGGACAGACAGCAGGACAGAGCTCTCCTTTGCTTTTAGTTATTTTTTAGTTAGCTGAAGCAGAGAATTTCCCTGGACTGTGGGTTTTCTTTTCCTTGGAACTGTTTAAACTTGCTCTGGACTGAAAACCCAGAAAATCATGGGGACCTCACACCTGTGGCCCACTGGGCCAGGCCTGGAGGGGCTGGTAAGAGACTGAGTGAGCTGAGCTACAGCCCACAAAGGGGACCTTCTGAGCGTGTCATCTCTTCAGATTGGCAAGAGGTTTTATTGTTTAATATTGCTGAATGCTCTGCCTGTTAAATTAACAGGTTTTTTTTGCTTTTCTCCAAGGAAATCTTTTCCCAAATCACTTGGGCAAGGGGCCGCTTAAATATGCTTTCTAAAGGAACCCCTGTGGAGGTTTTCTCCCAAATTTGCCCTAAACCAGGATACCCCAGCTTACACAGGAGCCCCTCCCCAGCCCTCCAGCATCTTTCTGAGCAGACTGGAATCCTTCAAAGTGCATTCTGCCTCTCCTTGGACAAAACCAAAACCAACGGAGGCTGGGAGCCAGGAAGAAGAAGCCAAAGCATGGGCTGTGGAAAAGAGGACACAGGTTGTTGGTGTTCTTCTGGCTTGTTGTTTTTATTTTTTTTTTCTTCTTTTTGAGGAGCTGTAGTGTCATCTTGTTTTATTTCCTGGCACTGCAGGCTGCTGGCAGGATGACTTGGTTGCCAGGGAAACCACTGGGGAAGTGCAGAGGGGCTGCTGCCCACATCTGGGCACCACAGCCAGGCTGCCAGCGAGGATCCTGCTGCCTGCAGCCCTGCCAGGCCAGCCTGCAAGGAGCAGAAACAGCAGCCAGCCAAGCAGCTGCTCCCACAGTGCCCAGGTTAGGGGCTGGTCTCAGTCCCCAGAGCCAGGGAGTGAGCCCTGCGTGAGGGTCAGGCTGTACAGCCAGCCCTCACCCACCAGCAAGGACAGGGTTAGCCCAGTGCCTCAGGCAGGCTCTATTTTTATTATTTTTTTATTTTTAAATCGCTGCCATTAGGAGGATTGTTATGGTTGGCAATTTGCAATAATCAATTTGAAACCACAGTTTGATTAGTTAATGCACTTTCTGCTGCTCTCTGCTCTTAATTTGATTGGGAGGAGAGAGGGGGGGATTTGTTTCCTGGTTTGTGCATGTGGCGACACATCCCTGCTCCCGTGGGGCTGTGGCATGTCCCAGCCAGGGGCAGGACAGGCTGGGAGTCCCCTGCCTTCTCCAGGATCCTTCTCCATCCTTCCTCACACCCCCTCAGGCTCAGCCTCTCCTTTCTGCCTCCCCAGCTCCGCACAAAGGGCCGTGGGCACAGGGGTGGGCAAGGCAGCTCTGGAGCAAAAGGAAAGCTGAGCATCAGCTCCAGAAATATCTGTAATGCATGAGAATATCCAAAATAAACTCCAGGCAGGCACTGCTCTTCACACTTGCCTGTAATGTATGATTATCCTGAAGGTTCTCACTTCAGTGCCCACACATTATTCCCACCAACAGCAGAGAGAGTAACAAAGCTGGAGAAGCATTTACAGGAAGGAAGAGAAGGAAATGCATTTTCCTCTTCCTTTCATGATCTATCCAGACTCCAAATATCTTGTATAATCCATATTTTTCCACAGAACCTGCCCAGCTTGTTAAAGCAATGCAGGAATCAGCAACCAGCTCTTTTAGAAGCTGACACGGGTTTGTCCATGCTAATGCACAAATCCTCTCCAGGGTATCCCATGGCTTTGCTGGTATTCCACACCAAGGCCTCCTCTCCAGGGTATCCCATGGCTTTGCTGGTATTCCACACCAAGGCTGGCTCCACCACAAGCCCCAAACCCCAGAAGGATGATGCTAATGCTGAATATCCAGCAGCCAACACCCAGTTTCCCAATCTGGAGAATTGGGAGAAAATCTCAATCTGGATTGGGAAAATTGGAGAAATCCCAATCTGGAGCTGAAAAGCACCCAATACCTTGACTCCAAGGCTCATCTGGGCAGCCCCAACCTTCCCAACTTCAGGAAGAGCTGTGACAGTCACTTTGGAAAGGACTTTCCACCTTAAAAATTACAGTGTTGTGACACAATACATCTTCCCCAGCCACTCCAAGCCAAGTCACTTCTGAAAAAAGAGTGATTCCTGTTTTAGAAGAAAAATGAAGTACAGGCCAAGCTCCTTTGGAACTTGCATGTCCCAAATTGTAGAGGGGATGACCACAGAATGAGCAGGGGAAACTCCATTGCTGTGAGGGTGTCACAGAGGCTGAGTCTGCATTCAGCAGTCACAAACCCCAGACCAGCCTTGGTGTACAGAGTGGTTAGCAGAGAACCAGGGGGAATATTTCCATCCATTGCCTTTTACTACATCCCCACCAAGGCGACTTGGGCATTGCCAGAGCCCAGAGAATCCCAAATTGCTCCTCTCTGTAACTTCCCAGGAGTCAGCTGGGGCCACCCAGCTCAGAGCTATTTTCTGCCTCTGTCACTCATGCTGTCTCTCAGAGCTCTTCACTGCTGCTCCTTCCTTTCCCTTCCTGCTCACACTATTCCCAAACTAGGCAGCTTCCTCCACCCACCTCTCCCTGTCCCCAAATCTGTGTTTGATGATCTGTTCCCATCTCCTCAGCTATTCTCAGCACCATGTACCAAAGATACACCAAGCAGAGAGGTTGTGACGCTCCACTCTGCCGCCCTAAGTGAGCAAGTTTATCTCTGTGCCATTAAAGGGAAAGGAAAAACCTGACAAATCCATTTTTTAAAAGCCTTTATACATCCCACCTGCTCACTGTGGCATTCACATTCTCTGAAAAAATTCCTGCGCCCAGGATTTTCTCCTGGGAAGCTGAGAAGCCTCAGAGAAAAGGAAAACAATTCTTATCTCATTTGCTTCTCCTGTGTTGTGCTCTTGTGCAATGTGTTTGGAGATTGTTTACCCACAGGTGATTGTTCCATTGGATTCTGCTGTGAGTTGTTTTCACTCTTTGGCCAATCAGGGCCAAGCTGTATCGGGACTCTGGAGAGAGTCAGGAGTTTTTATTATTATCTTTTTAGCATTGTGTTAGTATCCTTTCTGTATTCTTTAGTATAGTATAGTATCCTTTAATATAATATAGTATCATAAAATAATAAATTAGCCTTCTGAGAACATGGAGTCAGATGCATCATTCCTCCCGGCCACAGGGGTCCCTGCGAATACAACAGCTAACGGAGCATCCTTGAGAGAAATCTGGATTGTTGTGGCTGACATTACCTGGTGCAGTAATTAGAAGCTGTATTTACAGCCTTGCTACCATTTTAATGCTGTTTTGCATCTGTTGTGCTCTCACTTAGAGAGGAAATGTAGTGGGGAACATCTGTTTCCTTCTGCTGGCTCCGGCGGCGTCCCCGGCCAGCGATTTCCCCTCTGTCATTATTTCAATTACCGCGGCAGGGACATCTCCCTGCAGCAACAGGTGCCAGTCCCTGGCCAGATTTGCCAGCAGAGCGGAGGTTTGAGGTGGCCCTGTGGCATTCCCATTCTCTGAACAGAGAGAGACATCATTTTCTCACCCTGGATTTTTCCTGGAGAAGCACGGAGAGAAGAAGAAAAAACAATTCTTATCTCTACACTTTGCTCCTGTTGTTTTTGCACACGTGGATTGTGTTAGGAAGATTGTTTACCCGAAGTGATTTGTCAGTTGGATTCTGCCGAGGATGGTTTTGTTTCCTTGGCCAATTGGGTCAAAGCTGTGTCCTGGCTGTCTCAGACAGTCACGGCTTTTTCTTTAGCATCCTTTTAGTATCTTTTGTATAGTAGCTCTTTAGTATAGTTATAATATAGTATTAATGTAATGTAGTACAGTTTTAATAAAGCAATTTTTGTATAGTATAGTATCTCTTTAGTTATCATAGTATTAATGTATAGTATACTAGTATTTAGTATAATAGCATTAATGTAATATAGTATACTCATATTTAGTATAGTATAATAGTATTAATGCAATATAGTATAGTTTTAATAAAGCACTTTTTTGTATATTATAGTATCTCTTTAGCTATCATAGTATTAATGTATAGTATAATAGTATTTAGTATAATAGCATTAATGTAATATAGTATACTCATATTTGGTATAGTATAATAGTATTAATGTAATGTAGTATTGTTTTAATAAAGCAATTTTTTGTGTAGTATAATATCTCTTTAGTATAGTTATAATATAGTATTAATGTAATATAGTATAATTTTAATAAAGCAATTTTTCAGCATTCTGAACCAATGGAGTTAGAGGCCAATCATTCCCAGATGTTGGGGTCACCCTGGATTCAACTGACCCCACTGTCAGTTTGATTCAAGGCACCCCCAGGACCCCTCTCAGCCCAGGGTCTGTGATCCCTTTCCCTTCAAACCCCAACCATTGGTGTTTGGTCACCTCACAAAAAGGGATGAAGATAAAGCAGAGACATTTAACTCCTTCACCTCTCTTTTTACCCCACTCTGTTATGCCTGGAGCCCCAGGCTGAAGAATCCTGACTCAGGGAGTGATAAGATGAAAGTTAGCTTTGGAATTGTACAGGATTTACTGCTGCAACTGAATGCATTTGAGACAATGGAGCTGATAAAATCCATCCCAGGGGACAGAAGGAGCCCTCTCACAGTTATCCATCCATGGTCCTGGGAACCCAGAGCAGTCCCAGTCAACTGGAAGCTGGCAAATGTCTTTCCAATTTTCAAAAAGGGCAAGAATGAAAACCCTGGTAATTATAGGCCTGTCAGTCTCACATCAGTGCCTGGTGAAATTATGGAGAAGATCATTCCAGGAGTTATTGAAAAACACTTGAGAGACAATTCAGTCAGTGGACTAAACCAAGGTTGATGAAGGGGCAGTCAGGCCCGACACTCCCTGAATATCCTTTTATTACAAAATTACCCTCCCAGGGGGCACAGGGAGGCTGTGGGTGTGGGCTTTGGGGATTTTAGCAGAGCTCCTGATGCTGTCTCTCACAGTAACCTTCTGGACAAGGTACCCAGCAGGCAGCTAGACATGTACCAAACAGGGTGGTGAAGGGTCAAGCTCCACCAGAAAATGGGACAACATCTGGCTGGGGGCCAGTCAGGACTGTTCTCAATTTTGGGGCCCATGCTCTTGTGTTTTATCAGTGACCTGGACAGAGGAGTTGAACACAAACTAAGTAAATTTGCCAACAGAGTTATATCAGGAGGTCCAGTTAATTCCCTTGAATGCAGAGGAGAGACTTTATGGCTTTATGGAGAGATCTTGCTACAGCAGAGCTCTGGGCAATCAGGAATTGAATTAAGTTTAACAATTTCCACATTCTGCACCTGGCATGTGCAAACCTGGCTGTAGGTATGGGATGAGGGATCAGAGGCTGGAAAAGCTGGTTAAAGCTGCGTCAGAGGAAGGTCATATTGGCTGTGCTGAAAGAAACTGAGAGGGTGATCAGGCGCTGGAATTGCTCCCCAGGGAGGTGGCCATGGCCCCAGCCTGCCAGACCTCAAACACAGTACAGCCCTCCTGGATACATGGTTCAGCTTCAAGGTTGTCCTGTTTGGAGCCAGGGGTTGGACTCTGATCCTCACAGGGCCCTTTCAAACTCGGGATATTCCAGAATTCTCTGCTCCCACCCAGCTCAGAAGTGCATTGGCAATTCCTCCATGACACCCTGGATGAGCAGTGCCATCAGTGTCATTGCATTGCACTGAAGGAGGGGCGTTCAGACAGCAAATCACTGCTGAATTGGTTATTCCCGGACACATTTATCTCTGTTTTCAAATCACTCAATCCCTCCTGACCCTGCACCCAAGCCAATGCCACCAACAGCTTGAGCACACTCAGGCTGCGCCACAGAGATCCTCCACAAGCACCACAGGCCTCCAGCTGCCCCTTGCACCCCCAGAGCCTGCAAACACCCGAGGAGGCTGTGCTGAAAAGTACAGCCCTGAAAAACCACACCCAGCCAAGTCTATTGTGGCTCTCAATCCATAATCCCGTTTTCCTGTCTCATTCCCAGTGTTCCACCTGAGGAATGTGTGAAACGGGGAAATCTCTGTCACAGAGCTGCCAGAGCTTTCACAAAGGCACCAGGCTGTTGTCTGACCTGTCTTCCAAGGGGAAAACTGCAGCCCAGGCAAGGGAAGTGGCTGATTCCTGTCTTGGCCAAGCTCACCCAGCAGGTTTCCAGCAGCCTCAGAGGTGAAAACCAAGGTCTCCCATCCCTGACCAAGCCCAGAGCCCAGCTCCACAGTGCTCCAGGTAACTGAGCTGGAGGCTAATGCTGTGCCCTTTATCTTCCCATACTCTTCTCTGCACTCCCCCAGCTTAGTCCAAGAAATTGTCTGGATTAGAAAAATGATGTAAATGCAGCCAAAAAGCATTTTGGATCCCTGCACTGATCCAGGTGTGGACACAGTCCTCCTCCTTCTGGTTTCAGCTATTCCAGGCAGCACTGAACCAAGCTAAAGCTGCACCAGAGCTCCTGCTTGCTCAGGCTGGAACTGTGTGCTCTCACTGGGACTGGTTTTACCAAAGCTGGGCTCAGACAGGCTGGGGAGGGCACAGGAGGAGACAGCCTGGGCTTGCAGGGAGGAGGTACCAGGTCAGAAAGGTTATCCTGGGTCTTAAGGGTCAGCCTTAGGTCCTGTTTGGAAAACCAGGTGCTTTTCCAGCAATGGCTCTGCTCCTCCCTGACTTCTGACAGCTCTGCAGCAACCACGGGATGAGGAAATCTGCCTGCACAGGACTCTGTGCAGATGTGAGGAGACCTTCCTGCAGCTCTTTGCTTTCCACCATCAGTCTGTGGTCAGACCCTTTCCTGATTTAGACTCCTTGCCCTGATCTGTCCTGCCCAGTCAAATTGAGCTGCTCCAGGCTGGTGCTGCCTCCCTATCTCTGCACATCAGCACTGAGCACCACAACCTCCCCAGAGCAGGGCAGGGCTCTCCAGGCAATTCCACACCACAAACCCCTGATAGTCAACAGCAGCATCTGGAAAATGCACCAGGAAAACCACTCTGCTCCACAGCAGGTTTAAGGAGAGCCAGGGTTGTGCAGGTTTTTTTTGTGCATTAAAGCCAGCAGAAGGTTCTTAGCTTATTTAGGTCAATTAACTACAGCTTTCAAATTAAGTTCTCATCTCGTTTTACAGATAGGCTGTAAGCAAAGCGTAAAAAAAGGGTCAGCTGAGGAGAGCAGAGCCCGGGTTTTCCACACAAGGAATTTAATCCCAAAGGGCAGAAACAGAATTGAGATCAAGGGAGAGCACAGAGACCACCTAAACAACGCCTGCTGCTTCTCCCACTTGCTCCTCCTCTGCTCTGTGCCCCAAACCCGAGCCAGAAGAAGGTGGAAGGAGAGGCTACACGAAGAGCTGAGCAGGGGAGCCATTTGTGGCACACTCCAGCACATTTCAGCGTTCTCCCGGAGCCAGCAAGGGCGGCCCATATTCTGGAGTGCCATCTACTGGCATTTTTATCTCCTTGCCAACCCCGGTGCAAGAAGGGCGCTCCGGCTGCAGTCAAGCACTTGAAAAATTGTAAATTAAAGCCAACACCGGTGCAAGAAGGGCGCTCCGGCTGCAGTCAAGCACTTGAAAAATGCCAGAATCCAGATAACCCCAGGCCAGTCCCCTTGTACAGGTGCATCACAACACATAGTGGAATAATAAGATCATGGAGCACTTTGTATCCTGTAGGAAAAAGCCCCTTTCGTACACCAGATGGATGGTGCTCTCTTAATGAGCAGCTATTCAATATTTTTCTTTATCCTCATCCTTCAATATGTAGTTCTGTGTCCTGGGCATGGCACGCTATTGAAGTCCTGGGCTAAATAATGAGCTATTAATTTTCTCCTGGGCTTTCACAGCATTTATTAGCACAGTATCTGAGTGGTTTGCAAACATTAATTTGCCTGAGAGCAGCCCTGCAAGAGAGTGGAATTATTCTTGTGCAGATGGAGAACTGAGGCACGGCCAGTTTAAAACCAGAAGGGTACCCTGGGCTTGGGTGCTCCAGCTGAGATGCAGAAAGGACCCATTTTTCAGAGCTGTACAAATCAAAGCTTTTCAGGGCACCACATCCACAACCTCTGTTGTGGGAAATCCAGGACTCCTGTACAACTGACCAATATGATCAAGCAGAAGTCATTTATTGTTCACATTACAAACATATTTATAGATTCTACAAACTGCAAAGTACACACTTCTTGACTGGTGCTTTTGTCTTGTTCACTCATTTTCTGCTTGTATTTCTATGATTGGTTACAATCCAGGTGTTTCACAGCCCTATTATTTACTTCTTGCAGTCATAGTATTTGGTTTTTCAGCCTCATTTTTCTTAATTTAGCATAATTTATGTTCTAATAGCCTTGATGAATTCCTGAGGCTTTGATAACAAATTTAGAAACAGGCTGGCTGGTGCACACTGTGGCTTAACCCTTGCAAATACATTACAACAAACCTCCACCTTTGGCTGTGAGCCCCCAGCATTCCCCATCCCATCTGGTGCCTGAGCTGGGAGCCCAGCAGCTCTGGGGTTCATCTGAGATGAAATTTCTCCACATTTTGTCTGACACTGCTGCAGCCCAGGAGCTCCAGAGAGACCCAGTCCCCAGAACCTTTGCTGAAGATTGCAAGGCAAGATGTTTTCTGTTACCATCTGTATGGCAGATTACCTTTGTCAAGTGGGCAGTTTGCCTTATCTCTCTTTGAGTGACCACAATCGCTCCTCCCTGAGGAGGGGACACCTGCTGGTAACAGCTATTGAATGTCCCTGCATGGCTGATAAGAACTACAGCATCCCATTGGGAGATGTGAGCCCAGAGGGAGGAGCCAAGCATTCCTACCTGGATATAATCTGGAGATTCTGGAACACCAGCACAGCTTCTCCACTGGATTTCCCAGAGGAACAGCAGCTGCCTCTTCTTCCACTGGATCTTCAGAGGAAGAGACTGCACCTTTCTCCAGGATCCCTGCTCCAGCAGAGCCACCCCTGACACTGCAGGAGGGCTGAGCCCCAATTCCAATGGGACTGCTGCCAGCACCCTGACCCACAGGGTGTCAGGCTGTGTTCTGACTCTGTCAGTGCTGTTCTAGTGTACTGCATTGTTTATTTTATCCTTTTATTTTTTTCCTTTTCCTATTAAAGAACTGTTATTTCCTCCTCCCATATTTTTGCCTGAGAGCCCCCTTAATTTAAAATTTATAGCAATTGGGAGGGGTGGGGAGGGTTTACATTCTCCATTTCAGGGGAGGCTCCTCCCTTCCTTAGCAGACTCCTGTCTTTCCAAACCAAGGCAACATTCTACAAAAACCTGCATAACCCTGCCTCTTCTTAAACCTGCTGTGGAGCAGAGTGGTTTCCAGAAGCAGCACAACCCTCTGGGATGGTCATCTCTGAGCACAGCCTAAACAATCCCTTCAGTTTGGGGCAGCCAGATTTACACTGTGGGTCCTCCCAGAGACCATCTCTTCCCCAGAACACAGCCCACCACAAAACATTCCCTCACACACCACTGGCAAGCTAAAAATTTGGGTAAGAAGACCAGAAATCACAGCAAAAATGTGCCAAAGGAGGAGAGGGCAGGAGCAACACAGACAGAGTGGAGCCCCTGCCACCAAACAATAATGGTCCCTGTTGATAATAACCCATAAATACAGCACATGGGGAGACAGCAAAAGCTCATCAGTATTCCCTGTCCAGGGAGAAAAATGGGTTATCCTACCTCTAAATCCAGTGAGCAGCATGACCCAGCCCATGTGAGGACTTACAGCAACCCCACACTGAGAGAATGGTGCCAGGCTGCCACAGCAGCTCTCCAGGCTTCAGAAGGTGTAAAGGAGATCCAGAACAGAGCCAGCTCATCACAGGAGAGGGCAGGGGAAAGAATGAGTCCCTTCTTTGACACATCAGCCAGGCTGCAGCCACCACAGCCACCCAGGAGAGGAAGAACTCAGGCTATGGCTGAGTGTGGAGCTCAGACCCAGCTGCTTCACATCCCCACGTTTTTGGTGGAGGCAGAGCTTCAGTTCCCCTGCTCCAGGGCTGGTGAATCTCATCATGGCAGAACCAGCCTTTCACTCTGTCCTGACAGGGCATTTTCCAGCCCCTGGTCACTAATTTCACTTCACCCAGAAGAATCACAAAACCATTTTGGGGGACCAGAAGTCAGTGTTTTATATTGTATTTCAAGAAGAAAGAACTAATCACATCATGACTATTACATTTTCTTTTTACTCTTCATCCTTTCCAGTCCCTTAGCCCTCCTAAGATCTTATTTGCATTTTTGATCAGACCCATACACCAAGAGAAAGCCCTCAGGGAGCTGGTTGTAACAGTGTCCAGGTCCTTTTCCTGGGCTGAATCAATTAATTTACACCCCTGGGAATAAAATGGATTTTTCCTGCCAACGTGTACAATTACTCCCTGCTTTCATTGGTAAGAGAAGGGGAGACTGAGGCTCTGAAATGCAAAGTCGTTTGTGCGAATCATCATCTCCAGCAGCAAAAGCTTCCCCCTGGTGCTGTGATCCCAGGTGAGGCAGCACCTCACCTGTGAGGGAAGGAGCTCCAGGAGTCACCCAGGCTCCTCCTTGCTCTGTGTCACAATCTGTCCTTACAAATGGGTTTTGTGATGGTTTGTTGAGTGATCTCAGAGTGCAAAAAACCAACATTTTCAGCTTGCCAGAGGTGTGTGAGGGAATGTTTTGTGGTGGGCTGTGTTCTGGGGAAGGGATGGTCTCTGGGAGGATGTACAGTGTGAACCTGGCTGCCCCAAACTGAAGGGATTGTTTAGGCTGTGCTCAGAGATGACCATCCCAGAGGGACGTGCTGCTCCTGGAAATCCCTCTGCTCCACAGCAGGTTTAAGAAGAGGCAGGGTTATGCAGGTTTTTTGTAGGAGGTTCTGGGGACTGGGTCTCTCTGGAGCTCCTGGGCTGCAGCAGTGTCAGACAAAATAAGGAGAAGATTCATCTCAGATGAGCCCCAGAGCTGCTGGGCTCTGCACAGCTGTTTGTGGTAATAATCAAAACCAATGCAGCTTTATTGAATGACCACAGCAAATGCGTTGGGGAGGAATTGGGAAAAAAGGGATCATGAAGCACAGCAGGAGGAAAACCTTGCAGAGAGGTTGTCTGGGGATTTTCAGCCCAATTTGCTATTTTAAGATCCTTCAGCTCAATTTCCTCCTGCATTTCATTTAGGTGCCTTTTTTTTTTTAATTTGGGGGTTTTTTTGTTGTTTTGTTTTTTCTCAGTTTTTTTTTTTTTTTTTTTTTTTTTTTTGAGCACAAAAACATGGACAAAATCCTCTCTGAGCTGGCAGCTGGGAATAGGTTTTCCCTCACCTCACGGTGGGAATATTGTTGCTTGATAGGAGAAGAAAGGAAGAACAGCCTGGTGTGGTCTAAACCTCCTGCAATTGGCAGCCAGTGCTTTATGGACCCCAACAAGTTTCTTGGGGGTGCCAGAGGTAAAATGAGATAAAATCCTTTGCCAGGTCTTGCCTTGCATGAAAGCTGAGCCACCTCCTTGCCCCACAACCCATGCAAAGGCAACAGCACTTTTAGAAATGTCCAAATTAGCTAAGTTATTAATAGTTATAGTATTATGTAGTATTATATAGTATTATTAAGTTATAATAGTGTTTCCCTGTTCTTCTAAGTTCTTCTAAGCCTTCTAATGTTCACATTTTTGTGATGGAGTTCTTAGGCACTTTTATGTAAATAATAATTGTTTTTGTATTCTTTTCTGGAAGAGGAGAAATTTGATGGACTGTTAATTTGACCAGTGTCATTAGAAAAGTGGCAATTTCATCCTCCAGTGCAAGGTTACATTTCCAATTTTATGTATATTGAGGTCAAGAAATAAATTTCCCTTCTTTTTTACCTTAGAAGTTCCAGCATATGTGTTGTTTTATTTTGTGTCCTATTGTGAAATAATAATTATTAGTTATTAATAATCTCCAAATGCAAATGCTGCTGATTAACCACTCACAGTGTCCCTTTCCTCCCCTCCCTCATCCTGACTTTTTAGTTCCTCTCATTCCCTCCTCCCTGTGTTCTCCCTCTCATTTCCATCAAGCACTGCTTTGCCCATTTGCCTGACTCTTCTCCAGCTATCCTGGAGGGTTTTCGAGGGTTTTCATCCAGTCCTGTCCTTTCCCAGGGGCACCAACACCCTCCTCCCTTGCTGTCCTGGGCACTGGAAGCTTTTCCCAGCAGCAGCACATCCACCAGGCTGCAGGGAAGAGCTGCCAAAGGCAAAGGCCAGCAAGAACAATTTACCAAAAACCCACCAGCAGAGTCTCTGGTAACCATGGTTAGCTTTATTTCTGGTTGCTGACACTCCCAAGTGCCAAATGGAGCTCCAGAAATCCTGTCCTGTGCAATCATTGCCCAAGGAGCTCAGATAACCCAGGCTGAGAAACTTTGGGGTTTTCTGGTGCAGCAAACACCCCAGAGCCTCCCTTCCCCTCCTGCTTCAGAGCTGGAAGGAGCTCTCCAGGATGTTTCAGGATTTCTGTGATTCACCACTGAGGTTTCAGAACCCAGGACATTGCTCTGGCTGCCCTGGAGGACTCCAGACCCTGGCAGGGGACCATGGCAGGGGGCTCAGAGACCTCGGCACGGGGTCAAAAACACCTGTGCCTTTGATTTTAGTCCATGGAAACAATTACCAACTTTGTGTGAAGAGTTACAAGCCACAAGAGTTTGAATAGAATGATAGTGAATTTATCACAGGGTGGAAAAGTAGAATTTTGGGGTTTTAGAATGGGGGTTCAAGAGGCAAGATGGAGGAATCTGGGAGTGTCCTGTCCTTCTCCTTCTTCTTCTTCTTGTCCTCCACCTTCTGCTGTGATGGTGGCACTTCTGGATTGGTTTAGAGTAGAGACAGACTGTCTAACATAGGTGATAGGTATTGGAAAATTATTGTAAATAAAGCACACGTAGTTCTCCGTATAAAAAGCCAACCCCACCCCAAGGGCAGGGACTGTGCCACAACCCGACCTGCTGGACAGATCTCAGCAGGTCAGAGAAAGAATTTGATAGATAAAAGCAAATAAATAGCCTTGAGAACAAAAACCAGGGAATCCTGTCTTCTTCTTTGGTCTCAGGGCTGGGAAAAAAAGACTTTCCAACATCTCGGGGTCATCTCGACACCAGAGACCTCGTCACAGAGGCAGAATTTTCTGTGCTAAGGGATGGGAGAGCCACAGGCTGCAGCCCTGTGTGTGTGCCTCAGTTTCCCACTCCCGACCCAGGAATGATCCCTGTCACAGACACATTTTCTGAAAAATCCTTGCCTTGGGATTTTTTCCTCCTGAGATGCTGAGAGGCCTCAGGTACAAAATGTAAATGGTTATCTGCTGCTGTGGAATGCAACAGGTGCATCTGGGATTGGTCTCGTGTGGTTGTTTCTAATTAATGGCCAATCACAGTCCAGCTGTCTTGGACTCTGTCAGAGACACAAGCTTTTGTTATTTTTTCTTTCTTTTTCTATTCTTAGCTGCCCTTCTGATGAAATCCTTTCTTCTATTCTTTTAGTATAGTTTTAATATAATATATATAATAAAATATCAAGCCTTCTGAGACATGGAGTCAACGTTCTCATCTCTTCCCTCATCCTCAGACCCCTGTGAACACCACCACAGATCCCAACCACCCCTTCAAGGGCCTGTGATGCCTCTGGGCACAGAGAATCCTTCTCCACACCCAGCTCCAGCCTCAAGTGCAACAACTTTAAAAATCAAGTTCTCCTCCTCAGACCAACTCCCTGCACAACCCCTAGGTTGAACTCATTGGAAAATACTTAATTAATCTCTCTTGCTGCAGCCTAATTCTCTCTTCAACATGTGGCTGTCACTTCCCTGTCATCACAGCTGATTTACAATGGGGTTTAATTAAATCCTCCGTACATTATTCAGCATTCTCTGAAGACAACACCAAAGCAGCCAAGGGTATTTAAAATGTCACCTGCTGAGACGTATCATCTCCTCCTAAATAAATATGACAGTGATCAAACTTTGGCTAATTACAGTGACTTCGTTATTTGTTTGTATGTTTTAATATTTAATTGCTTTCGTGTTCATCCAATTACAAAGCAACAGCAAATAGAAATTAACTTTTTATCAGCGTGTTCCCAGCCCAGCTAATCAGCACTTCAAAGGCCAGACACAATAGGAGGCCATCCAACCTGAGAGTGCTTTACAATATATTCTCTGCTGAATGGACCATTCTATTAAATTAAGGGAGAATTGTGTTTGTCAGGGCACTCCCAGCTCCCACCCGGATTCCCTTTATGTGCCCATTTACGGGCTCCTTGCAGCATCCTTGCAGCAGGACTGTAAATTGTTTGTATTGCTGCTGGGGCTGTTAGCACTGGAGGTGACAGTGGGTGGCTCCATGTCAGCAGAAAATCCTGGGAAATCGCTTCCCTTGGGAAGAACATGCACATCTCGCTCCCTGGCACGTGGGGAGCAGAGGCAGCATCACACAAAGTGTCCTGAGTAAAGTTACAGAGGAGCTGAACCTCACCTTTTCCCCCAAAACCTGATTTTTTTCCTCCCCAAAATCTGAATTTTCCCCTCAAAATCTGAATTTTCTCCCCAAAATCTGAATTTTGAACCAAAATCTGAATTTTTTCCACAAAATCTGATTTTACCCCCAAAATCTGAATTTTCCCTCCAAAATCTGAAATTTACCCCCCAAAATCTCAATTTCCCCCAAAAATCTGATGTTTTCCCCCCAAAATCTGAAATTTTCCCCAAAATCTCAATTTCCCCCAAAAATCTGATTCTCCCCCCAAAATCTGAATTTTCCCTCCAAAATCTAAGTTTCCCCCAAAATCTGAATTTTCCCCAATAATCTGAATTTCGCAACCAAAATTGGAATTTCCTCCAAAATCTAAATTTTCCCCAAATCTGAATTTCCCACCAATCTGAATTTTTCCCCCAAAATCTGATTTTTCCCCGCAAAACCTGAATGTCCCCCCAAAATCTAAATTTTTCCCCAAAATCTGAATTTTGAACCAAAATCTGAATTTTTCTCACAAAATCTGATTTTTTCCCCCAAAATCTGAATTTTCCCCTCTAAAATCTGAATTTCCCCCCCCCCCCC
>VZSU01000943.1:383758-407665 GCA_013398715.1 Nesospiza acunhae
GGGGGTTTTTTTTTTTTTTTTTTTTTTTTTTTTTTTTTTTTTGTACTAATGCATTTGTATTTTTAATTTTCCTAGTAAAGAACGGTTATTCCCATATCTTTGCCTGGGACCCCCTTAATTTCAAAATTAAAATAATTTGGGGGGAGGAGTTTTACATTTTCCATTTCAAGGGAGGCTCCTGCCTTCCTTAGCAGACACCTGTCTGTTCAAACCAAGACAATTCCTCAGGATCTTTCTGCCTTCCACATTTTGGGATCCTCCTGCTGCGCACAGCTCCAGAAACCGCTGCCCCAGCCCATCCCTCACCTGCCCCCTGCTTCAGAAGAGGGAATCTCTGCTCCCACCACCTCCTGGCAGGCTCAGAGCTGCCCCAGTGTCTCCATGGGGAGATCCTTCAGGTGTTTTAGGATGAGCCAAGCTTCTGGATAAAGACAAGGATGCGGTGGATCACTGGAAGAAACCATTGAGACACAAGTTGTGGGTGAGACCTGGCACGTCCTGGGAGATGTGAATGACCCCTGGAGGTATTCCAGAACCATCTGGGCACCGTGCTGTGCCTGGGATGACCCTGCTGGAGCAGGGAGCTGGGACCAAATGATCCCACCTGGGGTCTCTGCCAGCCCGACCCATCCTGGGATTTGGATCTCAGCACCAACTGCACACAAGGAAAAGCTCAAAAGGGGATCCAAGAGCATTGGGCAGCACCCAGCCCCTCCAGCATCAGGCTCTGATGGTGCCCTGTGACATTCCAAAGATTTTGCAGAAGGAAATGCTCCCAGAAAACCCCAGACAGGAACAGATTGGCTTCCAACACACACAAAATTATATTAAAAAAAAAGACAAAAAAAATATCAAAGCCAGCAGCTCGCACACAAGCCTTGCCTTTGCAATTCTGATTCTCTAATATGAAACAGCTCCCAACTGGGGGAGGGGTAGAACGGAAATATTACAGCAACGTTATTTTGTTACACTAATTACCAATAATGGCACATACTAGACTACCAACCACAGTCAATTCATTTTGAAAGCTATATAATAATGTTTAGGATAAGGAATTAATTTTTATAGCCACTGAAGCAGATTTACTTGTACTGTAATGCTGATTTATTACAAATTAAATTTCTTAACTCCAGAAGTTTCCTTGGAGAGCCTCAGCAGGACATGGGGGGGGGACATACCAGGCTGCCAGGGGGGAATTTTGGCAGCATTAAGGTTCAGGTCAGAGTGCCCAGACCATTATTAACCCTTCAGCACACCAGCCCATTTGGATGTACCCACCTTCATGGGCAAATTCAGCCCCACAGTGTGCACACAACAACCCATGGATGATTTTCTCAAGTCAACTGATTGTGAAAGGGTGGGATTTAAGTAATTTTTTTTTATTGCATGATTTACAAAGGTAAAATTTCAGTACTACAAGGGTCTGTTGTTTTCTTTTTTTTCCCCAGCGTAAAGAATTCCATAAAAGATTCATAAAGTGAAAACTTTGAAGTACAGTCAAGAAGATCTACTAATTAATTTACGAAAACATCCCTGGTGTCAATTATTGACTGTGAAGAGGTTCAGATTTTCTCTTCCACTTCCATGCAGGAGCTGCTGGCTCAGACTTTGTACAGAGCTGAGGGCAAGGCTGGGCCTGGGCACAAGGCCAGAGAGGGAGAGTCCTCAGCAGGGCTTCAGACAGGGACTGAATGTCATCATTTCTGGTGGTATTTGCAGGGGTCCCCAGGATGAGGTGAGAGATGAGTGAATCTGACTCCATGTTCTTAGAAGGCTAATTTATTATTTTATCATATTATATTATATTAAAGAATGCTATGCTAAAACTATACTGAAGAATAGAGAAAGGATACAGACAGAAGGCTTAACAAGAATGATCATGAAAACTCGTGACTGACTCCTCGGAGTCCAACACACCTGATGGTGATTGGTCATTAAGTAAAAACAATTCACATGAACCCAATCAAACACGCACCTGCTGGACAAACAATCTCCAAACCACATTCCAAAGCAGCAAAACAGGGAGAAGCAAATGAGATAATATTGGTTTGTTCTCTAAGGCTTCTCATCTTCCCAAGAGAAGAAATCCTGGCAAAGAGATTTTTCAGAAAATATGACAGTGACAATTTCTGACTGAAATAATTTATGAAATGATTGGGATAACTTCAGGTTTTTCACTCCTGCTCATCTGCATCCATTAATAGAGCCATGACTGTCTGGATAGGAAGTCTCCAGGGCCTTCTCCTGCAGGAACATTAGCTGGGCTGGTCTTGAAAGAGTTTCCCTCCAGCTCTGGAGATGGGGCTGGCTGTGGCTGGGTGGATGAGGGCAGGAACCCAAGGGATGAGCTCTGCATCCTCCAGAGACAGGTGATGCATCCATTCTGCCTCCAGGAAAGGAACAGCCACTGTTCCCTGAGTGCTTGGGATGCTCAAAGCAAACACAGGGAGCAGATGGTGGGAACAGAGGCTTGGGGTTTGGGATCCATCTCTTTTGGGTTTGCAGGGGCTTTTGTGGTGTCAGGGAACATATATGGCCAGGAGAAGGAACTACACATCTGCATGAACCACACCAGGGGACTTCTGATGGGACCCAGCCCTGGGACCTTCATCACTGAGAAAGCCCAATGGAAAACGTTCCTGCTATGCAGCCAGCGCTGAAAAACATTCGGGCAAACACCCACAGATGGGCACCCACCAGGGAGCCTCTCAGGGCGCTGGTCAAGGACTAAACTGTGGGCAGCTCCTCCTCATCTGCACCTTGGAAAAGGGCCCCGGCCTGCCAACCCAGCTCTTGGCACTGCTGCCCCTGTAAAAGGAGCCCCTTGTTCAGCCCAAAGCCTTCCAAAGGCTCAGTGACAACTGGCAGCCCAGCCCAGCAGCCAAGGCAGACAGGGGGGTTTGCAGTAGTTTCTAAACCTCCTCTCTGCACCATCTGATGTGTGCAGGCACCAAACAAAAACACACTCGAATTCCTTAGCAGGAGGAACAAGGGAGCTGGAGCTGCTCCAGTTCCATCCTGGAATGGAGCTGGAAGCAGCTCCTGGCGCGCAGACGTAAAATCCCTGAGGGGATTTGCCTGATGCCGTTTCCACGTTTGGTATTGCGGGGTTGTATTTGGTTTGTTTTGTTTTTTAATGATGCTTCTAGAGATCCCACCGCTCTAAGTTCCATCCAGGGAGGGAGATGCAGAGGGAGGAGAGTCATTAGCTCATCCCTAATGACAAGGAGGAGGGAGGAGGGCTTTCCTATGCTAATCCTGCGCAGGCTGATCCCCCACCGATGATGCTTTCCTGTGCTCCAGGATAAATGAGACTTGCCTAATTCTTTCCCCGCTGCAAATAAACAGACGGGGAGCCTGCACCATGCGGCTGGCGCTGCCTTATCCATCACCCGTCCCGACTGTAGGTAGCGGTGATTACAGCTCATTATGGGCAATTACCTCCGCGGAGCTCGTAGGTGTTTTCCCCCTAGAACTTTCAGCAGCTCCAAAGCTCTTTGAAGGTTTCTCTGTGAAGAGCGGCTGTAGGAAATCCCTCCCTCTCTGCCCAGCAGTCAGACCTCCCTTCCAGAAGCCTTAGCCATCAGACACCACAGTGCAATCACGAAAAAGAGCTGGGAAAAAATCGCCAGCCCCATGAGCCCAAAGGATGGGCGATGCACCAGGTCTGTCCTCGGGGCACAGCTGGTTGGTGGGGACACATCTGCTCAGAGGGACTTTTCTTTCTCACTTTTGCTCCTCAGAAAGCTTCTCCCATGAGCAAGCTTCCCCTCACCCCTCCTCCAAACCCACAATGTAATTCCCACAAAAAAAAAAAAAAACCCACACAACAGAAAAGCACATGTACAGTGGGTGCCCTTCCCGCATACAAAGTACCACGGCAGGGGGCTGAGGGACGGACCCTTTGAGAAATTCATATGCCAGCCTTCCCACTATAGCAATTTCGTTCTGTATTTGTAATTGTCTGATATTACATTGTTCCCTGCCAGAAGATTAATTAGCTAGTCTTACCCTCCAACATACCATCCCTCTGCAACCCTCAAGGAAGCTGGAGCGGTGCCAAGTCGCAGGGATTTGCTATTCTGGCTGGCAGCTGCTACTGTCGCTGCAGAAAAAAAAAGGAAAAAAAAAAAAAGAAAAAAAAATAAAAGCCTCCTTTTGTCCCCAAGCAGTAATTGCTGTGCCAACTGACCCCATCCCTCCCAAAGCCACCACCAACGAGGCAGCCAAGGCTCAATGCCATGGGCCAGCAGGGCAATAAAATAAAAGAGTGGCAGGAAGCGGAAATTAAAGATTAAAAAAATAATTAAGCAAACCCCCCCCCACCCACAGCCAACGCCCCGCAGGCCAAGCCCCTGCCTGGTGTCAATAGTCACACTGTCTGATCATGGCTGTGCTGTGGCCATGAGGCATGAGGGACACGCCGTGGGAAGGGCACGGGTGAGGTGACATCCCTGCATCGCCATCAACACCAGCATCAGCATCAACATCACCACCTCTCATCCCAGCCCTGAGCCACCTTCACACCCCAGCCCACTCTCAGCTCATGCCCCACAGGAGAGGGCAGCAGGGACATCACAGTGTTGGCAGCAGGGAGCCACCACCAACGAGGCAGCCAAGGCTCAGTGCCACGGGCTGGCAGCGCAATAAAATAAAAGAGTGGCAGGAAGCGGAAATTAAAGATTAAACAAAAATCAAGCAAAAAATTCCCCTCACAGCCAACACCCCACAGCCCAAGTGTCAGCCTGGTGTCAATAATCACCTTGGCTGAGCATGGCTGTGCTGTGGCCATGAGGCATGAGTGACACGCCATGGGAAGGGCACGGATGACGTGACATCAACACCAACATCAGCATCCTGACATCACCACCCCTCATCCCAGCCCAGAGCCACCTTCACACCCCAGCCCACCCTCAGCCAGAGGAGAGGGCAGCAGGCACAGCACCGTGTTGGCAGCAGGGAGCCACCACCCAACCAGGGCTGCTGCCACAGCCACTCTTGGCAAGGAGCCCGGCCCGGCACCGCGGTGGATCTGCTGCTTTTGTTCCCTCTCCATCTCCTGTCCTCACACACACATGCTCTGGATCTCTCCATCTCACCCCAAACGTGGTGCCCAGGCAGGTGGGAGCTGTGTGGGTTTGAGCACAGCACCCCTGTGGTCACCATCCCAGTGAGCTGTGGGGGCACAAGGGTTTTCCCTCTTTGTGGAGGGGAGGACAGCTCAAAGTCTGGGAGGTAAAAGCCTGAAAAATATAGTCACCCATCTAAACTGATGCACACCACAAAGCCAACTGACAAATCCATCATCTTTCCTTCCAGGCAGTCCTCAAACGGTCCTGTTCTGCTGAACACCAGCTGTTCATGTTTGCTGGTTGATTTGCTGGTTTGCCCCATCAGCCCCACAGGGCTCTCCAGCCGTGTCCCACCAGGGCTGCAGCACGGTGTAGCAAGGTGTTTTCAGCAGAGGAGGCACCACAAGCACCAACAAGTTGAGTTTAAAGTAAAAAATGAAGAAAAGGAGAGCAGGACCCCTACAACACCAACAGACACAACCATGAGCAGTGTACTGAACCCTGTACAATCCAATGGGATTCAGTCCCCAAAACCACCGAGACAGACCAAACCCAGCAGCTTTCCCTCATCCAGCTCAAAAGGAGGCCAATTTTTGATTAATTTTTTTTTAAATTTGGGCAGCTGTTGCAGGAGATCACCCTTCCTCCTCAGCCCAGCTGCCTGGGGACTGGCACAGGGACAGGGAGCTGCATTTGCTGGGCACTGTTGGCAGCCACCCATTCCCTTTCCCATTCCTGTTCCCATTCCCTTTCCCATTCCCGTTCCTTTTCCTGTTCCCGTTCCCGTTCCCATTCCCATTCCCTTTCCCATTCCTGTTCCCATTCCCTTTCCTGTTCCCTTTCCCATTCCCTTTCCCATTCCCATTCCCGTTCCTGTTCCCATTCCCACTCTCAGGCTGTGGCAAACGATCCCATATTGTCACAGGGGCTAATTAAGCTCCTGCACTAAGACAGCAGCTCCAGACTGAGCTGGCAGTCCCCCTCGCCGGGTGCTACGGAAACGGGAATTAAGCGCTGATGAATGCGGTATTAATTAATTAAGAGAAGATGCACACAAAGGGGGTGGGAGGCAGGGGGTCTTGGCGCCGTGGAAATCACCCAAGGAAGGGCTGCTGTAAATTTGTTTTTTATTGTTTTTGCTCGGGAGAAGGCACCAGTGGGGACCTGCACGCCCAGGCAGTGGGAGTGTGACCTGCTGGCACCAGACCTGCCCGTCCTCCATCGCCAAGGAAAGGAGGAAATCCCAAAAAAATGACAGGGGAGGGAAGAGGCACCCGCGACTCCACGCCGCCATCTTCTCCCACTGCGGAGGCCGAATGCAAAATCAATTTTGCACACTCTGAAATGGCTGTTCAGGAAGGGTTTTTTGCTCTGGAGAGGTTAATGGGGAAGCTCAAGCCAGCTGATGCTGGGGGGATGGATGCTGCTTTTCAGTTTGCATATTGAGATTGTTTACACACATGATTAGCTAATCTATTAAGCTTCTTAAAGGAAAAAAAAAAAAAAAAGGTAAAGCACAGGGTTTAGTTTTGATTTTCATTCCTCACCCACTCTCTCCTTCACAATTCGCCACCTGGAGAACAGCAAGGACTTGGCCATCCCTGCCAACAGCTGGCTTTTGGAGAAGGGAAGCAAATGGTTAAAATTCCATCCAAGACTGCAGTGTCCAGGTGATTCAGCACGTCCAGCCTCACATCACAGCACCTCAGGTAAGTGCTGGTCCCCATCCCATGAACTGGGGCAGCTCAGCCTGCTCAGAGGGGAGTTTTGGGTGGGTGCTCAGCAGCCCGGGGCGGTCAGACCCTGATCCCCACGGGAAGGGCAAGATCCCTGCGGGAAGCCGGCTCTGCCAAGCCCTGGCAGTGGCTGTGGGGTGACAGGGACAGGGGAGTGAGGGCTGCAGAGCCCACATGCAATGGGAGGTGCTCAGCACTGCGGCTTTTCCTCTGCACGGCTGCTCCTGGGGGCTGGGTGTGGTTTCAAGTCTCTTTTCTGTCTCAAGGCTGGAGACAAACACCCTGGAGACAACCAAGGCTTTGTTTCATCACCAGCAGGGCAGAGAAACTCAGCTGCACACCCAGCTGGCACTTTCCAGGGCTAACAGGACAGAGACCATCATTCCCTGATCCAGACACCTTCTGGGCATCTCCAGGACACCCCTGCCAGGCATTCAAATCCAGACCTGACTGTTTTCTCACTCTCCGGTCACCACAAACCACAGGTGTGGCTCTGCTTCCAGCAGCCCCACAGATCCATCCCTGCCTCCCAGTCATGCCAGTGTTTAACTGGTTTCACTCAGCAATTCTCCATGAAAAACTTCTTCCTGAACCATCTCAGCAGGGTGACTGGCTGGGAAGTATTTTAGGAGTATTTTAAAAATTAATTTTAATTTACTAATTTAAAATGTATTATTTCAAACATCAGCTGCATGCTCAGAACCTTGTGCTGTTCTCCCAACCCTGAGCCTGTGCTGCAGACTCTATTCCTGCATCCTTGCTTGGTGGCATCCTCAAACAAACACCCTGGTGCAGTTCCAAAGCTCTCCCAACCCACTATCCTTCTCCTCTGATGTGGTTTTAAAACCACACTTGTCTTTTGCACCATTTTTCCGCTGCTACAGGGGTAATCCCTCCTTCCACAGCCAGGCATGGCAGCAGCAGCTCAGCTGCTCTTCCCTCCCCTCGCGTTCCTCCCCAGCTCTCACCACCCAGGGTGTGTTATTTATACAACACCTCTAAGCATTGGCTTCTTCAACACAATTTTTCCTTTAATTACGTGCATTAAAAATAAAAATGCCAAGCTATGTGAACAACTGCTCTCATTACAGTATCAGTCCTCCAGCTAATTAATATCTGTTAGCTTTGGCTTATGCACCAGGATGCCTAAATCCAAAATACACAGGGCTGCCAAGTTGCTTTGCAAACAGGAGCACTTGCCTTGAAGAAAGAATCACGTTATCCAACTTATCCTGTGCAACCTCCACATAACCTTTACTTTCAAGGTCTTAGAGAAGGAAAGCTCATCCAGATCAAAAAGAAACCAAAGAGGAGACCCAGAGGAAAGCAAAGAGAAGAGAGAGAAGATCTCCAGAAGAAAGAGAAATACTATCTTTGTACCTGAGAGGAATGATTTGTCTTTACAAACAAGCTGTGGGTCTGCTGGTAGATAAAACCAGCACTGAGAGGTAAAAGAAACAATGGGAAGGATTCCACTGATTGATGAATGGGAAAAGATATTTGCTTTTACAAACAAACTGCAGGTTTGCTGATAAATGAAATCGGATATTGAAAGATGAAAGAAACAACGGGGAAAAACCCTAAATTCCAAAAGAATTAAAAATTAAAAGGGAGGGTTGTACATTAGAGGGCAATCTCTGGTATCAGGCATTTCAGGAAGTCTCAACCTCTCAAGTATCTCAACCAATGGGGAAAGAGAGAGGGAAATTGGGATAAAAAGGAGGCTGTGTCCTCCAAAAATTTGAGAGATCCCAGGGGAATGCCCCATGGCCTCTCCCTTTATTCCAATAAAATAAAAGGATTCCTCTGTCTCCTTTTTGGCCATAAACCTCTGGTGTTTGTGGATTAATTTTCCTGACATACCCACTCTGTTGTACTCAGGCCACATAGGAAAGGCTGAGTCTGAGGTGACACCTCCCAGCAGCTCCCAAGCCTCTCCCAGAGCACACACACACATTTCCAGCCCGTGGAGAAGGAAAAGGAGCCGAGTACAACCGAGCTCAATCACAGCAGCAACTTTCTAACCTAAAAACAGGTTAGAAACTGTTGTAAAATAGTTGATAATTGTTTAGCGTGCACTGTTAGTACTGTTAGCCACAAGGGTTTGAATAGAATGATAGTGAAATGTAGAATGTTGGGGTTTTTAGCATGGGGTTTCAAGAGGCAAGATGGAGGAATCTGGGCATGTCTTCTCTTTCTCCTTCTTCTTGTCCTCCACCTTCTGCTGTGATGGTGACACTTCTGGATTGGTTTAGAGTAGAGACAGACTGTCTAACATAGGTGATAGGAATTGGAAAATTATTGTAAATAAAGTACACTTAGTTTTTAGTATAAAAGCCAACCCCACCCCAAGGGCAGGGACTGTGCCACAACCCGACCTGCGGGACAGATCTCAGCAGGTCAGAGAAAGAATGGAACAGATAAGAGAAAATAAACAACCTTGAGAACCAGAGCTGATGAATCTCTACTTCTTCCTCGACCACAGGGCTGGGAAAAACCACTTTTTAATACCTTGGGAGCCATTCCAGCAACTCAGAACCTGAGCAGCCCTCCTGCAAGCCCCTGATTCTCAGAATCTCTGCTGGTCAGAGTGACTCTGAGATATATACAAACCTCCTTTTCCCAGCCCAGCAGTCGAAGAAGGAGTCAGAACTCTTCTGTTCTCATTCTCAAGGTTATTTATTGTTTCTTATCTATAAAATTCTTTCTCCAACCTGCCAAGGTCTGTCTGGCAGGTCAGGTTGAGGCACACTGACTGCCCCTGGGGTGGTGTTATCTTTTTATACTAAAAACCACATGTACAATATTTACAATTACTTCCCAATACCTATCACCTATGGTAGACAGTGAGCTTCTACTCCAAACCTATCCAAAAGTGCCAACATCACCCAGAACATGGAGGCCAGGAAGAAGAAAGATCGAGGACATGGCACGCCCAAATTCCTCCATCTTGGGACCCTGAAACCCAATTCTAAAAACCTCAAAAATCTATTTTTTCACCCTGTGACAAAATTATTCTACTTAAACTCTCTTGAATTGTAATTCTTCATATAAAGGTTGGTTTTTTCCATGGGTCAAAATCAAAGGCACAGGGGTCTTGGGCTCTGTGCCGAGGTCTCTGAGCCCCCTGGACAGGGGCTGGAGCCCTCCAGGGCAGCCAGAGGAATTTCCAGGGTTCCAACACCCAATGTCAGAGCATCCAGCACAGCCCAAGGCAGCGGGGATGGAGCTGATTAAAAACGGAAAAGCCTTGTGTAAACTTAATGCATAATTAACCTGAGCAACGCACAGGAGACATTATTGAGGTCAGGCAAGCATTAGAGCCACGAAAACAACTCTGCCAGCAGACGAGGGATGAGAACATCCACTGTTAAATTATTTGAATACTTCTCTAATGCAAAGGATAAAACCTGCTGGATCCTAACAGGGACAAGCCTCTCCTGCAGGCAGATTATGGCAGGTTTCTTAGCTTCTACTCCAAAACATTGGATGGGAGAGGCCAGGAAGGAGAGCCTAAGGTGGACAAGACCTTTAGAGATTTTCTGTCCATGCCAGGTCTCCAGCAGAAATACCATCTCAAGCGCTCTCAATCCTGACCCTGACCAAGGAAGAAAAAAGGAGATAAAACTCCACATTGCACAGTTAAACCCTCAGCCCAGGGGGGCAGGCACACCAGCAAGGAGATGGGCCACCCGTGGGAAGGCAGCTCAAAGGGGGAAATTGGTGACAGCCCAGGGAGCCCAGAGTGCTGCAGTGGTTGTGGCAGTCAGGGCAGGTCCTTAGCAGCCCCCAGAAAAGCCAGGTTTCCATTTGTTCCTGTTAATGTTTGGAGTCTGCACTTCCACTACAGGAAATAAAAGTCTGGAGCAACCTGGTCCTTTGAACTGGCAAAAGTCCTGCAAAAGCAGCACAGTCAGCACACATTTCATCCTTGTTTCCTTCGTCCTCTTGCACAGGGGCTCCCATTACACTTAAAGAGAGTTTGTGGCACGGCTGTCATCCAGAGATATCCATTGTAAATTCCATGGGTGAGCCTTGACAAGCGCAGCATCCACAGCTCTGTTGTATTGAAAGGGAAAGCTGGATACAGGGCTTTTGGGATGTAGCTCCCTCACCTGTCAAGGAACAAGAAAAAGCAGCCCCATCCTCAGTTCACAGAGGTGCAACAATTCACACCCGACACTTGCAACCCCTGGAAAAGCCATTACCACCTGAGGGGAGGTGAGGCCACACTCTGCCACCTCTCTCTGTCCATGTGCAGCAGGTGACTGCCACCAGCCTGCCCAGCGTGTGGGGCTGAAAATTGTCACAGACATCTTTTATGAAAAATCCTTTCCTTAGGATTTTTCCTCCTGAAAAGCTGAGAGGCCTCAGGAACAAAATGTAAACAATGATTATCTGCTGCTGTGGAATGCAACAGGTGCATCTGGGATTGGTCTCATGGGGTTGTTGCTAATTAATGGCCAATCACAGCCCAGCTGTCTTGGACTCTGTCCGAGACATATGCTTTTGTTATTCTTTCTTTCTTTTTCTATTCTTAGCCAGCCTTCTGATGAAATCCTTTCTTCTAGTCTTTTAGTATAGTTTTAATATAATATATATCATAAAATAATAAATCAGCCCTCTGAAACACGGAGTCAGATCCTCGTCTCTTCCCTCATCCTCGGACCCCTGTGAACACTGTCAGAGAAAATGAAACAACTCTCATTTGCTTTCTGCTGCTTTCCAAATGACATCTTGCACACTTGCTGGACGTGCCACTGCCACCAGGTGACCATGAATATCTGATTGCCTGGCGGGACACAGAGTCACTTTTTAAAAGAGGGGTAGCAGTGCAAAGACACTTGGTGACATTTTCCCTTGTTCACATGGAGGAGGATTCCCTTGCAATCTCAGGTCCATTGTATGGCACAGAAATCTCATGAATGTGAGAACCTGGGAGCAAGCAAGGGCAAAGAGAAAGAGCAGTATTCTATATTTTGAGTGTGGCTCAAGGTGGCCTCATACAGGAGGATTAATTTCCCAGAGCTCAGCTTTAGTCACTCCCCATGGGCTGGTGCCACCCAGCCCTGCCAGGCCCTCCCCAGCTTTCTCCAGGAAGGTTTCAGCACATTTAACACATATTTAAGAGCAGAAATCCTCTTTGAATCTCCAGTCATTTCCCTGGTTCCAGCTCTGCTGGGGGATCCTTTGGTCAGGATCTTTGCCTCCCTCTCACAGATCTTTTGTCCCACTGTTTTGGTTTGAACAGACAGGTGTCTGCTAAGGAAGGCAGGAGCCTCCCTTGAAATGGAAAATGTAAACCCCCTCCCTCCTAATTAGTATAATTTTGAAATTAAGGGGCTCTCAGGCAAAGATATGGGAGTAAGAATAACAGTTCTTCATTAGAGAAATTAAAAATACAAATGCAATAGTACAAAAAAGAAAACAAACCACTGCCAGAGTGAGAACATGCCTTGTTCCCCTGTGTGTCAGGGGGTGTCACAGCCCCATCCCATGGGGGCTCAGCCCTCCTGCAGTGCCAGCTGTGGTTCTGCTGCAGCAGGGATCCTGCACAAGGGGGGAGTTTTCCTCTGCAGCTCCAGGGCTGCTGGAGATGGGCCTGGGCTCCCTCTGGCAATGCAGGGCAGCAGAAAGCTGCTCCTCTGGCAATGCAGGGGGCAAAGGCTGCTGTGCTGTGCCAGGCTCAGATTGGATCCAGGTAGGAATGCTTGGCTCCTCCCCTGGGCGCAGCATCTCCCCATGGGATGCTGGAATTGGATCAGCCCTGCAGGGACACTCAGTGGCCATGGACAGCAGAGATCTCCTGGAGGGAGGATGGGCTGTGGGAGAGATAAAAAAAAACTGCCCAATGGACAGCAGAGAGCTGCCCCAGCTCTGACAGAATGGATCTTGCAGCCCAGGACACCCTCCTGGCCCTCAGCCCTGGCACAGCTGCTGACTGTGCCCAAGACACCTCATGAGCAAAAATCCTTCCGCAGGGGCTCCAGCCCTGCAGGGTGTGCAGCTCATCCGCACAGGGTGTGGGGTTGTCCCAGGCCAGGTTTGGCAGCCCAGCTTTGGAGAGCTGCCAGAAATCAAGTGCTGCCCACCTGAATGAACTCAAGGAGCACAGGAATCTCAAATAGCCAACACCCATTTTCCTTTCTCAGCTTCAGCACCCCAGGCTGCTCCTCAGGGTCAGACCAGCTCCCCTGAAACCTCTCTGACCTTCTCCCCTGCTCTGTGTTTGAGCACATGGAGCTTGTCCCACTTTTGCAGAGAATTTTCCTGGACCTGTTGATTCCTCACCCATCAAATTTAAATTTACCTTATCCAGGTTGCAGCCAAGGCTCTGTGCCAGTGACTGCCCATGCTGGTGGCAGATAATTTATTCTGGTATCCCCCATGCTGCTGGCTCTACACTGAATCTCCTTCCAGTTCAGCACAGAAGGAAAAAACCCAACATCCTGCATCCCAAACAGATTTTGGTGGGTGATCCATGCACGTGGAAGTCCCCTGGCATGGCAGAGATTGGGATATCAGCAGCTAGATTCAGCCCTTGGCAAAGATAAAGATGTTTTGTCTCACCTGAGCCATTCTTATTTACACCCCTGTGACAGATGAGTAATGCAATGGCTGACTCTCACAATTAAAGGGCAAAAATCAGAAGTTTTACAGATTTATAGTTATGTTTTACCCCCCCTTGCATTGTTATCAGGGGGTGGCCTGGGTTTGAGACATTTGGGAGGGTGGGATTTTTACTATGGCAACACCTGAGCTCCAATCAAGATGTAAAATGTAAAACTCCACCACCGGACAAAGGAGGAGTCAATGGACAGAACTTTAGGAGGGGCTGAAGGGTTAAGAGGCAGAACATCCATTGTGTGGACGAGCACATGGTGGGAAAAATCCTCTGCTCCCATAATATTTTCTCTATTTAATCTTCTGTTGTATTTTTGATAAAGTTTTAATAAACATTTTACATTTTTTTGGAAGTATCATTTCTCATACCCCCAAACACAACACTTGCTCTCCTTAAAACCTAAACCCTCTGCAAATGAAGGGCCAAGTTCCTCCAGCTCCCAGCCATGCTGCTGCTCCTCTTCCAGAGCATTTTACACCCAAATCTCTGGCAAAACCTCGTGCTGGGCCCATCCAGCCTGTCAGCCACCACACAGGAGGAGCTGGGCCAGGATCTCTCCTTTTTGTAAAACAGCATCACTGCTCCAGCATCCTCCCACCAAAAAGGGAACCTGCCAGTCCACTGGGTTCCCTCCTCACAGGCCCTTAAACTCACCAAGATCAAGGGCTCTTGCTTTGCTCACCCCTGAAAAGCAGGAGGAAGCTGCAGATGTACTACAGTGCTTAGGAGGAAAAACATTACAGCATCTAAAGGTACTTTAAATGATTTAGATACAAACTTGCCCGTAATAAGACATCTATTTTGGTTAATCTCTTAGTTGCAAATCTTGAAACTCTTGAACCTGCCTCAGGCTACTGTCAGCAGCACTTCATTTAACACTGCTTATTGGGAATAACTGCTATTTCCCACTGTAACCTCCAAACCTCTTAAAGTCTCTCTTATTGCTCTGCCCAAATTTACTTGCCTTCAGGATACAGAGGGTTTTTTCTTGCTAAGAACTGTTAAGATGATTTGAACAAGCTGAATCAGAGGAGACTGTTTCTCAGGCAAAGCAGCCAAAACTCAAAACACCAGCCCTGTGATATTTTGGGAGTGATTCTTCTTCTTCTTCTTCTTTTTTTTTTTTTTTTTTTTTGGTGCATTTACTCGGGTTATGAAATCCAACAGCTGCACTTTGATCACTCTTCACAAGCAAAGGAGAGGAAAGGATGGAGGGGTGTGTGTTCATCCTCCAGGAACATCACCTGGGGGGAGGGATCTCCGCCCCTGCCCACCTCTGTGGCTGTGGGGAGCATCTCCAGCTCACTATGGCATGGGCAGAGTTCTCTGCTGGGGGCTTTAACAGCACCAATGCAGCTCCTGTGCTCTAAACTCAACCCCATTTTTATTTCAAGGGCATGCAGAGCTCTTGTGGGCACCTGTGATGACAGTCCCACCCATCCCAGCTCAGAGGGTTTGATTTTCAACACAACCACCTTGGACACAGCACTGGCCTGATGGGTGCCACAGTTCCAGCCCCAACAAAACTGGGTGTCTCGGTTTGGAAAGACAGGTGTCTGCTAAGGAAGGCAGGAGCCTCCCCTGAAATGGAAAATGTAAACCCCCTCCCTCCCAATTGCTATAAATTTTAAATTAAGGGGCTCTCAGGCAAAAATATGGGAGCAGGAAATAACAGTTCTTTAATAAGGAAAGGAAAAAAAAATAGAAGCATAAAATAAACAATGCAGTACACTAGAACAACACCGACAGAGTCAGAACCCAACCTGACACCCTGTGGGTCAGGCTGTTGGCAGCAGTCCCATTGGAATTGTGGCTCAGCCCTCCTGCAGTGTCAGGGGTGGCTCTGCTGGAGCAGGGATCCTGGAGAAAGGTGCAGTCTCTTCCTCTGAAGATCCAGTGGAAGAAGAGGCAGCTGCTGTTCCTCTGGGAAATCCAGTGGAGAAGCTGTGCTGGTGTTCCAGAATCTCCAGATTATATCCAGGTAGGAATGCTTGGCTCCTCCCTCTGGGCTCACATCTCCCAATGGGATGCTGTAGTTCTTATCAGCATGCAGTGACATTCAATAGCTGTTATCAGCAGGTGTCCCCTCCCAAGGGAGGAGCGATTGTGATCACTCAAAGAGAGATAAGGCAAACTGCCCACTGGACAAAGGTAATCTGCCATACAGATGGTAACAGAATACACCTTGCCTTGCAATCTTCAGCACGGGGAATTGCAGCAGTCCTGGGGCAGGGGTGAGGCCCCTCCCTGCAGGCACATCCAGGGGTGGTGGCTCCACCACCACTGCCCTGGGCAGGCCATTCCAGAGCTTTATCTCAGTTTTGGCCTCTGCAGCTTTCCAGGGTGCCAAAGCTGAATGTGGTGCCAGTCTGGCCCTGCAGTCAGCAGGCTGGTTCTGGTTTGGCAGAGCTGGATTACCTGGTGGCCTCATCCCTGCTAAACCAGGGTGAATGTATAGAGCAGACAGGCTGCTATTTATCACAGCTTATATGCACATATTTCACACTGGTTTGGGGTTTTGTTTCTGTCAAGGCTTTCATGTGAAACCTGGTGCAGATGGATGTGAGAGCGTGTCTCTAAACCCCCAGAGCTGTAATCCCTTAATGCTGGGCACTTTCTCGGGCATATTGCTGGGAATAGAAACTGATCCAAGTCAGGCCTGGTGTGAGCTCTGTCCCTTTTCTCATTTGCTAGTCCTGTGTTTTGCTGCTTGGAAATGTGGTTGGAGATTGTTTATCCAACATGTGAATTGTTTTAACTTAATGACCAATCACTGTCCAGCTGTGTTGGGACTCTAGAAGCAGCCACGAGTTTTTTATTATTATCTTGTTAAGCCTTCTGTCTTCATCCTTTCTCTGTTCTTTAGTACAGTTTTAGTATAGCATTCTTTTCTATAATATAAATCATAAAATAATAAATTAACCTTCTAATAACATGGAGTCAGATTCATAATTTCCTCCCTTTGTTGGGGGACCCCAAAAATACCACAGCTGACAGTAGCAAAAAGCCCTTTTTTAAACAGATTTCTCCTGTAGACAAAGCATTGAGAGTGCAGTGTCCTCTGATAAACATCAGAGCTACCAGACTGAGGTAGGAGAGGTCCAAGCCCAGAGCTTCTAAACTGTAACATTTGTATTGTTTTAATTTTTAAATGGCATTGAAAATGAAATAAAAGATTTTAAAATGTTTTTTAGTTCACAGAATCACAGAATAATGAGGTTGGAAGAGACCTCTAAAATCATTAAGTCCAACCTATGCCCGAACACATCAACCACCAAGTGCCATATCCAGTCTTTTTTTTATTTTTGGGTTAGAAAAGGGCTTAAATTGATAAATTGGTGTTTTGTGTGAGGAAAAAAAGGTTTTTTGTGGAGCTCAATGATGCGCTTGTCTTTTTTGAAGAGTTGTGGTTTTCTTTTATTGATGGCTGGAATTGAAAAGGTGAATTGAGGAGCATCCTCCGGATGCAGTAGAATGTTGAAAAAACAATCTTTTAAGTCAATGATAACAAGAGGTTAATTTCTTGGAATTATTGGAAGAGAAGGAAGTTTAGGTTGATGTTGCTGATCTCTGGGTCAGGAAAGGGCTTTATCTGAAAAAACCAGGTACAGCCACCAGCACAACCCCAAATCTGCCCCTTCCTCCTCCATGAAGTGCTCAGAAAAGAAAATATTCAACATCCGTGGCCTTTCTTTTCCTCCACAGGGTTCAGATTGGGATTGGTGCCAGTGGAAAAAAAATGAAACCATTGCTGCCAGCCCTGGGAGGGAGCACAGAGGGGGCCAGCAGCACAGGGGGCATTTTTAGGGCACCTCCAAAGTGTCACCCGTGTCACCCTCACCCAGAGATGGGTCCCTCAGAGCATCCATAAATCCTTTTAGTGGGACAAGTGGTCATTAGAGATGTTCCTTCCAAACCCTTTGTGTCTTCATCCATCAGGCAGCTCTCCCCTTCCATCCTGGAGAGTTTCAGAAGTAATTTGCAGATATCTCAGCTTGCCCAGTAATTTTGTTCCTTATTAAATATTGCTAATGACAGGGTTTTAGACTCTCAGCCATATATTCACTTTCTGTTCCAGTATAAATTTTAATCTGTCTCCCCTCTTCCTTCTAGACAAGTCTTTAAAAAAAAATTACTGGAATAAAAAGGAAAGCACCAAGTAATTGAAAAGAGCCACTAAAAGCAGAAAGGAAGGAAAGCTAAGGAAAGTTGTAATGATTGAAAAGTTCAATAAAATCAGAGGAAAGCAGGAAAAATTCTGATTTTTAATGAAATGGATAGCAAGGTGTCACTGTACATGGCAGCAGATCCCTGGAAGTTGAGCTCTGTTTTCCCACCCCAGGTCAGGCTCCCACCTCCATGGGCCACTTCAAAACCATCACCCCACTCCCCTCCCCTTGTTTAAACTTGAGCTGCATTTTCTCCACTCTCCACTCACCCTCAAGCTAAACCTTTTCATCTGGTGCTTTCAAAACCCAACCAACAAAATGTTGAAACCACTAAAACTATTTGTGGGGGGTAAGTTTTCCGAAGAAAGCAAGCACAGAAGATGATGTTTTACCAAAAGCTGCAGGCAGAAAACGGGAGGCTGGAGTTGAAAAGCTCGTGCAGATGAATCTTGAATGGTCTATTCTCACCCTCATAATGAGCACATGCATGATTAATGAAGATATTTATCCTCATAACCCACTGCAGCGAGTTAATATTTAATCCAAAATCCACGTGAAAGCCCAAGCTCTCCTGGTTCCTCACCCACCTTCTCGTTTCCTTGGAAATCTCTGAACTCTGCCAACTGCCCTGAGATTTGGCTCCTTGGGGCTGGCTTTTCCTGGCTTTCTGCATAAGTCCCACACCTTTTGATCCCAAAAGCTCTGCCACCTGGGACCTACAAGGTTTCTCAGATAATCCCGTGGAGCTGCTGCTTTGTAACGTGCCTCACTTTGATATTCAAGGCAAAGCTGGACAGCCCACACATGAAAAGACATCCTTCCCTTTCTTCCCAGCCTTAATTCCATCTGCAAATTAAACATTTCGAGGCAGATATTTATAGAGGAGTGCCCTGATCCTCCCAGGAGGGCCTTGGAGTCTCCAATGTGTAATTTTGCTTTAGGAATATGATTTTAATCTTGATTTTTTTTTTCCTGAGGCTGGTGGCAAGGGGGAGTGCTGGAGGTGGGGCTCTCCTCTGCTGCCCCACAGGGCTGATGCAGTGTGGGGTGCCTGGATGTGCCCAGGGGCTCTTTCTGCTTCCCCATCCTTGTGCTCTGCAAAGCTCTTTCAGGACATTAAAATCTTTCAGGACATTAAAATGTTTCAGGACATTTCAGGGCCTTCAAATGTGACAGTTTTTACTTGTGAAAGAATGGGGCCTGCAAACTTTGCCAGCAAGAGCTTTCAGCTGTGACTTAGGAAAAAAAAAAAAAAAAAAAAAAAAAACCAAACCAAAAAACCAAACCCCAAAACCAAAGAAACCTCCTTTAAAAATGGTGCACAGATTGAAAGAACTGCTCAGCCCTGGGTCTTGCTGGCCCTTTGTGACAAGGAGCTCTCACAGATTCATCCATCCCCCTGTATCCCAGTCCTCTATCCCATATTTTCACTGTGGGCAACCCCCAGCACTAAAAAAAAAAAAAAAACACAAAAAGGGAATATTTTGATTTATGTCATTTATAGATATGCCCTAGAGCAGAGGATAAAGGACTTTTATTTTGTTTCCCAGTTAAATATTTTCATTTTATCTTCTTGTTAAAGAGTAATTCAGTGCTACTCTTTTGCCCAGCATCACTCACTTAAACATCCTCCTGATGGGAAGAGTTCAAGGGAGGGGAACTTGCAGGAAAGATGGTTTCAGTTGTAATAAGAAGGGACTTTGGCACATTTCTGCATGGTATGAGGTATGTCTTTAAGCTCCAGTAAACTTTTGGAGTCCCTGGGAAGCTGGTAATGTGCCTTTGAAGGAAGTATGACTTATGAAATTGCAGTTTTTAGCTTACCTGGGTAATGTTAATGAGAAAATATCATGGGCTGCAGGTGGAAGTCTCCTGAATCCCATAAGTTAGGAGTAAATTATTCTGTTTTCCTAAATGAAGCAGCTCTGTGCAACGCTGCTCCTAAATCAGGCTGATGGTGAGAATTATTTATTAATTTGTGAAGGTACAGAGAGAAGCTCAGGCAAATAAATACAAACTAAACTGCGTGAGAGAGTTACAAAATTGAGTTTGCTGTGGGCATGGAAGAAAGGGTTTGTGAGAAAAGGGTTGGGACTTTGTGTGAGGGAGGAGCTGGGGGTGCAGGGACAAATCCTCCTTTCTGCTGGAGCCACAGTGAGGATGATCAAACCCCCCCCAGGCTTTCAGCTGCAGTGCAGCAGATTTTCTGTAATTAAAGCTGGAGCTCTGCAGCTCTGCCTGTGCCTGCTGCAGCCCAGTGAGCACATCAAAGGCAGATGTTTCCCAGAGGACAGCTCCCACATCGGGGAATTCAGGGATTGATGCACACCCCGGTGTGTAAGGGATGGCCCAGCAGAGCAGCAGCTCACACTGAGCAGGGGATGCCCCATCCCCATGGGGCTCCTGGTGCCCTGGTTTTGGGCAGCACAAATTCACCTTTTGGGGCTCCCAGCTCCTCTGGGCTCTGCAGGTACCACACAGCTCAGCTTCCCCTCCTGCCAGCACCTGGCCTCCCACCCTGAGAGGATTTATTCCTCCCTGAGCAGGTCTCCAGTGCTGGAATTAATCAGGGAGATGGACAAGTACAAGCCCATTTATTGTGCACTGTGGGTGAGTGATAAGTCTGTGCCAGAGCCTGGAAAAGCAATCAGGAGAAGGGAGAGAAGGGAAGAGGAGGGAAGAGCAGCATTGTGGGTAAATATGTGCACTTCTGGTGGTGATTACCCTCCAAGTAATTAGTTTTTAAATCAGGCAGACATTTCGGGAACTGCTCGCTTTGAGCTGCTTTAATTATTTATACTCCCTTTTATTCTTATTATTTATAGTCCTCCTCTTTGGATGGAGATGCTCTTTGGAACCTGACCCATCTCCAGCCCTCCCTGGCCCTGCAGCCCCCTCCTCCAGGGCTGCCAGGCACCCCCAGAGCCCAGCGGTGCTGGGGGGACCCATCTCCCTCCCAGAGCCAGGCAAGGCAAGCAGGGCCCGTCCTTGCTGTGGAAAGCTGCTCAGCTCAGTAATTAAACTCTCACTCATCTTCATTTCCCTCATTTGTTCAAGTGAGGCCACTCAATAAGCCATTAGTGCAAGGTCCTTGCTGCCATCCTGAGGCACATTTCCCTTGGAGGGTGTGGGCAGGGGGGGCGGCTCCTTGCCTGCCCCCTCCTCTGCCCAAACCCTCCCAGATCACTCCTGGGAGGCTCTGGGGAGTGAAGGGGAATTTTGCAATGGCCAGCCCTTCCCCCAGCTGGGATTTTTCCCACAGCACCACACAAGCCCCTGTTCCATCACAGCATCTGGTGTTGTTGCTCTCCCTTGGTCAACCCCACCTCTCTGGAGCTTCCCAACATCTGGAAGCCATTCCCTGCACCGTTCCCATGAAGGGACCTCCGACCCCTTGAGCTCCTCCTCTGGCCTAAACAAAAGCTGCCCTAACTGCTGAGCTGGGGAATTTTGCCTGATTTCCCCTCTCTCCATCCACAAACCATTTCTCAATGTGTCACCAGGACAGCATCTGTCTGGAGAGCCCTGGAGGATCCTCTGTCCCTCCATGGACACACTCAGATTCCAGAACCTGTCTGGAGAGCCCTGGAGCATCCTCTGTCCCCCTCCATGGGCACACTCAGATTCCAGGGCCTGCCTGGACAGCCCTGTGTCACAGACATTTTTATGAAAAATCCTTTCCTTAGGATTTTTCCTCCTGAGAAGCTGAGAGGCCTCAGGAACAAAATGTAAATGGTTATCTGCTGCTGTGGAATGCAACAGGTGGATCTGGGATTGGTCTCATGTGGTTGTTTCTAATTAATGGCCAATCACAGCCCAGCTGGCTCAGACTCTCTGTCCGAGACACAAGTCTTTGTTATTCTTTATTTCTTTTTCTATTCTTAGCTTGCCTTCTGATGAAATCCTTTCTTCTATTCTTTTAGTGTAGTTTTAATGTAATAGATATCATAAAATAATAAATCAGCCTTCTGAAACATGGAGTCAGATCATCATCTCTTCCCTCATCCTCGGATCCCTGTGAGCACTGTCACAGCCCTGGAGCATCCTCTGTCCCCTGCCCCTCCATGGACTCAGATTCCAGCATCTGAGCATTCTCTGTCCCATCTCCCTCACATGCTCACACACCAACAATGAGGAAAACAGCAAAACCCCCAAATCCCAGCACAAGAAAAACCACAATATGGGGAAAAACTGCTGTAGGCTCCTCCAGGAGCAAGGCCCATGGCCTGTGTTTGTAGTTACTACAACGTTGATTTTCCCTGCTCCATCCCTGGGAGCTTTTGTTCTGGCTTTTGTTCTGGGTCTTGCTCTGGTTACAGCAGTGAGAGCACTTTGATTTTGCTGCTTCTCACCCTGGAATCCTTTGTGAGCTGTGGGGGTGAGGATTTGGGGTAAGGAAAGCACAGAACAGCTCAGGAAAATGGAAGGGCATTGATGGGGATGGGTTTGGCACTGGGGCAAAGGGTCCCATCACTGGATGCCACGCGAGATGAGACAATTCACTGCACCAAAACCCAGATAACAGCAAAAAAGCAGAGTTCAAATGTACATAAGCCTGTCCTGTGCTCTAGAGCCCCTCAGGAACCTGACCTGAGTGCTGCCCTGCTGGGTTTGTTTTCATCCTCCCACAGCCACAGAATCCCAGAGGGGCTGAGGCTGGAAAGCACCTCTGGAAGTCACTTGCTCCAGCCTAAGCAGGGTCACTTAGAGCTCCAGGTGGCTTCTGAGTTCAACTACTCAGGGGGAAAAATACAACAAACACATGAGACAGAGATTAAACCAGAGGGGACAGTGTCACATCTGTGACATCAGGGAAAATGTGGTTTTCAGGATGGCCAATCTTCACTTCCAAGGGCATCCCAAGGCCAAGCCTGCAACCATGAAGGGTTTGAAGACCACCTGCCCGTGGAGCCAAAGCCACACTGGTGTGAAAGTTGAGCTCCTGCTGCCCCTGAACCAGGGGCAGCCCACTTCTGGAAAAACACCAGGAACACGGTGGGAACAGCTCCACCATGGAAGCAGAGGGATGGGATGCACCTGCCTCCCTCAGGATCGGGCTGGCTCCATCCCAAAGCTCCATCCATCAGCTCCAGCAGTTTGGAGAGTACCTGGGGCAGGAATCTGAAATGGGATGAGTCAAGGGGCTCAGGAATTCTCTTCCACCCTAAACAGTGGCTGGATTCTCCCATCACCCCCAGCCCTACAGCAATGATTACACCAAGGCTGGGAACAGACATTTCCAAACAAGCCTCCTTCTATTTGCATTCGAAACATTTATTTTGGGAAATACATATTAAACACTATTATTTATACAAAAATGGACTAAATTTTCGTAATGCTTATAACCCCCAAAAGGCCATTTTTAATAGATCTGGATGAAGGGTTTTTTTATTGTATTATTTTCTTTTTTTCTTTTCCTTTAAAAAAAAAAAAAAAAAAAAAAAAAAGTCAGGTTACAAAGGAGAAAGCGGCGTGTCTTGCTTGGCCCAGCTTGAGATACCAGCTAGAGGAGAAAAAAAAGATGGCATTTGCAGAAGTGTCTCACACAAGAGGTTTTTTCCTCCCCTTTCAGTCTTTTTTTAACACTTGAAATATATTTTTTTTCAGTTAATACATTTTTTGTTGTTCTTGGTTTTTTTGCTAAAATATAGCAAGTCAGCAAGTAGAGAGTTGCTGTTCCCCAACAGCTCCGTGGGGCTGCTGTGGAGGGGGGACGTGAGTGAAGGGGAGAAGGGATTCTCACAATTCACTCCCCTTTGGCTGCTGGGGGGAGCCCCTGAAAAGCTGGGCATCCCCAGCAAGGGGAGAGCAACCTCCTCCCTCCTCCTGTGCTGAGCCAGGATCTGTCCCCTGTGAGCTCTGCAGGTGCCTTCCAGTGCTAGAGGATGGGACACACTGCCACTTCAGTGTGTGCCCCCAAAAACGGGTGATTTGCAGAAGTTTTTTTCCCTTAGGGAGGACTGGGAGACTGGTGGACACCAGAAAGGCAAAGGGAGCTGGGGAGAGGGGCAGGACTGCAGAGCTTTGCTCCAGGAACCCCTGCTCCTGTGTCACAGTGCTACCTAAATGCTTGCAGGGTCTGATTTACTGGAGACACACAAAAAGAGAAGGGTCTGGGGGCAGAGCAGGGGGAGCAGCACCCACAAACACCCCCAGCCTCCCCCCCACAGCTGCAGGGCTTGGTCAGCACATGCACAGACCCCCTGCACAAGGACCAGCAAAACAGGAGCATCTTCCCTGGACACACAGGGGACCCAGGAAATGAAAAGGAATTTACAGCTACCCAAGAGCCTCCTCTGATGTAG
>VZSU01000943.1:407720-433468 GCA_013398715.1 Nesospiza acunhae
GCCTCCCAGCACTGCTTTGCAGAGACAAAGTTCCACGCTCAGCCCCCTCAGGACAAACACACTCAGAGCCTTCAGAGGACAAAGACCCACCCAACTGAGTGACAAATAAATACACAAGTGTTCCCAGGACATCAGCCACAGCTCTGGCCCAAGGGAGAGGGAATGAGAGTCTCTGTGGAAGTTCACAGCCTTCTGCAGGTTGCAGAGAGAGACAAGGCAGAGCTTCCCTCCCCTCTCCCACACTATTGCAAGGTCACAGTCTGAAAAGGCACTTCTCCCAAAGCAGGTCGCTCTGCCTGGCCGGGGGTCGGTGACAGGCGAGGTGACACCTCAACACTCCCAGTTTATTGCATGTAGACAGGGTACAGGGGCTGGTTTGGGGGCTGGTGGCTCCCAGAGGGCTGCAGGAGACAAGGATGGCACTGCCTTGCTCTCTTCATCCCACCGTACCTCGCTTCCGAAGGCTACATCCACCTGGAGGAGCCCTCGCCTTCCATGGACGGAGAGGAGCCCCTGCATGGAGGGGCTGCAAGGGCTCCCAGGCCACCCCAACCCTGCTGGCCCCACAGATCTGCTCCCCTGGTGTGGCTGTGGGGCCACAGCTGGGGGCCAGTGAGAGCCCAACCTCCACAGAGGGACGGTCCCCGGGCCAGGGACGCCGCTCCGGGGGCTGAGCACAAAACTCATGGCACAAAGCAGGGGGAGAGCGGCCACCCCGCTCCACGTCTGGTTATTTGGTCAGTTTACATGGCAGGGGGTCAGGGAGCAGGGCAAGAGGGACAGTGGCAGAGGATTTATATAAAAATAAAGGGGGAAGAGGAGAGAAACAGCGAGCGTGAGCGAGCGAGGTCCTGGCTGCGGCGAGGGACGGTTACATTTCGTTGGCCACCAGCTCCTTGTCAGCCACGCCGTTGGACAGAGAGCTCTGGCCCTCGTTCAGCCTCTTCACCCTGTAGGCTTCAAAGTGGATGTTGCTGGTAATATCCTTGATGTTCTGCATGTGTGTCCTGCAGGGAAGGGAGATGGAGCAATCACACCAGCCCACGTCACCCCAAACACCCCCAGGCCCAATGTCCCCTCCTGCCTTGCTGGTTAATGCAGGTTAATGCCCTCCTTTAGGGCACAGGAGGGAAGTAAAGGCAATCATCGGCAGCATTATTGGGCAGCAGGAGCTGAAGCCTTCATTTGTGCCTGGGGACACAGACCTGTGGCTGCACAACACCCACCCAGGGAGATCCCCACCCTGCCAGTCCTGGGCTGAGGTTTTGTAGCCCCACACAACCCTGCCAGCAGCAGATCACCTGGGCAGAGTTGACTTTGCAGCCAAACTGGGGAGGAGCCCGATGTCCCCTCTCTAGCAAGCCCAGGGGGCTCAGCCTCCCTCTCCCCCACAACAGGGACACTTTTTCAAGAGGGACCAGCCTCACCCAGACCCCACAGTGACACCCCAGTGAAGGGTGATGTCTTTGAACTGGGAGTGAGATCTGGCACTGGTGAGGGACCACTAAGGTCAAAAGCTGCTTGCAGACAAGCTGGAGCTACACTACCAGCAATCCTGGAGTGTGCCCTGACCCCTGCACTGCTCCTCTGCCCCCTGCACTCAGCCCCCAAGGAGTGGGGCCCCCCCTTGCAGAGGGGATGCAGAGTGGCAGCCGGCCGGGAGGGAAAGCAGGGATGAGTGTAGGGTGCACAGGGGTAGGAGGGTGAATGGGTGGAGGGATGTAGCAGCAGAGCAAAGCAGCACCTGCTTCAAGCTGTGCTGGGCTGTCCCCTTTCCCTGGATGCCACCTGGTGACCAAAGGCTCTGGGGACAGGGCACTGACCTGATGAGGAGGTCCCGCAGGTAGGCGAACTCACAGTGTGTTGTGTTCTCCACTGGCAAGAGAGACAGAAACCATCAGTGAGCCCCCATGGCACCACCTGGGGGCTTCCCCAGACTGTGGGGGGCTCAGGTGGGCTCTGACACCCCAGGGTACAAGTGCAGGACTGAGGAGTTCTCTTTGCTGCTGTAAAGCTCAGCCCTGGTGAGGTCTGACTGAGCACCCACAGTCCCTTCTCAGGGTCCCACCAACAAGGAGCTCCCAGCAGCATCCCCAGAACCCCAAACAAGACAGGGGAAGGGCTGTGGTGAGCTCTGCAGTGCTAGCACCAGGTGTGTCCCCACTGAAGTTTCATCTGTAGCTCAGCCATGAGCACCCTGCAGAACCCCAGGCACACTGTGAGGGCTGTGCAAGGACAGCAACTCCTGCTGCCAAAGGCCTCTGCTGGCAGGAGAAGGAGTGCTTGCAACAGGGAAAAACCAAGGGGTGCTGCTCCACCACAATCAGTCTGACAGCTGCTATTTGACCCCTAATTTTCCTCAATTTAAACAAAGAACTCCTCTTTATTTTTTTTTTTTTTAACCCAAACAATCCTGGACATAAGAGTAGCAGAATCCTTCATGTTGGAGAAGACCTCTAAGATCATTGAGTCCAGCCATTAAACATCATGCAGGAATGGCAAAACACAAACAACACTGCTGTGCCAAGGCTGCCTGTGGCCATGGCTGTATCCTGGGGGTCTCCCTGTGCTGAAGGCAGATGCCTTCACAAGGGAAAGACGAGGGTTTAATGAATCCCATTGAACTCAGAATGTTCAGGAACACAGCACGAGAGGGCAGCAGAGGTTCAAAATACACTGATTTTCCTGGCAGCTTTGTTAAACCATCCCTCAACACAGGATTCCTATTAAAAAGACTTGTAAATGAGAGGAACCTGTGAAGGGGAGGGAGATGAGAGGGGTGGCACTGGAGATGAGCCAGCTGGCTGCCAGAAACCAGCAACAGGGAAATGTGTGGATGTGCTGGAGCCAGGAGCTTTCATCTACTATCTTCTTTAATTTGGGCTGTCAAATCTTCCAGTTTTTGTGTGCTTTTGTGGATAGATTCAGAATGATCTGATAGGTTCATACAACACAATCCTTTAAAATTCCTCACAACCATGTCCTTGTGCTAGTAAAAGAAAATCAGTTGTTGCTCTATTTGGAAGGGTAGCATGTCTAACACTATCAACATCGGTCACCATGTCACTAATTGCAGAGGATGTGGCATTAGTTTGTTTACTAAGCCAACATCCAACCTGATCTAACTGTTGCAATGCCATTGCTGAAGCTGGTTGGGGTAAAAACAAACTTGCTGAAACCCTTCTTGCAGCCTTCTAAGGCATGAAATCACTCTTACAGTTCTCATCATAATGACGAGTAGATCTTGTTCTTCTTTGTTTCTTTTTCATGACTGCCTTAGCTGTGGGCACAATTACAGTGAGCATCCCAATGCTACATGGGCCACCTTCAAGCTGTGATGGAATGCTTTGCCAAGTTCTATCTCTACAAATGAACCAATATCCCTTGGGCAATTGTGGATATTGGTCAGCCTCAGAAAGCACAGCCCAACTGTTTGAAAAATTACACTAAAAACTTAAATTTCTGTATGCAAAATAATGAGGAGTAACATTGTACTTTGGAGGATCACCTTTTCACCAACCACTAGCTGTGAAGGTAAAGCAAAAATATATTGTTAAAGAACTAAGGATTTCTAATTCTTGGGGTTCAGATACTGCTCTGCGAAGTTTTTTGCTTATTTTTGAATACAATGCCCGTTTATAAGAGACAACACACAAAGTGCTATTCATAAGCTTAATCTTCCTAATATCTAGCTAGATAAACTTTTTGCAACTTAGAAAGCCTATACAAGCACTAATACACAGCTTTTATTGTTCTATTCACCCATATCTTTTCTACAGCTTAAATAATCTTTTCTGCTGCTTTAGCACTGTTCACAATTCTGCTATATCTGAAGCATGTCTTCTGCAGTTTTCCTAAAGTCCTCTGATTTTATAGATTTCCACAACTGTAAAATGGGGGAGAAAAAAGGCAGATGCAGATGGGAGATGGAGGAGGGAAGAGATCCCACAAGGGCACCAACCAAAGGCATGGTGGAGGGTACAGATGCCAGGGGAAGGTTCTAACAAGGGCTTGAGACATGGGGATATCACTGATGTGCCCTGAAATCCTGCCATCAGGCAATTAACTGTGCAGGAAGCACAAGGCAGGCCAGGACACCCCCCAGAAATGTCCCCTCCAGCACTCAGCAGGCCCCTCAAGGCACACAAAGGCCCAGGAACCCAGCACAGGAGCAATGGCCAAGGTGTTTCCAGTCCTCAAACATCAGGAAAATTATCTTTTTTGGAGGGGCAGGGAAGCACCACATCCACCTCAACTTCTACTGCAGGTTTTGGACTTTATTGCTTCCTGCCAGGGCAGGGAGGTGGGCTCAGGTACCTTCAATGGTGCCCCACTTGGTCTTCCTCCCAAGGATTCTTCTTCCATTCACCTGGTACTCCTGGTCACTGCCCACCACTGCAAATGGGATCATTTCCTGTGGAAAGAGAAAAACAAGGCTGTGATTTCTTCTGAGAACTGCTCAGGAAACCAAACCAGTGAGCAAAGTCCTACGTCCTCCTGTTTCCAGGGGGGTTTCATGGGATGAGCTGGTTTGCCCCTGCTGTTCCAGGGCCCACAGGCAGCCCAGTACTGGGTACCAGCATCTCCTGCACATGTGCCCAGCCTAAAACCAGCCCAAACCCAGCCTAGTCCAGCCCCTCATTGACAGGCACCAGGGACAGCTGGAGCAAAGGTATCCCAAAGCTTCCCTGGGAATTGCCCCCAGCATCTGGCAACCTGTGGCCAACTCATTTCCTGATCCAAGTTGGTATCTTTGAACTTCAGAGTCCCTAAAAGACATTTTTCTTCCACAAATTTGTCCAATCCACTTTAATGTGCTAAAAATTTGCTGGCTGATTCCTGCAATGTGGAATTGTCAGATCAGGCAGCCTACAGATGAAATTCCATCCCAGTGCTGGGAAGGCTGCTGCCCTAGCCAGGGATGGGCAGGCACCTCTGCTCCCTGAGCCTGGGGCAGGGCAAGGGGCCATGGACCCTCTGCTGAGGGCCCCTGGTGTGACAGTGTTCACAGGGGTCTCAGACTGAGGGAAGAGACGAGGATCTGACTCCATGTTTCAGAAGGCTTGATTTATTAGTTTATGATATATATTACATTAAAACTATACTAAAAGAATAGAAGAAAGGATTTCATCAGAAGGCTGGCTAAGAATAGCATAGGAAGGAATGATAAAGGCTTTGTCTCAGACTCTCTGTCCAAGCCAGCTGGGCTGTGATTGGCCATTAATTAGAAACATCCAACATGGGCCAATCAAAAATCTACCTGTTGCATTCCACAGCAGCAGATAATCAATATTTACATTTTGTTCCTGAGGCCTCTCAGCTTCTCAGGAGGAAAAATCCTAAGGAAAGGATTTTCCATGAAAGATGTCTACGACACACCTGGCAGGGTGGAGATGGGGAAGGATTATGGACAGGACACCTTCCCCACCTTCCCCCCCTCCTTCCACCCCTGCCCTGAGCTCTGGCAGGATCCCTGCTGCTGGGCAGACCCCATGGACAGGGCACAGCAGCTTTGGGAACACAACAGAGCCTTTGGAAGGGAACCCCCAGGTCATGCCCAGCCCCGGAGCTGCAGGGTCTGTCCCAGGCACGGCCCCAGCACTGACCCGGAATTTCTCGTTCACCAGCCGATCTTCAGAGTCCTCATCAAACTCCTTCTGGGGGTACACGTCAATCCCATTGGCCAGGAGATCAGCCATTATCTAGGAGGGAAGAGCACAGGCACAGGTGAAGGACAGGCAGGCACAGGAGATGCTCCCAGAAGGGTCTCTGAGTGATGCCCACCAGTCCCAGCAGCAGCATCTCCCTCTCCATCCTAGACACAGCCCCCTTTGGGGACAGAGACCTGTGCCACACACCCACCAAGAGCTTCCCCTGGAACCTCTGCAAGAACCTGGTGCCAAAGACACAGCTCAGGCAGAGAGGGAGACGAAGTTACACGAGCTGGATGTTGTTTGGGGATTGGAAAACACAAACAAGACAACCCAAGCTGCCCAAGCAAAGGGGAACAGCTGCCAGGCTTGTAACACAAAGGTGAAAAACTGCTCTCTGCTGTTTGTTTACACTCCTTGGAAAAGGAACTTGATCTGGAGAGACAAGGACACAGCTTGGAAGAGCAGACTCTAAGGACTTTGCCTCTGTGCAAGGCCAGGAGATGCTGGAATCTGATTCCTGGGTGGAGGCTCAGCTCACAGGGAGCTTGAAGGATCAACTTTCTCCTACAATGCTGCCAACCCCAACCCAGGCTGGCAGCACCACCACTTCCCATGGCAACAACTCCACACCAGTCCTACAGTGCAGGCTGGCAAAGCAGTGGATCCAGCCCAGGAGATGCCCCCAGCCAGCCTCCCACCCCCACCAAACCCCCACACAGAGTTTAGGGGAACAACCCAAAAAAGCCAGCTCCAGGGAGCACATTCCATTCCCTCAGCACAGCACTGGCACCAACCTGCAGCCAGGCTGGGGCTTCACATCTCCAAACCCAAAACCTATCATCTCTCTGAACCAGCCACGCCCCAGATGCAGACAGGGCTCTGCTTTTGGAAGCACACACACAGGCCCACTGGAATGAACGAGTGGAAAAGGTCCCAGCCTGTGCCCAGCTGGCCTGATTTCCTGTCCTCTCATCTGCTGGGAGCAAACACACCATGTGCTGACATGCTCTCCCTCCATCTGAAAGGATTTGGGAGGTCTGGTTATAATCAGGAAGCAATCAGAGACAGGGTGAGCTCATCCTGTGCTGAGCCAGTGCAGAGCAGCAGAGCCAGGCACTGTCCCCATGGTCTTCATGGTCACCTCAGCAGCCAAGAGTGCCCAGGTGACACCTGAGGTCCCAGACTGACTTTGTAGTGCCAGAGCCAGCCAGTCACCTGCAGACACAGGGATGGGTGCACTGGTAACCTCTGAATGGAGCCAGCAGCAGATGTGGCACCATGGACTCACCCCTCCGTGTCCCCTCACCAGCTCCTTGCAGAGCTCTGTGCAAACAGCCTGACAAGCCAAGGGAGCCCAGCCTGGGCCACCCCTCAGCTCCATTCCCTGCCAGCCTCTAGCCAAGGAAATTGCTTGGAGAGTTTGGAACTGCCCCCAAAACCAGACTGGGTATTTCAGTGCCTGATGCTGCTCATTAAGAACTGGAAAGGAGAGGCTCCCACACTGGTGTGGGAAGGAGCAGCTCACCCTCTCCTGCAAGAGGGCATGGCTGGGTAAGCTGTCATCCTGTCCATAACCAGAGGAGCGGCCCCTAAAACCACCCTTTTTGGTGGTTTTTACTTCTGCAGGGAATGCTGAGGGCCTCACGCCTGCAGCCACATCCACCACCCACACAAAGGGATTTACAGTCCCTTACCAAAGCCCCAGATGGGCCACCTCCACCTCTGAGAGCACAGCCCATGCCTTGCTGTGGATTCAGACAGCCCCTCCTCAGCTCCCAACCACGGGAATTTCATACCTTGATTCCCTCCTAACCTCACCCAGCTGAGCTCAGCAAACCCACAAGTTTTTGACTGGTTCCTGTAGCAGTGTGCAGTGCTGCACAGGGAGGCTTTTCCAGCCCCTACGTGCATCAACCTCCCAAAATAACAGAAACCAGCCCGAAAATAACAACAACAACAACAAAGGAGACAGCAGAAGCAGGCCTGCAGCTCCAAACTTATCCTGCACTGACAAAGATCCAAAAGAAACACAAGGTAGTGCTTGGAGAGCAGGCCTATCCTGCGGCCACGCGGGATTGCTCCGAGCTGCAGCCGGAGGAATGCGCTGGGCTCCGGGCCAGGCCCTGCCTGCACAGCCCTGCCAGGAGAGCCACGAGGTGGGCAAGGGGCAGCAGGGGATGGGCTAGCCCAGATGGGAGCCCAGGGAAGGGGCAGCAGCCCCTTACCCGTTGTTTGAAGTAGTCCCTCTCCTCCAGCGTTAGCGTGTCGGCTTTGGCGATCACCGGGACGATGTTGACCACTTTGCTCAGGCGCTTCATGAACTCGATGTCCAACGGCCGGAGCCTGGAAAACAGCAGGAAAAAAGGGATTTGAAAACAGCAGGAAAAAGGGGATTTGCACTTCTGGAAAATGGCAGGAAAAAGGGGATTTGCTGCTGCAATCCTCTGGCTGGGAGAGGCATTCAAAGAGCAGACAGAGAAGGAATCGCTTCCTTTCAGAGAGCAAAGAGGGTTTGAAAGCACTTTAAACATTTCCCTTTCAAAGCTGCCGCTGTCAGCCCTCACAAAGCCCCGTGAAGTGGCAGAGGGCTTTTATCTCTGCAGGGCCACAGAGGACTGCAGGAACTTGCCCAGAGCCACTGGTGTCCTTGGTGGGGCTGGGATGAGAGCAGGGCGATGCTGGCTGCAGGGCCAGGTACAAATCCAAACCTGCTCCAGCTCTATCCAAGCTGTCACCAACCATCCAGGGACAGCACAACGTGGAAATGGCCACAGGTGATCATCCCTGCTCACATTCCCCCACGTGCTGAGCACCAGTTGCTTGGGACAACTTACTGAGAGTATTTCTGCATATCTCAATTAATATCTGCTTCCTCATTTGCTCCCAGAGTATTTGGAAGCACCTGTTATGCTGGTGGTACAAAAGCAACAAAATGTAAATTAATATCTGTGCAAAATATTCATGTTGTTCAAAGTGATATAGATACTTTATCCAGAAAAATTAATGGTGAAGCTTTATCATATGTCTGCACAGGATTTTGATTTAGGGAGCCTTTAAGTTCTCCATCAATGTCACACAACAATCTGTGGTTCATATTGGTCTCTAGATTTCTTTCTTTCATATAGAAAGGTTGTAGGAAAGGATTTACTTTAAGCAAATCCTAAAGTCTCTGGTTATGCACAAGCTGGGAGTGCCTCTCACATTCATCAGCTGGGATTAAAAAAAGCTCTGGACATTCTCCAGGGGCTCACAGAGCACAGAAGAGATGCTGCTTGTTCCAGAGGGCAAGAATGTCAGGAAATCTCTACAACAAAAGTCTCAGCAGAGGAAAGCTGCAGGGATTGCATAACCCCAGTGATCAGTGCCTTGGGAAATCCCTCCCTGCTGACAGCTCCACTTCCACACTGCTCCACATCCAAGGCTGCAGACAGCGATGAAGGCACCTGGCCATCATCCCCTCCTGCTCCTCAGTCCTCCCTGAAGGTGTTTGAACTGCTGGGGGCCCCAAACCAGGAGAAAACCCTCCTTGGGACACCTCCAGGTGCTGCAGGTCCCCCTTGGTGGCTCTGAAGGTGAGGGAAGCATGCAGCACAGTTGAGTAGGTGTTGCCTTGAAAAGGAAACCTGGAGGTCCCAGGGCTAGGGACCACCCTTGGGCAGGAGGTGTTTGAAATGAGCCCTCAGTGAAGGGCCAAGAGAGCGCCCACTGCCAAACCCCCCCATGGCCTGCCTGGGCCCTACAAAGGGCTCAGAGACCCCTGCAGACCCAGGCACAGGAGTGCAGAGGGGAAGGGACTGATCCTGCCCCTCAGCAGCCCCCAGGCAGTGTCCCCATCCCACGGGGACACCTCTGCCTGGCTCCAGTGCTGAGGGAGGGACATTCAGCCCCAGAGAGACCCACTCAGCTCCAGCTGACCTGAAAACAGCAGCTCAAGGCTGCCCCAGAGCAGCCAGCACTGGTGACCCAGCTGAACCCTGCCCTGGTCATCCCCTCTCTCAGGGATGGAGCCAGGTGGATCCTGTCCTCACACACCAACACACACAGCCCTGAGCACATCATTAGCACAGGGACAAACGAGGTCCTAACACAAACACAGGGTCACAGATCACCCTGGGCCCCAGGAAAGAGAGATTTTGGCTATTAAAGGGAAAAAAAGAATAGAAAAAACCACAAGGAACCCCCCATGGACACATCTAAGCTGACTTGCTGCTGGCAAACATTGTTTGGAGCTCTGCATAATGTATTTCCCAGACCTCCAAGGAAGTAATGCAGTAATGCTCCTTTCCCAGCAGAATTCTTTCCCCTCCTCTCTCTTTGCTATTTTCCAAACAATTTTTCTCTTCTAAAAGCTTCTTCCCCACTGAGCCTGTGTTCCTGCCTCTTTCATCAGCCTTTCCTTTAAAGACCAGGATGCATACAGAGCATGAATCCACAATCAGGCAGACATTGGAGTTTCAGCTCAATCTGCATGTTAAAAGCTCAGTTCCATCCCTCAGATCCCTCACACATCTGGAGGATGCTGAGGATGCCACAGTGAGCCAGAGAGGAGGCAGAGCCAGAGCCTGCCCACACCCCCAGGCACAGTGACCTTGTCCATCTGCACCCAGGCACCTCTGACACAACTTTCTGCTCCCACGGGCTCCTGCAAGTGCCTCATCCACAGAGGTCACGTCCCTGCACCACCCTGAGACTCCTCAGCAGAGCAAACTGTGGTTTTAGAGCTTTCTGTAAGTTTCTAGATATGCTATCAACTCCTGCTAGGTAGGTAGCTCCCCCAAAACCTTAATTATGTAAAAGGAAGTGAAGCTTTTCACTAGGAACAATGCCTGCCTGTAGCTACCCATCACATTCATGTGAGCACCATGGATTAAGGTGGTGACAACTGCTGTTTGCTCCAAGCACATCACAGAAGAGAAGGGAAGGCTCAAGAAAAAAAAAAAAAAAAACAAATCTATTTTCCTCCTCTTCCCCAAATGGCCCCTGATATTATCAACTTACAACATACACATTTGGGGCTTTGCTGGGAGGGGTGGAGGAGCTCAAAGGGAGTGGGTGGGCTGGAGCAGGAGGTGCAGCATGGGCTCAAACCACTCCAGGTGGTGCTGGCTGTTCCTTCATCCCCTGCTGCTGTGGGCTTGGGGGAGGCTGTGCAGCTGGGCATGCCCTGCCAGGGCTGGGCACACACTTTGGTGCCCAGGACATACATTTTTATTTCTGGCACTGTGCACAGACAGGATCTAAGCACAGGCTCATTCCTGCGGGTTCCCCTGAAATGCTGTTGCAGGAATCAAAATCCACAGTGAGCTGTGAAATTATTTCCTTTTGGTTGTGCCCCAGACCAAACTAACAGCAGTAATTTGAGCTGTGTGTTAAGCAAACACCAGTGAGGACCCAGCAGCTGCCCAGCCCCATCACCTGCTCCAGGGAGCTGCTGGGCACCTGAGAGGGGCAGCCAGAGGGGAAAGAGGGAGTGGGTGGCAGTTCCTGAGCCAGCAGCCCTGGCAGAGGCAGGAGAGGTGCTGATGAGGCCAGGCAGAGTTCCAGAGCCATTCCTGAGCTGAACAGAGCTTTGGAGGGGTCAGAGCAGGGATATTTATTGGGTGGCAGGGCCTGGCCTGTGCAGCTGCAGCTGGAAACCCCAGCCAGCACCGTCCTCAGCCTTCACAGGCACGGGTACGTGGGAGTGTTACAGGCTGTGTGTGAACTGCATGGGCTGCAAAGCCTGTCCTGAACTCCCCTGTGAACTCCATCATGCAGCAGAAACTTCTCTGCTGATTAACCCTGGAGCTGCCTGGATGGGAGGGCCAGACTGAAACTGAGCCAAGCAATCCTCTGCTCCAGCCTCAAGATCTCTGCACCAACTTTGGTTTTTTTTTTTGTATCCCTCCCTCCTTTTTATCTAGCAAAAAGCAAGCTCTCACCCAGTGCCCTGGCAGGCTTCACCCAGCTGCACAGGGAGTTCTGTGCCATTCCCAGCCATGCCAAGGACCTCAATGCCCTTCCCATACCCTGCTGGAAGGGACCACGGACCTGCTGCCTCAGCCAGGGCACAAACCTGCACCCAGCCGTGTGTGACAACCCCAAGACAAGGCTCTCCCACAGGATCCTCTGCTACAGCACTGTCACAGCAGCTCCACCCTGCAGGTGAGGCAGCCACATCACCCTTTGCTGGGGAAAGCCTGTCCACAACAATGAAAAACATAATTTGGACTTCACAAGAGAGCACAAAGGAACCCTAATTCCTGCTTGAGCTCTCACAGAAGCAAAATTTCCCATTAACCTCCCCCTCCCAGTGGGGTTTGTCCCTCAGGTGGCAGGAGGGGATGGGTGACAGTGGGGACAGCCCCAGCCAGGTTCTCAGCCTGCAGGAAAAGAGGATCAGCACAGGGCTCAGCAACAACAGCCCCCAACTGCCGGGCTCACTCAGATATTGGAAACACATGTTCACCGGAGAGAAGGAAAAAAAGCAGCTGAAAATCCACACAATTGCTGTTGGCCGGCGGGTGAGAGAAACCAGAGTGCGGCTGGAGAGGCTCCACCAGGGGACACAGAACAGGGCTCCACATCCCTGCCTGCACTGCCAGGCACCCAGCACACCCCCCCTATGAGCATCAGACCTGTTCTTTAAGAGTTAAACAGCCAGAGGGGCGAGGAAATGCTGGAGCACAGCTAAAACTGCAAGTCAGACCTGCCGAGGCAGGGGCTGCAGATCTGGGCTGAGATTAGTGGGACCAACACGTTAGACCGGCCTAAAAATGTCATTTCCCTTTGAAAGCTTCTCTGTTTCATTGTATTCAACCATAAATGTTTCATCAGCCCCTCTGCTCCTGATCAGTTACACAAGAGGGGCATTACTGGCCCATGCAGGCATTTTATTCCAGTGAAGGATGCATTTTTGGTCTACCCACTGACAGAAGCAAAACAAAGTCTTTTCTATTGGAATAAATCTCCACATGGGGAAGTGGAAAAGGCTGACATTAATGCAGTGCTGGAGACTTAAGTTTACTTTTGAAAACAGACCCAAAAACATCCCTGCTGCAGACAGATCCAGAAGTGGAAGGAATTGACACAAATCAAAAGGAAACTTAGGTCTCATTTTCTGTTTCGATACTTTAAGTCACATTTTTCAAGACATTTTAAGTGCCCCAGATTTTCAGGGTGGGCTGTGTGCCTAGGTGGAGGGAAAGAAAGAAAATAGAAAATGGAAAAAAAACAGAGTGAGATCTGGGGCTTTTGATGTTGTCACTTGAGAAGTGCCAGAGCCAGGAGCACTCTGGGCTGAATAAACAGCATCCCTCTTGCAGACTAGTCAAACAACCTACAAAATACCCTTATGGAGTGAGGGTGTTCACTGCCTTGGAAGCACAAGGAAAACTGGCTTCTCCCCTTACAAAGGAAAAAAAAAATGTTCTGCTTGCAAAAGGAGCCTCTCCATCCAATTTGAGACTTGGGTCCATCCTTGGTCAAGCAAGCCACGTGACCATAGATAGCAAAGGCAGCAGCTCCCTGGAGCTCAGAGAGGATTTCATGGCCCTTCAGAAGAGGAAACACCTCATTTCTCTGGGGTACAGCAGCTCTGCTGTGTTATTGCAAGGCCTCCTGAGGATGGCTTCAAGCTGTCCTCGAGCTCCTCAAGCCCCAAAACCCATGGGAGGATGCTGGGCAGAAGTGCCCTGAGGGCTGAGCTGCTGGGCCATGGAGAGGGGAGCTGAGAGGAGCAGGGACAGCAGGGTACGTACGAGTGGCCCGTGGCTGGGATGAAATAAATACAGCAGTGCACCCTCGTGTCAGGGATCTGCTTCTTCCTGTTGATGTTGATCTCCTCCTGCAGGTACTTCTCGTACTGGTCGTTGATGAACTTCATGATGGGCTGCCAGCTGCAGAGAGAGGGCAACACAGGGTGGTGTGAGGGACCTGGACCACTCTGGGATGCTCAGCATCTCCTAAATCACAAACCTCAGGTGTTCACTGTTAGCAGCTCCACACACTGCTGCAGGAGGGGATTTACTGGCTGCTTTGGACAAGCAAGTGCCTAAAAAGTGCTCCCTTCTCTCCTCCTGGACCTGCCTATGGAGCAGCACAGCTCTGGGACCATGCCCTGGCTCCTTGCAGGGTGCCACAGCACAGGAGCAAGAGCAGAATCAAAGCCCACAAGCCCAGCCCAGCTGGTGGTGGGGACAATGTCCCTGCCATGGGCCAGCCCTGCCAGCCCAGGGCCCATCCCACAGAGCCAGACACTGTGCCAGGGATTCCAGGCAGAGTTCAGCCTCCAGAGCCACATGAGCAGGGTCTGGGGACTGTCCCTGCTGGCACACAGCTGCTCCCAGCCACAAACAAAGGTTGTCTCATGCCTGGAACAGCAGGATGTTTGTGGCTCTCACGGGGAGCATGGCACTGCTCTGCCACCACAACAACCTCCTTCCTGCTGCCCACAGAGCAGGGGGGCACAGCACCAGGCTCCAGCCCTGGGCACGGGGTCAGGGGGTGCTGGGGGTCCCCTGCCCTCCCCCTGCACCCAGGGCAGAGGGGCAGCTCACCAGTTCTCGTTGTTGATGTGGTCCCCAAAGCCCGGCGTGTCGATGACTGTCAACTTCATGCGCACTCCCTTCTCCTCAATCTCTGCAAGAGAGCAAAGCTGCTGTGTGAGGGGAGTGCTGATGGGTGCTCTGGCCAAACCCACCCTCCCAAAATCAGCTGAAGGGCTGGAGCTTGGTCCCAGGGGAGAAATGCACCTTCACAGCTCCTCAGAGGCACAAATCAGGCATCCAAAGGGATCCAGCCCCATATTCACCCTGAAATGCCACTCCCACAGCCCCTTCCAACACAATTAACTCAATGCTGATGAATAAATAAAAACCAGATGTTTTCTCAGCCCTGCAAACATCTATGGATGGTAAGAGCCCATTTAAAGAGATAAGAGTGGAGGTTTATGGAGGTTCAAAACTCTGTGAGTCCCCAGAGACACAAGGCAGAGCAGGACCTAAAGCCAAAGCAGCAGGTGGGACCTGCAGGGCCTCACCATGAGTGATGGATTTGATTTCAATGGTCTTGGGGATCCTCTCCTCAGCAGTTGGCTGTACAGATTTCCGGCTGATCTTGGATTTGAAGAGAGTGTTGATTAACGTGGATTTCCCCAAGCCACTCTGACCTGGAAGAGAGCAGGATAACCCAGAGTCAGCACTCCCTGCTCTGTCAGGGGCCAGGGGATGGGGCTGCTGACAGACTCAGCCTGCACCAGATGGGATGGAGGGAAGGAGGGACAAGGAGCAGCTGCTCCCCTGAAGCTCCCCCAGGCCAAGGAGCTCCAGTCCACCCCAGCCAGGAGGATGCTGCAGGTAGCAAAGCCCCTCCCTGGCTCCAAAGCAGCAAACCAAGAGCTGGTTCCCTGCATCCAGGCAAAACCCCAGCAACCCCAAGGACAGGCAGGCAGTGCTGGGGGTGTTTGAAGGGCTGTGGTGGTGCTGAGCAGGGCATGGGGACCACAGAACCCCAGGAAAAAGCATCCCAAGTGTGCCTTCACTCTCCTGCAGTCTGCTCTGTCCAGTTCCACAGGGAAGGCTTTGGAGCAGCTTGGCAAGCCTTTATCTGGACAGGACTAACAGCAGCAACAATCCTACAAACCTCAGGCCTGCTGCATCTGCTGCTGCTTCCCTGACAGACTTGCTGCTGCAATCAGCCCAGCTGGCTGCACAGACACAGGTCCATGCCAGGAGCTTCTCTGAATCCCACAAACAACAGCCCAAGGAGCACATGAGATTCCACAACTTTAGAAAAACAGCTTTTAGAAAAGCATTTTCATGCTTTATATCCCAGAGCTGATGCTGGTCTGTGTAGAAAGGACAGCAGCAGCTCCTGACTCTCCAGGAACAGCTGTCCCGTGAGCTTGGAGAACAATTTTTCAAGAGTGCAGAAAACAGAATTAACTCCTCAAAACCCAGGGAGCAGAAAAAAAAAATTAACTCCTCAAATCCCAGGGCCCCCTGCAAACACTGCAGAGATCCTGCACATACCCTGGGGACCCAATGGCCCCATTCTGCCAAGATGTTACAGCCAACTATCATGGCATTGCCACCAGCACGTCCCTTGTCCCACAGAGTGTCCCTGAGCAGAGTCAGCAAGGGTTTCACCCATATCCTTCAGGGTCCTGGACCATCCAGGCTGCCAAAGCATCAACCAGCACTGGGCATCACCTCCTGGCATCACCCCACTCCCTGATCAAACAGCAATTTTAGAGCTGAGTTTGCAACATCACCAATGGCTGCAATCCAGCACAGGAAAACTCTCTTTGACTGTCACCATGGGGCTGTAAGAAACACATGGACCAGGCTGGGGGGAAGTGCTCCCAGTCCCCTGCTGCCTAAAAACACAGGGCAAAGCACTGACAGGCCTGGAGCTGGGCATGCAGAGCCAAAACAGAGCTCTCCCTGCACTCTTCAATGGAGCACCTGGGGAGAGGGGAAGGTTGTGTGACACACTGGGGACAGGTGAAATCAGGGTGACACACTGTCAGAGCTCCAGGCAGTGGGTCTCTTTGTGCCTGTCCAAGCTGCTGCAGCTGCACTGCCTGGAAAGGGGCCAGAGGTCAGAGCCACCAGCAGCCAGAATATGAGGTCCCATTGGCACCACAGCCACAGGCTGAACTCACTGAGCCACAGTGGGGTGCAGCTGGGGACCCTAAGGCTGTGACACAGGCAGCTGAGCACAGGGCAGAGCTCTCTTCCAACAGCCCTGGTTTGCAGCCCACTGCCTTTCCCACGACTGAAATCCAGTGGGAAAATCACAGCTGAGCCTGGCACCTCTGCTCTCCTTCCAGCTGCTTTGCACAGAAAACTGAATGCAAAATTTATGCTTTAGGGTTGGGATTTTTAAAAGTTCAGACATTCCTCTTCATCTCTGCAACTTTAGAGGACAAGGGACTAAGCTGACCATAGCCTGCAGCCCCCACTCAGCTCTGGCTGGGATTGTGAAACTCTCTTTTGAATGGGGACCTTACTACAGTGGGGAAAGGGTTTTCACAAAGCCCCATCACAGGGCCATGGTGAGGAGTGACCCTCACAAGGCAGTGATGCTCAGTCCCCAGCTCCTCTGCAGGACAAGTGCCTCCTGAAAGACAGAGATTGGAACAATTCCAGCTCAAAGACTCACAGCTTAGGCTGGATGGGTGTCATGGAGCTAAATTCATCCCTAGGGATGCACAGGATGCAGCAGGATGAGGGCTGGCTGCTGCCCCTTCCCTGAGGTGCTGCTCCTCCTGCATCTTCTGGGAGGGCCAGAGCTCGACTTGTTTATGCTGCTCTGAATTCCCAGCCTGTAAACAGTCAGCCCAGCTCCTGCCAAGGGCAGAACAATGTTTCCCAGGCACGCTGCAGCACAGGCCTCCATACCACACACAGTGCTGCCAAAGCTGAGCTGCTCCTGAACATCCTTCCCCATCTGCACAGCACACTGCTGAGGTGCTGAGGCAGCACAGCCTGCTCCTGGAGGGATGGGAGCCTCCTCCAGCAGGGAAATGGGAGCTCAGCACAGGTAATCTCTGTTTCAGGCTCCCAGGACCAGTACAGTGATTCCTCTGTTTGCAGCAAAGAACTGTATTTGTTAAAACACCTTCCAAGAACTGGCTCTGGTTTTTTGGAAGCTTTCTCCACAGCCTCAGGTCAAATGTAGCGTTCTTTTGAGGGTCTGTGCCTTTTAATACAGAAAGTCTAAATTTCTCAGCATGCAGGGTTCCAACAGGTCTGCACTGACCAGCCTTGCTGTGATCACCCAGCCCAGGGAACCTTCCCTGCAGAGGGAATGAAGTATCACAATGGGAAAGGCTGAGCATCCACAGAGCTTGCTGGAAAGCTCCAGCACACTGAAATCTTTAACAGAATTAGCAAAACCTCTGGATCAGACCCTCCCACAACCCCAGGTAGACTTCCAGAATGCCCTGTGGGACATCCCACAGGCATCATACCTGTAGCCTTACACAGCTCCTCCCAGGAGGATAAGGGATGGTGAGGCCCCATCACCACACCACTGGTGTTTACTCCCCTCATCCTCCTGCAGCTCCCCTGGCAGACACAGGCAGGGAGAGCTGCCACCTGAGCAGCCCAGCCCCAGGGAGCACAGCCCAGCTCACACAAGGGCTCTACAGCACCAGCTCAGACATTAATAGCTGGAAAAGAGCAGAAAAGCCTCATTTCTTTTCCCTTTCCCCTTAGCTGGTGTCACACAGTGTCTGCCCACCTCTCCAGCGTTCTGCAGCTGTGCTATCCCTGGCTTTGGGGGCTGAGGGCTGCAGGAGCACAGATCCCCAGAGCTGAAGCTGCAGCCAGAGCAGCAGTGATGCAGCCAGTGGTGATTAGCCCAGGAGACCTAACAAGCAGGAACTTGTGGGCAGCAGGATTTGGGCACACAACCCTCCAGCCCTCGCTCCTTGCATGTGGACACTCCCTGGGACATCCTCATCCCTCCTGTGCCACCCTGCAGGTCCTCAAAGGAGCCAAATGACAGAGCTATGCAAACCCCTCCTGCTGCTCTTTATTTCCATCAGTAAATCACTGCTTTTGACATTTCTTCCCCAGTACTTGTAGCAGGGCTGCCTGAAAACAAAACAAAAAAACCCTAAAAAATCACAAACAGGAATTTTACCCAAACTGCAGTGAAGCCCCTTGAGCCCTTAAATGTGCATTCTGACTGCTCAAACCAGGGCAGGACTTCCAGGAGAGCTGTCAAGGGAGCTCTTGTGAGCCCTGATGAGGCTCCTTCCCCTGAAAGTCCCTTGAGGTGCTTTCCTCTGGCGTGCACCAATGGACAATGCACCCCAAGATGCAGGAGGATGAAGACCCCATCACATAGACAGCTTTAACCCCAGCTGACCCCAGGCCAGCTCCTCGAGAGCAGGGTTTGCTGACTGCCAAGGCAGAGCCCCCAGCGCTGCTCCCGAGGAGGCTCCAAAAGGGACAAATATTGTGTTGGCACAATGACAACAAGGGGGGAACTCACCCACGACCATGATGTTGAACTCGAAGCCCTGTTTCATGGCTTTCCTCCTCAGCTGCTCCAGGATGGCGTCGATGCCCACGTAGCCGAAGTCGGCAGCCGGCTTGTCCGGCCGCGCCGGCGCCGCCTGCTTGGGGCCGGCATCGCGCGGAGCGTCCGTCATGGCGGGAGCGGGGCTGGGGACGGCCTCTGCACCTGGGGGGACACACAGCCTGCTCACACATGCTGCTCCTGGGGCCTCGGCTGCTAGCTTTTATAGCTTTTCTGTTTTTCAGATTCTGTGTTGATTTAGTGTGTGCGTCTGGGCTTCGTATGAGGGGATGGTGAGCTCTGTGCACAGAGCAGGGAGACAAAACAATTCCTGCTCCAGCTGGGGACCAAGGACAAATGATCCAAATCTCAGGCCCAAGGGCACAAACAACATGGGCTGAAGAGAGAAAAACAAGCAGGATGGGACTTCATAACCTAAAGCTGTAATTGGACAATGAACTCCAGTATGCAAATGGACCAGAAGTTATAACCCCAACCCTAACCCTAGCCCCATGACCAGTCGTCCATTTTGGGTTCATCTGGGGTGTAGCCCTGGCCAGGCTCTTGTGCTGCCCAAGGTGTACCCATAAAAACCTTCTAATAAATCCCTACTTTGTTCTTTAGCTCTGTCCAATCTCTGTCCTAGGTCAGCCTTCACAAGGAATCACAGGAGCTGCATCCAAAGCAGGAGTAAAGCACGTGCAGAGACTCACAGTGCCAGCAGGCTGGGAGGGAGGGAGGAGTATGGGATCTTCCTCCACAGTAATTACATTAAATTTGGGAATTTCTTTCTCTGTTTACTGTTTTCACTTGATCCCTGCCCACTCCACCAAACCAGGCACAGCAAAGGGATGCTGCTGTGGGGGTGTGAGCAGGACCCAGCACCCAGAAAGTCCTCAGCCCATGTCTGGGAGTGACAAAGGCTTTCTGCCCTGTGCCTGGGCACTGCTGTTAAAGGCTGGCAGACCGACACATCCCACTCCTCCACAGCACTGGAATCACAGCACTGTGCACACTGCTGGTGTGAAGAACTCAGCCACGTTCTGGGGGGGAGCTGGCTGGCTTTGCAGACACAGGCAGTCCTTGGCATCCACTGCCACGTGCCCTCCTCGAGCTCCAGCTGACGCAGATCAGAGCTGCTGGCCCTGGCTTGTGGAAAACCCAACACATTTGCATCAAGACAAGCTGTGCCAGACAACACCCACGCAGCCACAGAGCTCCTGTGGTCTCCCTCTCATTCTGTCCATATCTGCCCAGAAACCCAAAGCCTGCAGCTTCCCTCTGAGACAGGCTGCCTGACTCCCCTGCAAGCCGCTCCAGCCTAACAAAGTCCTTCAGGAGAAGCAAATTTAAAACTACTGCCTCAGCCAACAGCTTTTTAAGAAAAAAAACAGGGAATTATCTATTCCTTGGCAGGAAGGACAAAGTGCCCCAAGTGCCCCGGGGTGATGTAGCCTTGTCCCCTGCCAGCCCCAGCTGCTCTGCATCATCCACAGCAAATATCCCAAAGGCAGAGTGAGCACAAGATCAGCCCAGTCTCCTGCAAGCTCCTGGAGGCATCAGCCACATGCAGCACGCTCCTGTGATGCAGGCACAGAGAGGGAGGTTTTAGGAAAACACACTTCTAAGAGCCCTCCCCACCCCAGGCTGCTGCTGCTCACTGCCTGGGTCCTGCAGCCACCAGCCTAAATGAACATTATGTTGTTGCTCAGTGTTTTGCAATGATTATTTATTATTCTTTAATCATTTATTATTATGAATAAAAACATTATTATTTGCAAAGTCCTCACCCCTCCAGACAGCAACACAGCTCTCAGCTCATCTCACCCCACTTATTCCTGGCTTTTGATGATGTGTTGCCTGCTTTTCTCTCCCTCCCTCTCTCTGCAGGAGTGTGGCTGGGCCAAAGGGGCTCCTCCAAACACAAGCCCATCATCCCTTTTCCTCTGGCCATCTCAGACTGGACCCTGCTGGGGTCTGTGAGGTGGAACCACACTCTTCGTGCAAGCACAGCACACTTCCACATGCCTAATGTAGGCCAAGCAGGAAAAAAAAAAAAAAACCACAAAAAAAGAAAAAACAAACCTAGAACTAATCCCAAAGACTGTTGGGTCACTTTGAACACTTTTTTCCAACCCTTAGTCCCGGCTGTGCAGCTGAGCATTACTCACAGAGCTTCTAGAGAGCAAATATGCTGTCCCTGAGAGACATGGGAGCATCCTATTCCTCCTGGGAACCCTGCACAGCTGGAACTGCACTGCCATGGGAGCATCCCACTCCTCCCAGGAACCCTGCACAGCTGGAACTGCACTGCCACTGAACCTTGCACAGCTGGAACTGCACTGCCACACTGCCCCTCACAAAGTCACCCAGCCCAGTGTGCCCAAGGCCTCACCACAAATCCCAAATTAGCCTCGTTCCAAAATGGCAAGGCCAAAAGTAGCAAAAAAATCCCTGCAAAACATTAAAAATAACCCCAACAAAATGACAAGTTAATCATGTGGAAAATCTGCTGCCACCAGCAGCAACACAGGGTTATGCAATGGGTTTAACTCCTCCAGGCACCACTTGTGTGCATGGGACAGCCCCAAGGATGGGACAGCAAACTGGGACACTGGGCAGGTAAGGTGAAGAGAAATAAAGAAATTAAACAGAGCAGAAAGCCACCCTCCACTTGATAAAAGCCAGGAGCATCTCCAGCACCTCAAGGAGCAGTTGGCAGCATGCAGAGGGGCTGACCTGTCCCTGGGCATGGGGATGTGCAGGAAAACAGTCCCCAGCACAGGGAGCAGACACTCCAAACTGCCCTCAGGGGGAGGAGAAGGGCTCAGGGCTCACCAGGCTCCAGCCAGACCAAAGCCACAGGAAGAGCAGCACCCCTGTCAGGACAGCCCACGTGCTCCAGCTGGTCTGTGGGGAACTGTGATTTAAAGCACCTGGGTCCTGACTGGGATAAAATACAATAAAATCAGTATATTGCAGCTAGGAGTGTCTGCAGGACAGCAGGGATGCAAAGCCACCAATGCCCCAGCAGCACCAGCAAACTCCCAAGGGAAATGCCATAACTCAAATGTGCAATTTTTTTTCTTTTTTTTCAGCTTCCCAGAACTGAGATGGTCTTTTCCTAGCAAGAACTCCAGTGTCACACTCAGCTCTCAGGGGTTTGTGCCAGCAGAAGGAGAGTGCAGCCACAGCACAGGACCAGTCAATGGCACACAGGGATGCTGTGCTAGGTAGCAGGAGCACTCCCAGGAGACGCTTGTCTAAAAAATAAAGATCTTGGAAATAAATTGCAGCAGAGCAGTGGATGCCTGGGATGCACTGTGGGCACATTTTGGATTTGTGTGACCTGCTGTGCTCTGAGGGGAGGATGTCAAACCTGTGGTGCTGACGGAGCCAGTGTCACCAAGCTGACCCTTCTGGAGCACTACAAGGAGGGATGGGTTAATAAACACCCCATTACTGTCTGGAGTCCTTGGCAAAAACAGGACCAGACCTCACATGATTCCCCACTGTCACCTTAACCCAACTGCTGCCCCTCACACAAGGGACCATCACTTCTCTGATGGGGCAGAGAGCTCAGAGCCTGCAGCTCTGTCCCACTGAAGTGTTCCTGGACAAACATCAAGCACATGGAAACAAGTGCTTGTGCCATATTTAGACCTTCCCTGCCAGGGAAACCCTGTCCATGTGGGCACATGAGATGTAGAGATGGCCAGGGCAGTGCTGCACCAAGCAGGGACAGAGCCAGAGCTCCAGCTCGGGCACGGCTGACTCAGGACAGCTGCTTCAAAGTTGATTTTGCCAAAGGCTCGGGGCTGTTGCTCTGTAATTGATGCATGTCAGACACGAGCCAAAGCCAACATCTGTGAAGCAGCAGATGAAAGCCACCCTGTGGGGAGGGAAGCCCCTGGGAGCCCCCCAGGGACCCTCCTGCTCCTTTAGCCAGCTGGATGCTGTGTGCTGTGGGATGGGCTTGGCCAGGGGCTGCTGGAGCTGCTGTGCTGGTGCCACGAGGCTGCCACAGCCCAGGACACTGCAGGCAGGGCAGGCAAGGACAGCCATGGGCTCCCCCAAAACCCCAAAGCCAGGGGCTGGTAAATCCTCCCTGAGGATCTGGGGCAGGGATCTGCAGGAGATTGGGCTGCACTGCAGACACACAAGGGTTAAAGCGCCCTTGCAGAGGCTGAACTGGGAATGTCTCACCCACCCCAGGTCCTGGCTGAACCCAGCAGCTCCGTGCTGTGCTGGTGATCTGGGAGAGCAGAACTGGTCACAGACCTGGTGCTCAGTGGCTGAACAGAGGAACCAGAGAGAGGCCAGGAGGCTGCACCTCTGCCATGGCCTCCCATCAACAGATCCAAACCACCTCACACTCTAGGGATGCACACACAAGCAATGTCAAAATGGCAATGTGTGAGGAGTAAATCCAGAAATCACCCTTTGGATGCTGGGAACACCAAGCACTGGCCACCTTTCAATGACGCTGCAACCAGTTCTGCAGAGCTACAGGCACCCAGAAGAGTAGGACACTGTGGATAATTCCCCTTCCCTCCACCCAACAGATGCTGGAAATACCATGGGCTTCCAGATTTGTGGGATGGGTTCGTGCAAACACAGAGAGCAGGTTCAGAGCAGTGAGCAGTGGTGTATCAGGGTGTGAAAGCACAGCCTACCAAGCTGAGTATCCACGATGTTTTCACAGGAGAAGTGTGAATCACCTTAACCTTTCTTGGAGAGTCGTGCCAGCAGGCTGTCACAGAGACATCTGTAGCTCCAGAGAGAGATTCTACAGCTCCTGGTTAAGAACAGCTGGCTGTGAGGACTGCAGCACGTGCAGCCTCCAGGGCCTCTCCCCTTGGCACACTCAGCCAGTGACCACAGGCTGTGGAAATGGATCCAGCCTGTGGAGGAGGTGGCAGAGACACAGCTCTCCCTTCCGAGGGGATGGATGGAGGAGTCTCAGCAAAGCCAGGACTAGATGTAATCCCTGCATGGCCCAGGCACTGCTGGTTTTTTCAGCTGCCACAGGATGATCCCCTGGTGCTGAAGGTGGCAGGTCCCTGCTGGATGTGTGGGTGCCAGGGAATGTGAGGCACAGCTCCCTCCAAAGCTGAGGTGGCTCAGCCTGGCACAAAGAGCCAGTGCCACAGACCCCTGCAGCACCAAACTGTACCTAATTAATAATAATTCCTATCATTCAGCTGCAACCACCAGCTCCTGGCTGGCATTGCCAGACCCAAGCTGAGTCTGTCCCTTGCATCCCTGAGCACTGGGCTGCAGTTTCAGGCTGGCCACCAGCTCAGGCCCACCTACCAACCAGTTATGTTTCTTTCTCAGCTTGCATTTCCACCTGGGTGCCTACAAACACCACTCAGAAACAGCACAGTGTGCTTAACTCCTCTTCATTAGACCAAACCTACCCAAGAGCTGTCAGAGAGGTGGCCAGGTGGTCCTGAGAACGCAGGATGCTCCAGGCTTGAAGCTTTTTACTCACGTGGGGAATAAACCCGTTTCAGAGTTTAAAAAAGTTTTAAAAAGGAGGCAATGGTTCCTGCTGTGGTGTGAGGGCTTCCACAGGCGACCAGCCCCGACTCACAAGTCAGGGGCACACATCACATGCAGGTTGAGCTGCGCCCGCCAGCCACGTGCGCTTCCGTCCTCGCTCACTGTGCGCTTCCCCTCCCGCTCCGGAAGCCCGGCAGTCCCCTGCCCTCTGCAGCTCAACCCTCCTGGCTCTTTTATTTACAAGAGATGGATGCTCCCCATCACTGCTTCCCTTCCCATCTTAAACCTCCCGGCTGCTGCAGGCTCTGCTCAGCGTTTCTGGGCCGGGATGCAAGAGCCCATCCCAAGGGTCAAAGCGTGGTGCCAGCTCCACAACCCTGAACTGCTGCCTGTGGCTCCTGGATGTGGGGTGAGGCTGACCATCACCCTGCCCTGGCTGGACACGTGTGCAGCACAACCCACAGTCTGACATTCTCATTCCTCCAACCACGTGAGACAGCAGCTCTAAACCACTTTAAAAGTCTGTGAAGAGTTGTTAGGCTGTTTTCCTCCATGTTTAAAAAGGAGGAGATTATCATGTATAGCCCCAAGTCTCAGCTTGGGCGTGCAGAGATCTCTGGCCATGCTGCCCCACTGACCACCCTCTGTAAGGAGCTTCTTCCCCTGGAGCTGAAGCAAGGCTGACCCCAGAGCAGCCCTCCCTCACTGGGAGCACCCCATTGAGAGGAATCTTCCTGCACCCAGACCTTAGCAGAAGCTGCTCCATCAACAGGCCCCCTGTAGCCCATGCCAATGGCCAGCACAGGCTTTGCTCCCCGCAGACAGGCTCAGGGCGCCTGTGCCCAGAAGGGTCCACAAAAACACCCACAAAACTGATTCCATGGGAGCTCTGAGAATGGGATCCACTGTCCACCCTGTCCACCCAGCCTGGACAATGGTATTCAGCCCAGGAGGGACACGGGCACCCTCCCCAGCCCCCAGCCAAGGGACAGCACCCTTCACTCCTATCACCACTGCTCTGCAGAGCTCCGGGCCGTGTAAACAAAGAGCCAGGCAGCGATCCCCAAACTCAGCTTGTCCAGACAGCGCTGTAGAAGGAATGAGCCGGGCCAAGCCCCAGGAATGGGCACCGGGCACAGCTGAGTGGGCCCAGAGCCCCCGGGCTGCACTCGGGACTGATGCCCCCGTCCCACGAGGCACTGACCGAAGCCACGGCAGAAAAAGGAGCAAACCAGAGGGATCCACATCCTCGGGGTTGCAGCTCAGCTTTTTTTATTCCCCTTTTTAATTTTTTTTTTCCCACTCGGTTTTGTTCTTTGACGGGCAGGGTGGTATGGATTTTTATTTCATTTCTTTGTTTGTTTCTGTTGTTTTCTTTCTTTACCAAAGGCAGCCGCGCCCCAGACGCCCCGCGAACCCTTCAGCGGGGGCAGCAGCCGGGGCAGGGCAGGGGACCAGGGGGTGCCCTCAGGGGCAGGCCAGGAGACCAGGGGGTGCCCCCCAGGCAGGGCAGGGCTTGATCTATTGATCTGCAGGGCTCCCGGACAATGCCGGCAGCGCGGCCAGGCGGTG
>VZSU01000943.1:443032-466962 GCA_013398715.1 Nesospiza acunhae
GCCATGCCCAGCACCCCCATCCTCTGCCAGACTAAGGCAAGAGGGAAAAACTCTGCGCTTGCCAGCCACTGGGCAAACAGTCAGGAGAGGTGAGACAAGGCTGCAGAAGGGCTATTCAAATGATAAAAAAATAAAGAAAAAAAAAAAAAAGTGAGGCTCTGAGCTGGGCTGGTTTGCAGAGCTCCAGGGCTGTGACACAGCACAGAACAAACTGCAGGGACACAGTGGGACCAGAGCAAAGCGTGACCCGGCTGCCACCCTTGGGCCCCAGGGAGCGCCGAGCCTCTGTGTCCCCCCTACCCCAAACCCCACTGCAGGGACCCCCAGCCACATTCCCCGAACCCCACTGAGGGGACCCCCAGCCCCATTCCCCGAACCCCCCTGTGGGGACCCCCAGCCCCATTCCCTGAACCCCACTGTTCGGGTTGGGGCACGATGGGCAAGAGAAGGGGGGAGCGGGAGGCTGTTTTTGGGGAGCACTTCCCACACAGGCACTGAGAGGCACAGAAAAGGGCTGGGCACAGGAGCCCTGCACCCACCAGAGCACACAGGGATGCTCAGGAGGTGGGTGTTCATCAGGACAAGAGGCCACCAAACACCAGAAGTTCTTTTTCCACACCAGTTCACAGCCAACTTCCAGAGCAGAAACCAAGGAGTGAGGCTGCCCTGGGCTGCCAGGCCTTCCTTAAGTCACCAGACACGCTCCCCTGATGTCACAGGAATGCATTTGCCAAAAGTAACTGGAGAGCAGCTCCAGCAGCCCCACATCTGCCAGGCTGGGGAGGCTGAGCAGCCCTTCCCACCTGGTAAAGGCAGAGGCTCTGCTCTGTGACACTCACTGCTGCTCAAAGGTCACAGGCCCCAAAGGGCTTTGAGGTTTTCAGCTCTGCAGGATACAGCTCTCATGTCTGACACCCTCCTGAAGCTGAGAGCAGAGAGTGCTGCTGACTTCAGCCTATTCTTGGGGGCCCAGGTCCTCCCAGAACCCCACGAGAACACTTGGGAATCTATCAACCATCAGTGATATTTTTTAACCTGAAGAAAAAGCACTGAGGGCTTTAAGACCCCAGATTCAGAGTTTGGGACCATTCAAGCAAAGGCTGTGCTGGAACTAGAAACTTATTTTCTATTACCTGCACAGACACAAACCACACCTGGCCCCTCCAGCTGGGGCTGGGCCCCCAAACTCAGCAGGGACCCCAGCACAGGCAGTGCCCTCCCCTTCCCTGGCACTGCCAGCAGCCAGGGCTGCCTCTCGCCTCAGCGCTGCAGGAGCTGGCTGAGGATGGCCCATCTGCATCAGAGGCCCATTCTGCTGCCAGCTGGCACCCCAGGGAGCCCCCACCTCCTGGTGCCACCCCATGTCACCCCCAGGACCTGATGCCACCCTCTGTGACTCCCCTGTCCCGCTCTCTGCCTGCTCAGGCGGTGCAGAGGTTCAGCCCAGCACATCCCATCCCACAGGGAATCTGAGGAGGCTCTGCCACCTCCCTCAGCACAGGCCCTGACAAATCATTGCCCGGTGACAACGCCTACATCACATCCCTGGGATTTCCCCCCTGCTAAACCACTGCTCTGTTTTTCCCCTCCTCACCCTTCAAACCCCCACACACCCATTGCACGGCCACATTTAGCTTCCCCACCCCACAGACCCCCACTGGCACAGCTGTGGAGACCCCAGCACAGCCTTTGCCACAGATTTTTACTCCCTGAGGCTGGGCAGAGCTCAAGCAGAGACTTACTCAGCCAAGGATGACAATGATGAGGATGATGCACGCTGCCCAGTGCCCACAAGAGCCAAGGATGCTTCAGTACCTATTTCAGCTGCTGGCCCTGAGAGCCTCCCCCAAACTTCTGAAAAGTTTCCCTCAATTCCCTCAGAAAAGGTCTCACAAAGCAGATCCCTCCTGGCTCTCTGCCTCCCTCACCAGCAGACATGAAAAGCACTCGAGTTTCTCCCCGGGTAAAAGCCTCCAACATCAAAGGCACCACACAAGAGCTCTCTCCCCCCCATTCCTCCCAGGCACCAATGCTGGGGCTGCCTCCCTTGAAAGCACAGCAACCTCAGTGGTTGAGGCGCCAACTGTGCTGAAAACACAGTTTTGATTTTTTTTTCTGTGTTTTTTTTTCTTTCTGTCTTTTTTTATGATTTTTTAAATCAGCCACAAACTGGAGAACTTGGGGGCAAATCTGGGCCAAGCTCTCCTTTGGGGGCAACACAACCAGCTTGGTCTGCTGGGGTTTTGCCCACTGTCTGCTGTGTGGTCACCCCAGAAAAAGGGGAGCAAAAATATCCCTTGTGCCAGCCCTGCCTGCTCATTGCCCAACTCTAAAGGAAGCCACTGAGTGTCCTGAAGCAAAACCACAAGCACCCTCCAAATGAGCAGATTCCCATGGATTTCTCAACAGCATCTGCAACTCCTGTCCCCTATGTGCAAAACTGAAACAACATCTACCCCTTGGTAGATGGGTATCTACATCTTCACCCTGCTTGGTGAAGCACTTTGATATCTGCACAGCAAAGCAGGGCAAGGGAGGGGTGTTTACCTTCCTGGAAACAGGGAGCAGCTTTTACACCCAAACCAACAAAATTCCAGGGCAGATGGAGCAGTTGCAGATGCAGCAGGAACAGCCACGGATCCAAAAAATGAGGAGAACTTAGAAAATAGCTTCAAACACCACAGGGATTTCAAAAAGTCCTAGGAGCACATGGTTTCTTGGCCTGTTTCAGAGAGTTCCTCATCCCTCCATCCCACACAGCAGTTGTTCCTGCCAGATCACTGCCTGCCCGGGAATGCTGGGTTCATTTTATTGCTGGAGCATGGAAACAAGCCTGGTTTGCAGGGGGGAGGTGGGAGGGCTCTGCTGTTTAACACTTGGCTGTGTTCATGCTGTGATTAATATCACCCAACACACAGATACCAGATGTGCTCGGGGCAGGCTGCAGCGTATCCTAAATTGCACCAAGATGGAATATTTGGGCAATTTTCAGGGAGTGCTGAGGGCAGGCACTGATGGGAGAGCAGAGATTTACACAGATAGGCAAGAAAAGAGAATTCTGTGGGGTTATGGCACTGGCCATAACCCCTGGGCCAGCTGCAGCACCACGGGCTGTGCTTATTATCAGCACCTTGTCATTTTGGGGGCAATTACTCCAATTCCCATCCATCTGTGGGTCTGATTTCCACATGCTCACAGCAAAAAGCTTTGCAGTTTTACCCCTGCTTCTGCTGATCTCACGGAACTTTAGCTCCAGGAAGGAATTGCTGGTGCAGGAGCAGCAAATACTGATAAGGTTGGATCTCTCCTTGTTGCTTCCCAAGGTCCCACTCCTAAGCAAATCCATCAGCAGCTTCTCCCCACCCCTATGGGGAGGAGTGCCCTGGGGTCACCTACATGGGTGTCCCTTTAATTAGAACCAAATCCTGGAGCAGCACTGGAGATTCATTCCAGCTTTTTGGAGGCCACACACTGCCCTGATGGACAGCTGACCTGAGCAGGGCTTGGTGCAGGGTGATGTGGGGCTTTGCCTCATGGCCTGTCCCTGTCCAGTGTGACACAACCCAACACTTCTCCAGGACGGGGAGCCCCTGGCTGTGCCAAGCAGCCATGGAGCAGCAAAGTCCCTCTGGAGCTCCACTGAGGGACACAACCAGCAAACACAGGGGCCCAGGTAAGGAGGGGATCTGCTGGAATACCTTCAGCATGTCAGAACTGTGATGCCCCAAGCCCTCACCATGGGACTTCAGAGACCTCTCTTCTCTGTGCAGGGCTCCCTCCTGCTGATCCCACCCGTGGTGTCCTCCAAAAATGAGTTCAGGCCATGCTTGGACCTGCTGGTTTTTCCTTTTCTTCTTTGCCCAGATTTCAGAGCTGAGCCTTGGGTCATTCTCACCTCCCCTAGACCAGGTCAGCCCCACACAGAGGTGCCCATCTGTGCTCCACACCCCATTTCAGTAGCTCTGGTGCTGCTGATAACATGGCAGCACCAGTGTCACCAGGGCTGTCCCACAGGACACAAACTGAGAAGGAAGAGGGTCCAGGGAGAGAAAACAGTGCTAGCTGTGTCTTCTGAAAAGAAGCAACAAACTAGAGCATTTCTACTCCCTGAAACTCCATGGACATGCTTGCTGCCAGCAGGGAAAATGTGGGAGCCTGTCTGTCTGTCCAGGCAGGACCTGTAGCCACTCTGGGCGTGAGAAATCCCAAATTCTGCTTTCCACAGGGCTGCCTTTGTGCTTCTGCTGAAATGGTGAGGTCTGGTTGGCACCTAAAGCCTGATTTGGGGGTTCACCAGGGCAGGAGGGAGGTGCAAGTCTCTGCAGGCTCCCAGCTATGGCTACAGAGGATTTCACCAAGTCAAGCATCTCTCTGTTCCTCCTCCGTTTTTTCCCACCACAGGTCCGTGCTGTGCATGCAAAACCAGCACTGAGCTGTAAATTTACACCCAGAAATCAAAAGTAAAAGATCTCCATTATTCAGTTCTGTGAGCAAAGGTTAAATCCTACCAAATACATCAGCTTTTGTGGACAGGACGAGCGTTTGGCAGGCAGCAGGAAGGAACAGGAACGTGGGAATTCCTCCTACGACTTGGCAACAGCCTCTTCCCCCAGCACGGGAGCTCTCTGGGGTCTGCTCAACCTCTGCCAAGCTAAGAAAGCCCCTCATTCAAGCACTCAGTAATCTCACAGGACATCCTGTAGCTCAAGGAGTTGTTTAAATGAGGGCCTGGATGGATTCAAGCTGCCTAATTGTTGGAGAGAGCGATAGGAAAGGTGGGGTGGCAGAGCTGGAGCTGTGGTGTCCTGACCTGCTCTTTGGAGAAACACCTCAACACTGAACACAGAGGGTGCCTACAGCAAATCAGCTGTGCTGAGCTGCCCCACAATGTCTGCCTGCAATGGGCTCCACCACAAGGTGGAAGAAACCCTGTCAGCATTTCCTGGGGGTCTAAGAGGGGCACCCTGCCTCACCCCAGCTGCTCCCATCCTCCCAAGGGCACATCTTGGGCTTTGATGCCCTTCCAGCAACAGGGTGAGGGGGCAGTGCTGGCTTCAGAGGCACAAGGATAGCCAAGACATCCATCCTGAAAGGTATTTAGGCACCTAATTCCAATTAGGCTGTAATACCTCTCAGGAGATTGCAGAAAATAGATAGATAAATAGATAGATAGATAGATAGATAGATAGATAGAGATAGATGGATGATAGCTAGATGGATGGATAGATGGATGGATAGATGGACAGATAGAAAGATACACAGACAGATAGATAGATGACAGAAGGAAGGATTGATAGATGGATAGATAGATACATACATACATAGAAGGATACATGGAGGGATGGATAGATGGATAGATTGATAGATATAGACAGACAGACAGATTAGATAGATAGATAGATAGATAGATGATAGAAGGATGGATGGATGGATAGATAGATAGATACATACATACATACCTAGGACAGATGGGTAGACTGAAAGATATAGACAGACAGACAGATTAGATAGATAGATAGATAGATAGATAGATAGACAGATAGATAGATAGATGTAAGAATCAATATTTAAGAGCTGTTTCGGGGCAGACCTGCACCACCATCACACCAAGTGGGGAAGGAAGCACTCAGCACCCAGGTCTCCATCACCATCCATCCTACAGGGCATTACAGGGACTGGGACCAGCACTCACACCAAGGGCAGTGTCCACACACACATGACAGAAGCATTTGCTGGGGAAGAGTAAAGTCCTGAGTTAGAAGCTGCTGCAGCAGCTCACAAAGGAATATCAGGAACCATCACAGGAGTTGCTGGGGCAGCCACCTCCAGGAAATCTGCCTCCCAAACACCATCCCAGAGGAACCAGAACAGCCCCACTGCTCCCCAGCTCTGCTCAGAGCCTCGCCCCCAGCCTGAGGATCTGAGATAAAGGCAGAGGCTCTGCTCTGTGACACTCACTGCTGCTCAAAGGTCACAGGCCCCAAAGAGGTTTGGGGTTTTCAGCTCTGCAGGACACAGCTCTCATGTCTGACACCCTCCTGAAGCTGAGAGCAGAGAGTGCTGCTGACTTCAGCCTATTCTTGGGGGCCCAGGTCCCCCCAGAACCCCACGAGAACACTTGGGAATCTATCAACCATCAGTGATATTTTTTAACCTGAAGAAAAAGCATTGAGGGCTTTAAGACCCCAGATCCAGAGCTTGGACCATATTCAAGCAAAGGCTGTGGTGGAAACTTATTTTCTAGATGAAGAGCAACAGAGAAAATCAGCTTTTGAGGCAAAGGCTGGGTGCTGGATCCATCCTTTGAGGGTTGCAGGCAGGTCCAGCACAGCCCCCCTCTACATCCCTGCCCTTCCCATCCCAATCCATGCTCCTCCAGAGCACATCAGGGCAAGGCAGAACTCCAACCTCACAGTGACTGGTTAAAACTCATCCCTGGGCTCCAGATCACCCATTCGTCACAGATTTAAGCCAAGTTTAATAAAGATTTAAGCAAAACTTTGGCCTCCCTGCAGATCCGTGGTTCAGCAAGATGAGCACTGCCCCCTGCCCTGCACAGAACCTTTCAAGGAGGCCTTTCCAAACCTCTTCCCAAAACCTCTCTGTGCCTGTCCCAGTGCTGCAGCCCCAGGGCTCTGTGTCCCACACAGGGATGCCCTGACCCGCAGTGACACAGAGGGAAGGGCTGGCCAGGGCACACCGAGGGTCAGCCAGCCAGGAGAGGAAAAATAAATCCCCCATGCAGGGATTCCACAGGCACTGCTCCCTCCTGCAGCCCCACAGCTCTCAGCACAGCTCTCAGCACACCCTGGGGCTGCCTGAAGGGTGCCAGGGTAGCCAGGAGACCCCTGGGGAAGGATGTTCCCTTTCCCCATAAATTCCTCCCTGTTCCCCCATCCCACCTGGAGCCCTGTGGATCCAAGGATGCTGTGTGAGTATCTCCTTCACCAGCTGATGGGGCAGGGAGGATAAAGGTAGCCCTGAATCCAAACACCTTTTGGGGCAGCAAAGCCTCTTCACGCACATCCCCTGCCCAAGCACCCTGCTGGTCCCTGCAGTGTGGCAGCCACAGGCCAGGGGGGTAACTCTGGGGCAAATAACTGCATTTCTGCCCCAAAACAGCTCCAGCATCTGCCCCTCCAGTCCTGCCTGGTGCGGCCCAGCCCTCCTCTCCTGCTCCCCACACCCTGCAGTGGCAGCCCCAGCACTGGCTCCCCAAGAGCCCTGGGCACCTGTGATGTGCTGCAGACACAGCTTTCAGCCAGCTGTGACTACTTCTGGGATTTAAATCATCCTCATCCTCCCCTTCCCCAGGTCTTCCAAAGCTTTCCCAGGAAATGCACCCCGTGGAAAAATCTGGGAAAACAAAAAGGGCCAAACCCTGAGCCCCAAGGGCTGCACTGCTCAGGCTTCAGGGGGTTCCATGCCTGAGAAAGGTGGGCATCAGATCCTGACCCCCCCAGGGCCAGAGCTGCCTCTGAGGATGGGACTCACCCCTCTGTGCTGTCACAGAGCAGCCAGGGCTGCCAGCATCCCACTGGGAACGGCAGGGAAGGGAAGGGAAGGGAAGGGAAGGGAAGGGAAGGGAAGGGAAGGGAAGGGAAGGGAAGGGAAGGGAAGGGAAGGGAAGGGAAGCCTGGGAGGAGGAGGAGGGTGCCTGGAGCACAGCAGAATGCTCCATTCATGCTGCTCCCACCCCAAAATGCACCCTCACACTTCACTGCTGCTCCTGAGTCTCTCCCAAAGAGACTCAGCTCCCAGCACGGCTGCAAAATTTTATATCAATTTTGCCTTCATGATGAGAAATTTTAGGATTCTCAGTGACTGCTGGAGGGAGTGACTGTGAGTGAGCTCAGACCATACTCCTCCTCCTGCTCTGCCCACAGCCTCCACCTCGCTCCTCCTGCACCTGCAGACTCACAGGCACAGCTCAGATATTGTTTTATCCAACCAAATCTCCACATCCTCCAAAAAAAAAAAAAAAAAAAAAAAAAGAAAGCCAGCAGAAAGGGCTGAAATTCTGTTTTCCACCATTTTGCCAAAAAAATAGGAACCATTTTATTTGTCACTGCAAAGTTCTTCACTCAGAAATGTAAAACAGAAAGTACAGAGCCCTGAATCAAATGAAACAAGTTCTAGTCTTTTTTCTAATATTTAATAAGACTGGATTTATAATATCATTTTACCAAATGCAATTAATTTCTTATTTAGGCAAACTGAACACTCCTAGTTTAGAAGCACCTATTTGCTTTTATTTAGTGTCTTTTATCTGTACTTTTGCTTTGGCTAGGTAAACTCCAAAGGCTGGAGAGTGGTGATTTAGAGAATTTTATTCAGAATGTTGTAGGTTAGATATAAAAATAATCTCCCAAATCTCCACATGCAGCAAAGCAGGGTTTGGAGAAGCTTTCTACACCAGGGCAGTGACCCCCAGGGAGCTGAAATGTGACAGCCACCAGGTCCCCCCCTGCCCAGGGGATTCCATCTGTGCACACGCACATTCCCACGTCTGTCCCAGCCCTGTCCGTCTGTCCTGGACACACAGCAGCTGCTATTCCCTGCCTGGCCAGGTAGATGGTGCTCAGCCGGCACCAAGCGGGAATTCCTCCGTGCTGGAAGGGTTCCCATGCCTCTGATGGAGCCGATAACTCAGCGATTTTCACTGAGGAAGGTCCCAAACAAACGGGACCAACTCAGACCCAGCTCCCCCAGATCTTCACCTCTCACTCTGTGAAAAATGTTTTTGTGATTGGTGTCAATTGGCAATGGGATCAGCAAATGCTCGTATCTGATACGCTGAAAATAGACGTAAAGAACAATTTCTGACTGAATAGCCAAATAAAGCGTCAAAATAAAAGAAGTATAGCAGAGTAAAAGAGACGAGGTAGCAAGACAACCGATGCCTAGAATAAAAGAGAGGAAGTTTTGGTAAAACTAAGAGCTATTACAACAAAGCACCTAAGTGTTTATGTATAATAAAAAGCTTAATGACAAAATCATGTAGCAGACACCAGTGTAAAACCTCCCTCCAGACAACCACAAGGACAGGAAGCCAAGGACCACCTAGAAAAATGATGAAATTGCTGATCCCGGCTTATTGATATTTGCTGATTCAAACTAACCAAGCACATTAAAAAATGCTTTGTAAGCTTAAGAACAGTACATATATTTTGTTGAACTTGTGTGTCATGAGTAGAGCAGTGACTCCCCGGCCACCCAGCACTGCTTGCTTGCTTTCTTTAAAATAAAAGATAGAAAAAGGAAATTCAGTTTAGTTGTTTAGTTTTAGCTGAAATTTTATATCAATTTCATTTTAGTTGAAATTTTGTATCAATTTCAGCCTGGGAGATGGTGGATAAACTGCTACAAACATTTCATCACAACCACTGCTTCTCCAACTCCCATCCTGCGCTGCAACCTCCCTCTGAAGACATTTCACCCCACACATCACCCACAAAACCCAAACACAGCAAAGCCCCGAGGAGCAGGAAACAAATTCCCGGTTTTTCCCCCATAAAGTCAGGGGGATGGGGCTCAGGGGGACCCTCGGGGCCCCTCGTCCTGCAGGAAGCAGCAGGGGGAGGGGGTGGCCAGGCTTTCCATCCCCTCACCCCAGGGTCACCATCCCCAGCCAGGCCGGATGTAGGATGTCTAATATTTCTCCAGTTCTGTTTTAACACTCACACCATCTTGGGAGCAGGAAGCTTAAGCCATTTCCTGCAAGGCATTGCTCTGCCCTTCAAATATTTCCAGCCTCGGTGCAAACTGTTTTAAAACCAAGCCTGGCGGCTGGGAGTGTGAAATCAGAGGAGGGGCTTGTCCAGGGAAAATTCAGTCTGTGAAACCTATCCAATCCCTGCTGCTGCAGAGCAGCAAAATAAATATTGCTGTGGACAATAAAAGAGAGCAATTCATCTTGCATGTCTGAAAAATGAGAAGGAAAAGCAGAAACTCCAAACAATGTTCTCTGTGCCTCTCCCAAGGGACACAACACTGGTCCCCAGCAGAAAGCCACAGCCACATTCCCCCTTGTCTCTGCAGCCACGATTTGAAGCTTTCCCAGCTTTGCTCTTTCAGTGCAGCCCAAATCATGGCTTTGGTTTGCTTGCCCCATAAATAATCTGTCCCAGACATGGGCTGAAATAACCCCAAAGAGACCCTTCCCACTCGTCCAAGTGGAGGAGAAGAACAAATGTTCATTCCCTGAAGCGCTGCAGAAGAATTCTGGGCAGTGCCAGGGCAGAGCTGGAAACGCCCCAGACCCCACAGGTCAGCAGAGCTCAGCCCCACGTCCCCCTCAGCCCCGTCCCCACAGCACCCTGAGCCAGGGATGGGGACAGAAGGATGGCAGCTCACCTCCTGCTGCTGTCCCCGGCTGCTCCAGCCCACCTGGCAGCTCTGTGATCTGCTCTCAGCTCCTCTCCAGGTGACACTCAGGGACAAGGGGCCAGGAAACAAAGCCAAGCCCCAAGGGCCAGCAAAGCTCTGCTCCCCTGAGCTCCCACTCACAGGGCTGCTCCTTCCCAAGACTTTTCTGTCCAGGAACCGAAGCCACGAAGCAGAAAGGAAACCCCAGAGCTCCTCCAGGGCCCTGCAGGAACCCTTCACCTCCCAACCTCAGGGCGTGCACTCCTGGGCTGTAAATAAACTTTTATTTACTACACAAAGTAGGGCAAGGAGGATTGTTTCCCTGAGGAATGGTGGGAGGAACATCAGTGTTATGGCAGGATCTCAGATTCCATCTGAATGCACAAAGCAGTTCCTGGAAACTCAGCAGGAGCCACAACACCTCTGCAGTGGCCACATCCCCCCCAGACCCCGACTGCCACACCAAATCCTGACCCTGCCAGCTCAAACAGGGATCTCTCAGGGCACAGATCTGCCCAGCCACCCTACACCCAGCACTGCCAGGCTTGGAGAGAACAGGGCTGGAGCAAATTCACCTCCTGCATCCCACAGAGCAGCACAGAGCCGAGGTCCAGCCCCTGCAGCTGGACCATGATGGATTCAGTGCAGCCTCTGACCAGGATGGATTCACTGCTGCCCCCAGGACCACCCACACCCCTGATGTGCTGCCTTATCAAGGTTCCCATCACATCTCAGAGCACTGAACTACCCAAAGCCAGGGCATCATCCTCAGCACTCAACTGCATCCTCTCATCTTCTGCAAGGCCACCAAAAGGGCTGGACAGGGGGTCTCGAGGCCAGGGTGACCCTGGGGAGGGCCCCAGCAGCCTGTGAACTTGGCCTGCCACGTTCACCCCATTTATCTGCAAGCTGGGATGCAGGAGGAAGCAAGTTCAGCCAGAGTTTGTCTAAACAATTGTGTTTTATCAGAAATGCTGCTCAGATCTACTCCTTTTTCCCAGGACATATCTGGACAATTCCAAGGTACTCTCCATTGTCCATCCAGCCTGTACCAGATGGAAGCAGGGCAAGAGGACATGAGGCAAGGAGCATCCAAATCCCCCTGCTCCTCCCTCAGTGCCAGCAGCCTCCAACACCCATCAACCAGAGGCACAATCCATCCCACATCTGCTCCCCACACGCCAAAGTCTGCCTTCCCAATCTTTATTTCCTCTTCAAACTATGGGTTTCTCAAATTTACGAGCGAGCAAGGTCGACTGGCAAGGTTGTGATACAGAAAACAGCTGACAGAGAAAACACCTGACACATCCCTGTCCTCCTGGACAGCTCAGGACCTCCCTTTGTAGGGCCACCCCAGTGACCTGGGCAGGGGCTGCTCCCAGCCTGCACAATCCCACAGCACCTCTGGAAGCAGGGCCAGCTAATTCCTAATCACCAGCTGAAGCTGGAAGTGATGCCTCAGGTTTTGGCTTTTCTATTTTTCAGATTCTGTACTGCTTTAGTGTGTGGGTCTGAGCTTCACATTAGGGGATGGTGAGCTCTGTGCACAGAGCAGGGAGACAAAACAATTCCTGCTCCAGCTGGGGACCAAGGACAAATGATCCAAATCTCAGGCCCAAGAGCACAAACAACGTGGAATAAAGAGAGAAAAACAAGCAGGGTGGGACTGAATGGGCTAAAGCTGGAATTGGACAATGAACTGCAAGATGCAAATGGAGCAGAACTGATCAAAGGAGAGACCCTGTGCCCAGTTGTGCATTTTGGGACCATTTTGGTTCATCTTGGGTGCAGCCCGGGCTGGGCTCTTGTGCTGCCCAAGGGGGATCCATGGAGGAGATCCTTCTAATAAATCCCTGCTTTATTCTTTAGCTCTGCCCAGCCTCTGTTCTAGGCCAGCCTTCCCAAGGCATCAGAAGAGGAAAGAGCCCAGTGCAAGGACTGAAGCTCAGGCATCTCACCAAGTTCACCAGCTCCCTGGTACAAAAGGAGAAGTTGGAAGAGGGGTTCCTCCAAGACAACAAAGGAGTGGACAGAAAAGGCAGGATCCTGACCAGGCTCTCCCCCCATACAAACTTTTGCCACCTCTTCAGTGTTTTTCTGGCTCTTGGTCCATGAACTGATTTCCACTGCAGATGTGGGGAGTGCCCTGAGTGTATCTCACATGAGATAAGAGCATGAGCCTGCACATTTGTAGCTTCAAAGACTGAAACCAGGGACTCATCCTGTGCCTCCACGTGCCAGAGCTTCAGAGGAGGGTCCAGAGCACACCAACTCCTCAGGGCATCAGCAGAGAACAGCACAAGCTCCCAGATCAGAGCAAATGCCCAGCAGAGTGAGCAAAATTCCCCATCCAGAGTCATAACACACAGGGGAAGCAAACACAGGCAGCCCCAGCTGGGCAGGGCAGCTCCTGTGATGTCCCTCCAGACGTACCCAGCCCACATGAAACACACCCAGGTGCATTTGAGCTGGAGTTGAAAGCAATGCCCTACAATTCAAGACTTGTGAGTTACCACACGCAGCTGGGGCTGAGAAAGCTCCTTTCAGGAGTGTGGCTGCATTTCTCTCCACAGAGAAAAGCAAAGCACAGCTTCCCAAGGATTTTCTGGGATTTACATTCTCTGAACCTCAGAGAAAGAAGAAAAAACAATTTTTATTTAATTGACTGCACTTGTGTTTTAGAACAAGGAGAATACATTGTGGAAGATTGTTTACCTGAAGGAAATTAGTCACTGGATTCTGGTGTGAGTGTTTTGATTCACTGACCAATTGAATCCAGGTGTGTGTGTCAAGACTTGGCTGACAGTCACGAGATTCTGGGCAGTGGGGTTGAATTCTTATGCAGTTTCAGTTTAGATGTAATGTACTATAGAATACTATAGTATAATAAAGTAATTAATTAGCCTTCTGATATCCATGAAGTCCTCCTTGTCATTTCTTCCTGCCACAGAGGTTGCCTTGACAGGAGTTCACACATCGTGAACTTTTATCACTGCCCTCCCCTCCTAGACACCACATCCTTTTGGATTCCCATGTCATCTTCTTATTCTGAGATCTCCACGAGCTGAGCTTTGCTTTGAAAGGGGGAAGGAATGTCTGTCCCACTCCATAGGCAGCAGGAGAGGAGGAAAGGGGGGAAGGCAGAGCCACCATAAAAAGTTCAAGTATTATGGATAAGCATCAAAGAAAAGCTTGACACACACACTTCAGCAACAGAACAACCTGAGCCAAGGTTGGCTGGAGGGCTGTCAGGCACTCATGATAACAAGGGATTAATGCCCTACCCAGTGCTGCTGCAAGTCCCTTTTCACCTCCATTCCTCTAGGAATAACACAGGAGAACACCTGGTAAGGCCACCTGACTCAGAAAACCCTGGGCATCTTCTCAAGGCTTGAAAAGCTGAACATAAATCCAAAGTTATGTTCATATGTGCCAGAGCATCATCAACCTCTGAACTTCAAGGTGCTGAAAAATGCTTCATTTCAGCAATCCTAAATTCCTGTTGGACAAATGGCCTTTGCCATGCAAAAATCAGCCTATGGCTTCCAAATTGCAGGACAAATTGCAATTGGTACAAGTCCAGCAACCCCAAATGCCCACCCTGTCCCTCCTGAGCTGGCACAACAACTATAGATGGTTTGTTATTTGCTTTTCATAAATCCATGAACATCTGCAAAGTTTTGTTGTTTGCAAAATATTTTGGACCAGAGCCTTGGGTCCAGCTTTGTCTCCCAGCATGCCTGGATAAACCAAAATGATTCAAGAGGGTGAAGCACTCATGCATGTGACCCTACAGAAACCTTGGGAACTTCTGTGCAGAGACCAGTTCAGAAGATCAATGAGTGACCCAAATTTAACCAAGCCAAAGCAAAGCAGCTCTCTCCCCACATCCCTCCTTTAAAACCTCTAACAGATGTAAGAAAAGCTGGGCTCAAAGAAGTCTGAGCACAGGCTGCAATCCAAGACCAGCTGCTTTTTCCATTTATAGCCACACTCACTTCAGCTTCACCAGGCATTTTGGACAATGTAGAAGGGTCTCTGTGCCTGTTTGCTGGAGGAGTGTAAAGAACACAAATGGTTTGCTGTCATCTTATCTTTTCCTGCTCACAACAGATCGTTTGATCTTCTCAAAACAAAGTTATCGCTCTGTAATCTTGATTCAGTCTTCTGACAGAGTTTATGGAGCTGGCACTGCACCCAGCCTATGGTGTCCCTTCAACCACTGGCCAACAGAAACATCTCAGGCAGGGAGAGCAGTTTAGAAATAGGTTAAAAGAGAAAGATTCCTTAATTACAGAAGGTTCATCACCACTGCCATCGCTTCCCTCCCCCAGCAGACAGCAGAGAAGTCACAAAACCAGGGGCCAGGCCTTACTGCAGGAGATCAAAGCAAACTCTTTGTTTTATCTTGGCCAAGATAACGGATTTTATTTGCCTTATCAGCCTGCAGGATGATTAACCTAAATGTGAGAAAGCTGGAGGATCCAAAGGAGCTGATGGGTGGGGAGCACGTTCCCCAGCACCACTGCCATGGGCTCCAGACATGCAAATACCACAGGATCAACACAGAAACTCTTGGTTCCCACATGCCCCCCTCAGCCAGGGCTGTGTCTCCCTTTGCCTTTCAGCACCACTTGGATGAACACAAATCCCACAGCAGGCAGGAGCACTCACCCCTTTGTCAGCCAGCAAAGGCACCTCTGTCCTGGGGCTGCCCCAGTTTTCATCACAGAGGGGAGTCACAGAATTCACAGAATCATTGGGAAGAAACCTTCAGGATCATCAAATCCAGCCCATCCCAAACACCTCAACTCAACCCTGGCCCCCAGTGCCACATCCAGGCTTTGTTAAACACAGTCAGAGGTTGCTGAGGGTGCTCAGGGCTCACACCCAGCTGGAGCACAGACCCCTGAGCCACAGCCAGGTGACCCTGCAGTCAGGCTCTGCCCTCTACAGACACACATTCAGCCCTGGATGCCTCCTGCAAGGTTCAGAAGGTGAGGAGATGACATGGATGGACGTACAGCCCCACCCAGACATAGCCCAGCCATGGAAAACACCTGCCAGGTCATTCAGGCCAGGGTCACTCAGCAGCTCAGCATGGAATCACAGACTGGTTTGGGTAGGGAGGGACCTTAGAGACCACCCAGTGCCACCCCTGCCATGGCAGGGACACCTCCCACTGTCCCAGGCTGCTCCAAGCTCTGTCCAACCTGGCCTTGGACACTGCCAGGGATGGAGGAGCCACAGCTTCTCTGGGCACCCTGTGACCACCTAGAAAGATCATGAAATTGCTGATCCCAGCTTATTGATATTTGCTGATTCAAACTAACCAAGCACATTAGAAAATGCTTTGTAGGCTTAAAAAGAGTATATATAGACCTCCCCACCCTCACAGGGAAGAATTTAATGCCAATATCCCATCTAACCCTGCCCTCTGGCAGGGGGAAGCCATTCCCTGTGTCCTGTCACTGCAGGCCCTTGTCCCCAGTCCCTCTCCAGCTCTCCTGGAGCCCCTTCAGGCCCTGGAAGAGATTCTGAGCTCTCCCTGGAGCCTTTTCTTCTGGTCAGCACCCCCAGCACCCCCAGCCTGGCTCCAGAGCAGAGGGGCTCCAGCCCTCAGAGCATTTCTGTGGCCTCACTCCATCAGCTCCACATCCTTCTGATGTTGGATGCAGCATCCCCAGCTTTGCCCTCTCCTGGTCTCAGACACCAGGGAAAGGAAGTGGGAATGGTGCAGAGGGTGTTTCCTATGGGAAACTGTCCCTTTGCATAATGAAGCTCCACTGGGAGGTCTCTGCTTTTCCTATGGGCCCTCAGGGACCTCCAGCAAGGCAAACAAATCCTCCTGGGCTGGCTGGCTGCAGTGGACAGCCTCATCTCCTGGGGTGTATCCTGCCCAGCTGGAGCTTCCACATGGGACAGCATCCACACGGTGTGTGCCCATGCAAAAACACAGCCCAGAACACAGCCCAGAACACAGCCCACAAACAAACACAGCCCAAACACAGCCCAGAACACAGCCCAGAACACAGCCCACAAACACACACAGCCCAAACACAGCCCAGAACACAGCCCAAACACAGCCCAGAACACAGCCCAAACACAGCCCAGAACACAGCCCAAACACAGCCCAGAACACAGCCCAAACACAGCCCAGAACACAGCCCAAACACAGCCCAGAACACAGCCCAGAACACAGCCCACAAACACAGCCCAGAACAGAGCCCAAAAACAAACACAGCCCAGAACACAGCCCAGAACAGAGCCCAAAAACACACACAGCCCAAAATACAGCCCAGAACACAGCCCAAAAACACAGCCCAAAACACATACAACCCAAAACACACACAGCCCAAAAACACAGTCCAGAACACAGCCCAGAACACAGCCCAGAACACAGCCCAAAAACACAGCCCACAAACACACACAGCCCAAAACACACACAGCCCAAAACCAAACACAGCCCAAAAACAGAGCCCACAAACACACACAGCCGAAAACACACACAGCCGAAAACACAGCCCAAAAACACAGCCAAAACCAGCCCAAAACACAGCCCAAAATACAGCCCAAAAACACAGCCCACAACACAGCCCAAAAACAAACACAGCCCAGAATAAACACAGCCCAAAATACAGCACAAAAACACAGCCAAAACAGCCCACAACATAGCCCAAAAACAAACACAGCCCAAAACAAACACAGCCCAAAAACACAAAGAAAAACACAGAGCAAAACCAAGCACAGCTCAAAAACACCCCAAAACACAGCCTAAAACACAGCCCAAAACCACAGCCAAAACAGCCCACAACATAGCCCAAAATAAACCCAGCCCAAAAACACAGCCCAAAAACACACATAGCCCAAAATACAGCCAAAACACAGCCAAAAACAGACACAGCCCAAAAACACAGCTAAAAACACACACAGCCCAAAACCACAGCCAAAACCAAGCACAATTCAAAAACACAGCCAAAACACAGCCTGGGACACAGCCCAAAAACACAGCCAGGGACAGGGCACACACAGGGAGGGAAGCAGGCCGTGCCCTCCCATGCTCATGGTGTCCTGGATCAAGCAGTGTTTCCATGATGGGACACATTTCTCTCTCCCACACATGCTCCCACTCTTTTTTCCATGTCACTGGGCCTGCAGGTCTAGATTTTTCCAGATTATCTCATTTTTTGGCACCTGCATTCACAAGCCAAGACTCAGCGTTTCCCACTCAGCCCCTCCATTTGGAATCCTGGGCTGGAGGAATTTTCCCATTAAAAATAATAATAACAATAAAAAGACTGTCCATAACCTAGCCTGAATCTGTCAGCTGGTTTAGGAGGAAACATTTCCCCACAGCTTTAATCTCTTTGTACAGTTAAAGAGCTGGAAATGGTGACTCACTGCATCTCCGCTCAGCCCTGGGCTCTCCATCCCAGGGAGCCTGTCCAAATCCCTAAAACCCCTGCAGCCCCACACTTGGTGTCACCCCAGCAGCACAGGACAGAAGAAAAGTCACCCCAAGGCTTGGGTGGCTTCACTTCTCCATCCCTGGGTGTCCATGGCATGATAGGGGCTTGAAATTGCAGCTCCCACCACAACTTCCCAGCACACAGCAACAGGTCCTTGGTTTTCACAAGGATTTCAGTGGAAGTCAAAGTTTGTTTCTTTCTATTTTTAAGTGTTTTTTAATTGTTTAAATTTTAACCCAACTCTATGGGAGTTCTAAAGAAAAGTCTTTCCACAAAGGTTCTAGCTGGAAAAAAAAGAGTGAAAACAGTTGAATTGCTTCACTCTCCTGATGCTGCCCTGCTTGTTGTGCAGCAAAATAAATGGGGGGACCTAAGAGACACCTGGCACCCTGTGTGGCTGTCCCAAAATGGCCATGGGACAAAGACTCCAACAAAGTTGAAAGCTCAGAGATGGTTCACTGTTTTGCATGGACTCATGGTGGGACACAGAGGAAGGTCACATCCCTGTTTTAGGTGTTTTTAACTCCCTTGGTTTATCTACACAAGCTCCAGAGCATCCTTGCCATGAAGGCCCATGGGGCAGGAGCAGGAGGGGGACTGAGCCTGCCTTGCTGGCCGAGTGCTGTCCCAGGGTCCACAGCAGCTTGTGGGGAGACAGACAGGAGCATCAGATCAGATCAGCTTCACCTCTCATCTGGGAGTGCTTCCAATCCACCCTCTGAGACCCCAGAGCTGAGCCACCAACACAAAGAGCTTTACACTGGGGGAACTAGAAACAGACTATTAAACCAAAATGGAAAGCATTCATTTTTCTGGGGCCAGCAATGCCTTTCCCACTCTCCAAGCCTGACCACCACAGGTTGCAAGGAACAAGATAAGGCCAAGATGTTCAACCACACAAGCACAATGCAGAGATGGGAGGCACAGTGCAAGGGGATGCTGTGGCAGATCACCAATGGCAGATTTGATGTGGATTCACCCGTCCCTCATCCAGCTGAGGATCCCACGAGATCTCTCCATTGCACAAAAAAAAAGCACAGCTCAAAAAACACAGCCCAAAAACACACACAGCCCAAAAACACACACAGCCCAAAAACACACACAGCCCAAAAACACAGCCCACAACACAGCCCAAAACACAGCCAAAACCAAACACAGCTCAAAAACACAGCCCAAAGCCAACCAAAAACACAATCAAAAACACAGCCAAAAACACACACAACCCAAAAATGCACACAGCCCAAAAACACAGCCCAAAAACAAACACAGCTCAAAAACAGAGCCCAAAACCAACCAAAACCACAGCCAAAAACACACAGCCCAAAAACACAGCCCACAACATAGCCCAAAACACAGCCAAGACACAACCAAAAACACAGCCCAAAAACAAACACAGCTCAAAAACACAGCCCAAAACCAACCAAAAACACAGCCAAAAACACACACAGCCCAAAAAGAGGTGGATGTCTCTGGACGACGCCCTGCTGCTCCCACAGTGATTCCCTGCTCCTCTCCTCATAGGGATGAACCAGCAGCTCCTGCCCCACTGGCACCACAGCCCTGCTCAGACCTGCCCTGCCAGCACAGGGCAGGAACATCCTCCTCTGCCAGCCCCAGCCCAGTGCCCTGGGACTGGGAGGGAGCTGCTGCCCACAGCAGGAGCCTGGGAGAGGTCACCCCCACCCGTGGGCACTCAAATTTGGGTGTTCTCATTTGGTGAGTCCTGCACAGCAAGGACAGCTTCCCACAGCGCCCGTGGCTGTGGGTTCACAAACAGCCCTTCCCCTCACCCTGTTTTCATGGCTATTTTTAATTGTTTGTGCCTCTTTCTGCCCTCTGCATGTCCTCCCCTTGCCTATCCCCACTGCACAGCCCAGCTCACGTTGCTCTGGCACACTCCAACTATAGCAATCCACATCACCTGCTCATCCCATCTCATCTCCCTGTCCCAGCTGGGGAGCCCAGCCACACCAAACCTCCACTGACATCTCCACTGGAGATTTTGGGGACACAAAGCCCACCTTTGAGTGACACATCCCACAGGGATGGGTGCCTCTGTCCCATCTCCCTGTCAGTAATGGCCCAATTCAATGCTATACCAGCACAAAGGAAGCAAATGCTCTCCAGGGAGTGCAGGAGAGCACAAAGACTCAGGGAGGGAGAACATGAATGGGAAGGAACATTTCCTGCCCCATTCAACACCTCCTGCTCTCCTCCCACCTCGGGAAGGCCAGCACTGGAGCAGGCTCAGCCCTCACCACCAGCCCTGCTGCCCTAATGAAGCTCAGCACTGAAATTGCTCCTTTCCTCTGTGGTTTGCTGCGATCTGCCAAACTCCCTGGGACTGTTTTTCTCCTCTGACTGGCCTCTTCCTGCACAGCACACTCTCCTGCATACCTTCAGCAGCAGGGCAGGGCAGCTGAGCCTGACAGCTGGAGAAGGCCGGTCCAGAACAGGAGAGGTCACCCCCAGCCAGAGAGGGCAGCTGGTGGCAGCTGCATCCCCTCTCAGCTGTTTGTGCTGGAGAACCACCAACCACAAGGTCCAGGGGTGCCCAGAGCCCCAGGAGCACCTCCTGGTGACCCAAACCCTGCAGCAGGAGCTGCCACCCATTGTCCCTGCTGCAGACATCAGAGGGGCAGCGTCATTGTTGAGGTGGTCACAACACAAAGCGGAGACTGCAAGTAGTCTCAGATGGTAACTCTTTATTATCAAAAATGGTTGATTTTTTTATATACTTTCTAATTGTTTACATTTTTTTACTGGTTACAATAAATTAACACTATTCGTGAAAAGTAACAGCAACTTCAGCTAACTTTCTAAAATATTTCACCTAGTTCTAAAGTTATCTTTTTTAAATTTTTCTTTTCTCTCAGTCCCTTTAGTAACAGCCTTAGAGAGAGCTCTTTATTCGCTTCCTTTTACTTCTCAAATTCTTCTTACTCTTTTAACTAACAAGCTCACCATTGGTCTCTTCTGCAGGGCAGTGTCTGCATTTGGGGGAGGTCACCCCCAGCCAGGGAGGGCAGCTGGAGGCAGCTGCATCCCCTGCTCAGCTGTTTGTGCTGGACAGTCACAGGATCCAGGGGTGCCCAGAGCCTCCTGGTGACCCAAACCCTGCAGCAGGAGCTGCCACCCATTGTCCCTGCTGCAGACATCAGAGGGGCAGTGTCATTGTTGAGGTGGTCACAACACAAAGCAGAGACTGCAAGTCGTCTCAGATGGTCACTTTATTATCAAAAATGGTTGAATTGTATCCTTGTGCTGACACACAGGGAAAAGGAGACAGAGCCCTCACAACCCCTCCAACCTTGTCTTCATGGCAGTGGGGTTGGACCTCAATGATCTTTAGGGTCCCTTCCTGATGAGGTCTCTGGTGTTGAGATGACCCCAAGGTGTCAGAAAGTTTCTTCTTCCCAGCCCCAAGACTAAAGGAAAAGTCAGGATTCCTCAGCTCTCGTTCTCAAGGTTGTTTATTTGCTCTTATCTGTTACATTCTCTTTCTGACCTGCTGAGATCTGTCCAGGTGCTGTTGTCTTTTATACTAAGAACTACGTGTACTTTATTTACAATAATTTCCCAATACCTATCACCTCTGTTAGACAGTCTGTCTCTACTCTAAACCAATCCAGAAGTGTCACCATCACAGCAGAAGATGGAGGACAAGAAGGAGAAGGACAGGACACTCCCAGATTCCTCCATCTTGCCTCTTGAACCACCATTCTAAAACCCCACAATTCTACATTTTCACCCTGTGATAAATTCACTATCATTCTACTCAAACTCTTGTGGCTTGTAACTCTTCACACAAAGTTGGGAATTGTTCCCAAGGGTTAAAATCAAAGGCACAGGTGTTTGTGACTCCGTGCCAAGGTCTCTGAGCCCCCTGCCAGGGTCTGGAGTCCTCCAGGGCAGCCAGAGCAATGTCCTGGGTCCCAACACCTCCCAAGCCAAACCATTCTGTGCTGATTTTTGGAGACATTTGGACTGAAAGCCCCTTTTGTAGCAGAGCCAGGCTGATGGTGCTGCCAGGCAGACTCCAGACAGCTGGGCTCAGGGGTGACACTGTCCCAGCAGCTGTCCCCGCTCTGTCCCTGCCCTGGGCAGCTGGAGCATTCAGCAGCTCAGCCAGAATTCTGCTCTTAAAGTGCCAACCACCCACGGGGCTCAGAGTTGGGGCACTCAGAGCAGCCCAAATCCAGCAGGATGAGGCTGAGCACCCTCCCATGGGACAGGATGGGGCTCCTGGGCACCACACACAGCAGCTGGGGACAGAGAGGGGCTCACAAAATCCCCATCCGTGGGTTTGGGCTCAGAGCTCAGCTGTGCCCAGCTGGAGATGGCCCAGCCTGTGAAAAAATCCAGCTCAGAAAAGCCATGCCTACACCACACAGTAAGAAAAACCCAACTGAGTGCTGCAGGTTTGACATCAGCTCCCCTGCTGACTGCTGGCTTGGTTTTACACCAGCACACACCACAGCTTGGCCTCTCTGCACATCACTGTGACCACAGCAGAGGGGATGGGACCCCTGCTCCAGCTCCAGGACCAGGAATGGACCTCCCAGGCCCTGGCTCAGCCACCCCAGCCCATCCCACAGCCCCCAGGGTGGGGAGGGAGGAGATGCCCTCCCCCTGACCACGGGATCCCTCACAGGAGAGAGCTCATGGGCGAGGGAGAATGGAAAAGTAATTAACAGGTCTGAAAGGAAAATCTCCAAAACATTATGGAGAATAGATGACAGCTGGGAAGGGAGGGAAGCTGGCTTTAACATGGAATTAATTGAAAACAAGATAGAGCTAATATAAGCCAGGTCTCCAGTTTCATAGTGGCTCTGGTCCATGATGTTATTAGACTTTGCCTCCAAGGTCAAAAACCCTGACTTCTGCTAATGAAGAGGCAGTTCCTGCCCCACAACCACAAACAACAGCACCAAACAACAATATCCCAGCACCACTTCCAGAGCCAGCACCTCTCCCACACCTCAGAGCCTTTCCAGGGCCCCGTGGGTCTGCACACAGGGCCTGAGCTGGCAGAGCTGGCATTGCCAGCATCCAGGCAGGCACAGAGCAAAGGAGGGTGTGCTAGGATCACCCACGGCAGATTTGATGTGGCTTTTCCTGAGGATTTGCCTGTCCCTCATCCAGCTGAGGATCCCAGGAGATGTCTCCACGGCACAGGGCAGGTAGATGTCTCTGGATGAAGCCCTGCTGCTCCCACAGCGATTCCCCGTTCCTCTCCTCACAGGGATGAACTACACTGGCACCACGGCACTGCTCAGACCTGCTCTGCCAGCACTGCCACTTCCTTTTCTCTTTCCTTCTAGAATTTCTTATTGAACTCGACAGCTCTTTCAAGCACAATAAACCCAAGGGGAACAGCTCTGCCTGCGGACACATCTGAGCACATACCCCTGAGCAGCCTTGAGAGGTGTCACCGCAGGAGCTGAAAGAGCAGCACACGGCTCCTGCCACCCCCTGTGTGACACCTGGGGCAGCCACCACCCCAGCCAGGGCTGTACAGGGTAATCACACATCCTCTGAACAGAGAGAGACAGGGTATTGTAAATGCAGGGTCACCCACGAGCGGAGAGAATGGTGCATCTGCCTCCATCTTATCAGAAGGCTAATTTATTACTTTGTTACACTATATTATTATATAACACTACATAATGATATACTACAATAAAGTATAATATATGATGTATTTGTATAATATTATATTATTATATTAAACAATACTATACTATAGAATATTGAAAGGACACTTACAGAATGCTAAAAAGATAATAATGAAAACTCGTGACTCTTTCCAGAGTCCCAACACAGCTTGGCCCTGATTGGCCAAAGAGTGAAAACAACTCACAGCAGAATCCAATTAAACAATCACCTGTGGGTGATTGTTTAATTGGATTCTCCAAACATATTCCAAGTAAACACTAAATACTGTACTATACTATACTAAAGAATACAGAAAAGATTCTTTTATAATTATATAGTATATCTTTTCAGTATAAGATACACTAAAAAGATAATAATGAAAACTCATGGTTCTTTCCAGAGTCCCAACACAGCTTGGCCCTGATTGGCCAAAGA
>VZSU01000944.1:13662-40014 GCA_013398715.1 Nesospiza acunhae
AGTCCAAAAAGAGCTCTAAAAATCCCCCAAAAATCCTTAAAATGCCCCGATAACACCCTAAAAAAACCTAAAAATTCCCTCAAAAACCCTAAAAAATACCCTAGCCCTAAAAAGTCCTCCACATACCCTCAATAGTCCTAAAAAAACCCCAAGAACACCCAAACCCCCCCAAACAATTCTTCAAAGTACTAAGAAAGTACTAATGAAACCTTTTGAAAACCCTGAGAAAAGCCCTAAAAGTATCCTAAACGTTCCCAGAAAATTCCTGAAAAACTCCTCCGAAAAAGCCCTAAAATATCCTTTTAAAGCCATGAGAAAAACACTAAAAAAAAACCTAAAAAACTCCTCAGCCCCCAACTCCTACCTGTCACTCTCTAGACCGCAAACATCATTGCTACCTTTTTATTGGGGTTGCTGCCTGCAGCTGCTGGGAGGGTTCTGGGGCTGTCCCAGCATTGGGGTTACTGCCTGGTGCTGCTGTTGGGGAAAACTGGGGTCCTAGGGGTGCTGTTTAGGGTGACCTTGGGGTTGGGTTGAGGGCTGCTGCACCTGTACCCTAACCCTACCTGGTACCCTGTGTCCTTTGTACCCCTAACCCTCAGTGTGAGCTCTCCATCTGCCAAGCCTCCCCGTCCTTGCTCCTCAGCCTGCAATGTCTGTGTGTCACCCCGAGACCTCTGACATTGTCCCTTGGCCCCCTGGCCTCTGCCGTGCACTCTCCCCCTGGTTAGGGGTGGTTTTTAGGGTAAGGTTAGGGGTAGTGTGAGGGCTGGTTCACCTGTCACCCTCAAGCAGCCCCTCAAGCAGCTCCCACCTTGCCCCTCAAGGCATCTGCTTCCCCTCACCCTCTTCTTGTCACCCTCAAGTTCCCCACTCTCAGCCTCTCAGCATCTCAGTGCCACCCTGGAGCCCCAGAGTTGCTCCTAAAGCCCCCTTCGGCATCTCAGCTCCCCCCATCCTCTGTGTCGCCTCCAGCCCCCTCCCCTCAGCCCGCAGCCCCTTGTGACACCCTGCAGCCCACAGACGCTCTCCCTGCCTGTCTTACCTGAGAGTTGTCCTGCTGCGAGAGCTGCACTGTCCTCCAAGGGTTCAGGCTCCTGCGTGCTGCTGGAGGGGACTCACAGATGGGCAGTGGGTGAAGTAATGGATAGAGCAGTGTGAAAAATGCATGTATTTTATGATTGGCTTTTTGCAAATATTAAAATGAATGTTATATGTGTTGTGTTAGAAAGTAATGCTGTATCAATTCTCTTAAGTACTGTGTTAAATATAGTTTTAGGTTATAAAAATTGTTAAAATAGAAATGATGCTATGTAGGATACCTTTTTTAAAGAAAGGACTCGCAGCGAGATAGCAGCCACAGGACACCTAAATATTTCAGAGAAAAAGAATTTATTGCCCTCTTCGAGACAGAATCCTGTATTTGAAGGGAATTTATGCATCATGTATGAAGTGTATGAATATGCAACAGGCTATTGGTTTTTAGGATTAATCCATTGTTAATGGGTGTCCTTTCTCAGGCTGCCCAGAATGGGTGTCCTTTCTCGGTGCTGCCCAGAAAAAGGGACCCGGACGTCCGTAACTCTTTGTCTTTATAATCAATATTGTGAAAAAGGCCAATCACTTCTTTTTAAAATTTTAAAAAGAAGTGATTGGCCTTTTTCACAATATTGATTATATATTTCAATTTAAATTTGTATTCACAGTTTAGTAATATATCTTTATATATCTCTTATCTATTTCTAAATTTAGATTTACATTAATATAATACTTATATTATTTAAATAAAACCCCTGCCTCTAACCAAATAAAAACCAAAGACACCCCTTTATTTAAACAATATTTAAAATTTTAAAAATAATTTGATTTTTCATAGTTCTATTCACATTTACAATTTTTATTTATATTTAAATATATTATATATATTAGAGAGAATACCTTTTAATATAAAAATGGATACATTACTTTTAAATTGTATATTTATTTTACTTCTATTTATTTATAATAAATATTTATCGATATTGGTATATATATTATACATTTGTATTTCTATTTTATATTATTTATATTTATATTATTTATAAAAAACCCCAGTCTATAACCAAATAAAATCCAAAAATCCCCACTTTATTTTAACGATATTTAAATATTTTTATATTTACAATCTATATTTATATATCTTTGTATATATATAGTAGACTATCATTTATATATATTGTAGTATGTTACAATAATATACTATATATTATAGCTTTACATATGTATCTGCTTGTTTTATATGTTTATGTTTACCACTATAATTTTATATTTATTCTTAAATTTCTATTTATTTCTATTTTCATCTATATATTAAACCATATAAATTCATTAACCTAACACATCAGAACTACAAAAATATTGTACCTTCGTCTGCGCCAGTATGCAGGACACGCTCATCCCATCGCAGCCTATCAAAATAAAACCTATTTCTATTACTAACAAAACAAAGATCCCACAACATTTAACCCTAATAAAAACGCAAATAAACCTAACTGTAAATAAATTTTAAAACCCACTATAACTAGCCCAAAACCTCCGTACATTCTCATCATAAAGTTCCTCCTAAACCAATATCTCAAAAACCAAAGAAACTCAAATACACATTGAAAATTACATAACTGCTAATAAAAACAAACACCCATTAAAAAAAATCAAACCAACTCACTAAACTCAAAACTGTACCACTGACCCTAAACATTACTAAAAAAAGCCCCCAAAGCTCTACCTTTATGCTAACTCACAAATAATAACCAATAATCTATAAAAATTATTTTTAAAAATTAAAAAAAACTAAAAAAAAGCATGAAAATAAAAAATCTAAACTACTAAAATACTAAAAAAATATCACTACTCAAATTAAAAAAACATATTGCCAGTAAAAACCCACCATATAAATGCCCCTGTCCCCAAAAATAAAACTAAAATAAACATTGAACCAGAAAGACACCGGAACTTAGGAACACTACAACCAGAACGTTCAAGAAGTTACACCATATCCCTTATCATACACCAGCTACAAACAACATAAAACAATACAACCAATTCTTAAAAACCACCTTAAAACCACTACATTAAAAAACCTTTCAAAAATTAAAAACTGCATTTAACAAAAGCCCTCTAATAAATTAACACCCAAAACTCCAGCAGCCGAGCTGGCCCTACCAAATCTCTATGTTTACACATACAGTAAACAAAACCAAAATCCCAGTAACACCTATCAGAAGTCTATGAAAGAAACCTACTGAAATCCTACCTCAAATACAAACCAACCCATCCAGAAAGTTAGCTTCACTCAAAAAACATATTGCACAGAGTTAATAATACCAAGAAATAAAACCACACACCATATACCACCAATAAATTTAATAGTGAAGGAAAAAAACCCACATTTTTTTATTTTTATTTTTTAAACTAACTTCTTTTATTAGCTAGAACAAAAGGTTTTGCCAGGACTGTAACAGCAACTTCTTCTCCTTCTTCTCCTTCTGAAATGTCCCTTCTCGTTCCCAAATTCCTTACAACTTCTGAGTTTAAATCCAAGCAAAAAGCAAAATTTGTGCACTTGTGTGTTCGATGCTCCTGTCAGATTCTCTGTTTCCCTCCACATCTTCTTACACTTTCAGTCTTCACGCTGGCCTGCCGTGATGAGTTTGACAGAAGAATTGGCACATGTTAAGAGAGGATTTCCCTCCCTCCCTCCCTCCCTCCCCAGAGCTGGTTTCCTTAGGGCATTTCAATCAATCCCAAGCCTGCAATGATGCACGCTCCCCTCAAGGCTCACAGCAAGCATGCAGCAGCTCAGGCTTACTTGGCTTCAGGGCTCTGTCCCTTAGATAGCTGAGAAACTGAGAAAACTTCTGATAAGCCTCTGTTCCAATAAACTGGAATGCAAACTCACCTCCATCTCAGGGTCTCGGTGACCCCGGCCAGCCCCTTCCTCACTTCCCTGTGTCACAATGACTTCCAGGCAGAAGGATGCAAAGCAGGTTTTTGTCTTTTCTCTCGAGTGCCAATAGGTAAAATATTTAGGCTTTGAAATAACTAATTACGCTCTCTTTGAACTATCCCAAGGACAGTTTTAAAGAAAAGACGAAAGATTGCTGCTAAATCCATATTGGATAAGGAGGAAAGCAGCAAGGATCCGAGGCCAGCAGCGTTGCCAGGCAGCGTCACGTCCCTGCCGCCTTGCGACAAGGCACTACGGCTGCAAAGCCCCAAAGCCTGCAAGCCCTGGAGCTGCCACACGGATGGAGCTGGTTCTCTTCCCGGGTGCCCAGAGGGAAACCTGAGGGCAGGTGTCCACCCCGAGGGTGCACACAGAGCCCCGGGCAGGGATGGAGGCACTGACTGCTCTCTGGGGACGAGACCCTCCCTGCAGGTGACACTGGTTTGTCCTCTCCCCTGTGGGACAGGGACCTCCAGTGTCTATGACCAGCCTCACTTTGTCAGCATCCAGGTGCTGTGTTAGAGCCAGAGGGGTCAAGGCTTTCCAGAACCATAGGATCCTTTAGGTTGGAAAAGCCTTCTAAGGTCATCGAGCCCAGCTGCTGCCCCAGCACTGCCAAGCCCCCACCCAAATCAGGTCCCTAAACACCACATCTTGACATCCTTTAAATGTCTCCAGGCATGGGGACTTCCCTGGGCAGCCTGCTCCTATGCCTGACCACCCTTTCAGTGAAGAAATTTTTCCTCAAATCCAATCTAAGCCTTCCCTGCTGCGCAACTTGCTTGAGGCCATTTCCTTTTGCCATGTCACTTCTTACTGGGGAGATCTCGGTACTTCAACCTTACCTGCTCATTCCCTAGGAGGTCTCTGGCTTGACTGGATGAGAGGAGAAACACTGCCACCACAGGAACGGGAGCTCAGGAGGTCCCACACCAAGGCAGGGGGAGCAGCCGTCCTCACCAGAGCTCGCATGTCAGTTCTCAGAGACTGGCTCTGCTTTTCCTCCCGGGCAGATCTCTGCCGAGTGCTTCAAAATTGGCTGTTTGGAGGAGGGGGGAAAAATAGGTTAGCCAAGTTTTTTATCCAGACTTACCTGATGTCTTTGCCTGCTTTGCCTCTTCCTGACTTCCTTGTCCTAAGAAAACAGCTGCCTTTGGACCTCTAGGGGGAACTGTCACGTAATGCTTGAAGAGGAGCTACAGAAAAGTGCCTCATTTTTAAAGACTCGGCCAAGAAGACAGATAACTGCAGCTTCTCCATCCCCACTGCCTGCAGAGCTGGCAAGCACCAGGCCAGCTCTGCTCCTCCTTCAAGTTGTTCCCAAATCTGCTGGAAGAACTGAAGCCTACTTTGGCATTCCATTGCTCTGCTTCTCCCAAAAAAGATCTTTCAGTGCTGTTATCCCTCCATGGGAAGGGCCTTTCTGTCTCACACACTCGGTGACACAAGGCTACACGAAGCTGCAGCAGCCTCTGCTCCAGGTGGGAAGCACTTTCTTCCTCCTCTGGCACCTGGCTGGCACAGGTTGCTCAGAGATGCTGTGGCTGCCCCATCCCTGAAGTGTTCAAGGCCCATTGGTGCTCTGGGATGAGGCTCTGAGCAACCTGGTCTATGGAACCACGTCCCTGCCCACGGCAGCAACCTGAATTATTCCATAATTCTATGAACTCAAAAAATTTGGGGAATAAATCTGTAAAGGTCACTAAATACATAAAAGCATATCCCCATCAACATATTTCTGAATGAAAAGTATATCTACAAAGAGGGAGAAGTATTCTATGTATTTGCTCTTGCTACCTTTCAGGTATAATTTTAGCTATCACTTCAAGTTTAAAAATATTTTCTTTTGAAATAATAAGCAGTGTTTTATTTAGTTTATTTAGAAACTACACTGGAACTTTTTTCTGAAAACAAAGACATTACCTAAATCCTCTCCTTATGTCCTAGACAGTAGATATTCAGTTATTAGTTGACTGGGCAGCAGTTTCTTAAATAGAATCATAATCAATATGTAAACATTCTAGCTACAAGCAAATAGGCAAATCTGAACAAGGTACTGGTGGCCAACCACTGAAGTTATTTTGAAGCAATTTTTTAAACAATAAAATACTGATACCACAAAAATAAAGCAAAAAGCTAACTACTGGCTAAGAAAAAATTAACTTTTGACAACAACAACATTCCAACAACACAGGCTTTTTCCCAATGTCGTACCTTATACCTACCTCTCTTGGGAATTATCATCATGTATCCCAAAAGGAATAAATACCTCAGAGTGTCCTAAAGCAAAAAGTAGCACACACGAGCTGCTCCCACTCCTAGGAGGCCAGCACAGCATGCACTCAGTCTGCAACAAATTCTTCTCAGTGAGGGTCTGCAAAAAAAGTTTCAACTGATGAATTGAACTGATTTTAAAGGGGTGTTTTCTAAGCACAGAAGCACAACAAAGAACAAGCAGAAACAATTCTTAAAAACATCTGCAAGTTTTATTTAGCAAATATGCGACTGATTTCCACCCTATGGCTTCTCACTTTGATTTCTCTGTAGGTTCAGGAAGATGATAACGCACACTCTGCCTTCCCCGAACCCCCCACACCAGCCGAGTGCTGCTCAGTGTGTTCAGATCATCAGGAACTGGATTACACATACCCAGATGGACTGGAATCCTCTGCTGGAGATTCAGGAGACGAGAGCAGAGAGCTGCTGACTGAGGTGTAGTCCGGATTCTATTTCTTTGTGACCAGAAGTAGTTTGTTCCCAACAGCCGCAACAATCCTCAGCTCGCTTCCGTGCTGAGTATTCACGGCACACAAACGGCAGCCCGAGGAAACAATGTTCTAGGCTCTAAGTGGTTGGGACAGGGTCTGATTTTTTGTTTTGTATTTGTAGGATGATTAGTACAACAGGGCTCTAATAGATGACTTGGCAACACAGAATTAAAAACTCCTCAAGAGGATTACATTGACTTTTAGGAAAAGACAAAAGCCTATCACCCTTCTGAAATCTACTTTTAATCCAAAGCACATGGATTGTCACTATACTGCAACTTGCAGCTTTTCAAAGCAGCTTACTTCTGAAGACCAGGAAATATTTATTTCTACAAAAACAATGGGCAACACCCAGGCTAATCTAAGCACTGGTGTTTAATAGGGGATCTGCCAGGGTGCCAGTCCAGCTTAAAGTGTGCTTTATTTCAGTCTAACATCCCCGCAAAATTCTTCTCATATCTCCCAACCCTGAAATCTTATTTTTCCCTAAAGCTTCTCATCATTAACAATTTCCAAGTAACATGGTTTTTTTACAACATTCAAAAATGTCATGCTGGACTGTACTAGAGAGCAATTTTCAAATATAAACTTAGCAAAGTTTGTATTGAATTGTCCAGAGAAAAAAACCTACAAGTGAACACCTACAGCTGCCTAAAAAGAGCTAACAAGCCCCTGGCAGCTACCAGCATCAAAGCACAGTGGATGTTTTTAATACAGGATAAGGATAACAATATCACCTTTTGTTCTCTCCAGTTTCTTTTCTCTGCAGTCATATTTGCTTCTTATGATTTTTTTAGTCTCTGTATCTTTTTGGACAGCACTGAGTCTGACGACAAGGATACGAGAGTCTTTCCCTGCCCTATGGAGAGAACCAGGAAAAAAGTTAAAAAAGAACACGGTACGGTAGTTTGAAATTAATACTTCCAATGAGAAGCAGCACCTAACCAACAGAGCAAAAGTAAACAAAACCTTCTAATTGGGGTAACTACCTTTACCTGCTGAGAGGGTTCTGGGGCAGTCCCACCATTACAGTTGCACCTGCACCCCAACCCTACCTGCTACCCTGTGTCCTTTGCACCCCTAACCCTCAGTGTCAGCTCTCCACCTGTCAATGCCGCCCCCCCCACCCACCCCATATTTGCCCCTCAGCCCGCAATGTCTGTGTGTCATTCCAGAGACTGTGTTAGGCCTCCCACATGCTCCTGTAGGGAATCACCGGTGGGCAGCGGAGGAAGTGAAGGATGGGGCAGGGGCGGCCTGGATTTCAGAACCCCAGCAGATGGCCACCCACTTAGCACCACAGGTACCAGGCCACCAACTCCAGCCTTTTTCCCTGGCAAACAAAACTCACCAACCCAGGTTCCTGATGGCAGATTGCAGGAGCCACTTGGCACCGTCAAACCAGCGCGAGTTGGCACTGCTGCCAGCTTGGGTCTGGGAGGCATCCTGCGCAATGCGGAATTTCAGGAGCCAGCCAGCAACTCAGGGACAAGTTGGAGGGAAATTCACAGCACTACACCAAGTATGAAATCAGACTCAGGTTTTGATTTTCATGTGGTTTAATAAGTTAACAGATTCAGCCATTACACAGCAATAGAATTCTTCTTTGAGATTTACAAAGGTGCAAGAACTTCATTTAGTCATATGTAGTTTTATTTTCATTATTAGCTACATAGTTCCAATTCTTTCCCACCTGAACAATGTGGGGTCAAAATAATCCACCCAGACAGAAAGCATTAAAGTACAAAAGAACACACACAAGGAAGGGTGTTAATTCAAAATCCGTGTGGGTATTTGGTCCAGTAGCTTACAAAGCAAGGAAAGGTGATGTGGAGCAGTCATGCCTGTAGAAGGAGCTATGAGATCACAAGCACACCTTTGCCAGAAGTTTGACCAATGCTGGGACTGTTACTCTACCCTGAGACTCACCGTGACCTTGCAGTAGGGGAGTTGGGATGGAGAGAACAACGCAAAAAGACCACAAACAACAACCCTCCAAACACTCAAGCTCCACAACTACTCAGAAATTACTTCTCTGTAGGTTTAGCAAACAATGTCGCAAGAGAAACTACATCATTGCTTTAACAATAACATTTGCCATATGTCCAGTTCTAATCTAAAAATAGCACTCGCCTGTGGTTTGAAGCTTTCATTACATTCCCCTTCACTGAGCGTGCTCCCCACATCTCCCCTTGCTCTTCCCCATTTCAGTCAAGCTGCCTAAAACCCCACCCTCAACTGCATAAGCTGCATGAGGCTGCTTGCAGGGGCAGGAATTGGACTTGCTTGCTCAGGTCTGCTCCTGCATAAGTCTGTGCAATAAATGGGTATGAATGCCACAGAAGCTGGTAAGGCCACTCTCCTGTCCCATCTATCAGCATTGTCAGCCTCAGTCACTTTGCACCACATACTCTATAATTACAGTATGCTCTAATTATAAGCACGTGCAAATACACATCCATGCACCCAATTCCTCTGGCCTCAGACGGATATCCAGCATGTTAAATCCTATGGCACCCTCAGAACACTGAGTTTTTGAGGTTCCCTTCATTTTTTCCTGTGTCTGTTTTCCACTGACTCAAGATGATATCTCTCGTGGGCCAACACCGAGGGCTTTATGGATGATGAGACTCCTAAACAGCCTTGCCCCTAAGCATAGGAAGAAGATTTATCTAGACAGAAATATACTTACAAGCATAGTTACAGCTTTCAGCTGGCGTAAATCTATTTTCTTCAGAGAAGTAAAAATACACAGGTAAATTCTAGTAAATCTGTTCAGCCAAAATAGGAAACTAACAAACAAAACCCACAAACAAACAAGAAACCCCTAACAAACAAAAAAACCTTCCAAGCAAACCAAAACAAGCAAAACCCCAAAAGAATCTCAACAAAATGCCTACTTTGGCTTCACGTACAAGTCAGTGTTCTGCTTGTGCAGCCAGTAGCAAAACACAGCATCTGGAAAGCAGGCCCTCATATGCAGGTTCGAGCTTCCATGCATTCAAGCCCACTGCTCTGCTGTTCCTCTTCCACCATATATTTGGACCAATTTCACAAGGTGCAAAAAGCGAGCCTACCCTGAGACAACAATCTGCCAACTGCAGATCACTCGAGCTTAAAAATTTTGATGGTGGCCTGTGCCATTCATGGGGTTCCTCTGTGGTCCCAAGCATTATGAAATGCCACAGAGGCCACAGCAGCACCAAGGCAAGGGCACAGGTATCTGGAAGAAGTTAAACAGGGAAAGTAGATTTCAAATAGCATTTCTTCTGTCCTAAAGCCAGAAACACAGAATACATTAAATACAAAAGAGGTTTCTTAAAGCAGCCATTCCATGGGGGGAAATTCCTGGAGACTTCATCTTTGCAGCTTCTGAAGAACTCTGTGTGACCTTCTCTTTCCATCTGAGAAAATTAGGATAGACAAATTGTTTCTCACACCAATAACCACACCTCCACCACGAGATGAATTCATTACCATTCATGCCTTTGAGGAACCAGGAACCTGTGCTCTGAAAGTCAGGATTAAAAAAACCGGCACGTACTGCCTGGGGGATGAAAACATATTTGTGGGCCAGAAAGAAAGCCTTGCTCAGATAAGAAGAGGAAAGATCAACACATTTAATGAGGAGAGTATCAGAACAAAAAAATTTCCAATGCACACGGCAGACCCATACCCTGCTATCCCTCTGTTCCTCAAACAGTACTTTTGACAAACACCCTGAAAACCAGTCTGAACTTACAGAGAACATTCAAAAGAAGATAAAAGGTTACAATAGCACACCTATGCTGTACAACTTTGAGAAGCAACAAAATGTCAGAAAATACATCTCTTCTAGGAAACACAAGCAGATGTAGGACCTAATATTTGAAGATGTGCTCTGCCAGCACTTGGCAACATCCCTTTCCTTTGCAAGCCGTTTAACCAGATACTGATCTGCAGCACAATTTACTGCCAGAGGTAAAAAACACTGCTAAAAATTCAAGGGAAGATATGCCCCTACTGGCATGCTTCCCATGTACCATTCACTTGGCCAAACACAGTGCAAATGTCTTCCACCACATCAAGGTCAACATCAAAAACCGTATCTCCGCTGCAAATCACTGGCAGGCATAGCCTGGAGCCAACAAACCAGGAACAAAACACGAAAGCCACAGATGTATGACAGGAACTGCCCATTTAACATAGCTAGAAAGGGTCCCCAAGGCCAGTGAGTAACCTGAGCTTCTGTTTTACTCCCTTTCCTATCACCTCCTATCACCTCACAAGCCAGACCAAAATATGCTGGTCAAGAATCTAGGTCTGTGTTTGTCAGACAGAAACCTTGCCTTTTCTGCCTCCAGTCTACAGTGACAAGGACAAGACTGGCTAGCCCTCACAGTCCTCCTTGTGTACATGAGCCTCAGATCCCTGATTCCGAAGAACGGTGAATGGTGTTCACCTCCAGCCACTCCACACCAAGACAGCTCAAGCTCTTACAGTTTAAAGAAAAGAACACAGGACTATTGAATGACACTTGACTAACCCACAACTGAAATGCCATAGGCTCTTCTGCTCAAACCAGCATTTCTAGTGCAAGGCTTCACAGTCTCCTGCCAGACAAGTGGTGCTGTCTGGATTCAAATCTTCATGGTTTAGTACCTTGAGATGGTGTCCTAATGAATACATAAAAACCAAAAATGGAACATAAAGTACTGTCATAGCTACAAGTCATAGAGGGGACGGTGCGAGATAGAGTACCAAATTGAAACCAAACTCCAAGACTTTGAGAACAAGGGTGTGTCAGACCGTATGTGACAGCACCGCACCGCACCAACCCAGCAAAAGAAGGTGATGTGAAATCGGTGGCTGGATTGCTATAGGCAAGCTACAGATGGCCAAGTTCTAATGGCACTGTAGTGCAAACCAGTCACTGACATCAAGGAAAATCATTCTCAGTGAGAAACAGCGAGTTCTCTGGCATCCATAGTGCATGGAAGTGCAAACAAAGCCACAGTGCCATGGACAAGGAACAAAGAAACAAAGGGTAAAAGACACAACAGAGTTTGAGGACAACAAAGACTCCCAGACCAAAACAGATGTAGAGGTTCCTGGTCAGCCAGCTGAACCAATATGATTTTTCGGATTCACACATGCCCAATCATGTGAGGAATCAGCAGAAAAAACAGTCAAGAGTCCCTCCTGCTATAACACACAGGCACTTTCAGTTACAACCCTTGGCAACTCTGGCCTTCCCCACCTGTACAAATTCGCAAAAAACAGCCACCTGAAAATCCTTTTGCGGCAGCACACCAAACACGTTCTGGTCTTTGGAAATGACACATGGCAGCAGTATCAGCAAGTCGGGGTTTGTCCTTCCAAGAAACATCAAGAGAACTGCTTTTTCAGTTGGCAGCATCCTGTACAAGGAAGGGCTACAGACACTACCACAGGAGATACTCTGATGGAAGAGCAGAACTAGAGAATCCAGTCAGGCCTGGGAAATAGCTCTTCCATGAGGTTTTTCCTCCCCTCTGTCCTACCCCCTTAGCTCAACAACCCACAGGGTAGCAGGAGGTTTCTCTCAAACCAGGCATGTTGACAGGACATGAGTGTTTCTCCAAAGAGCATTGTTATGCGCTATCTGAAGGGAACTTCTGGGGATATTATAGATAAAATGTGTATGGGCCAGGAGACCGGAATACTGTTTCTCTAGAAGGACAGTCTCCTCCTGCACAGGGATTTTCCCCTGCACACTTCTCCCTCTCTGCAAGTACCTGGGGCAGAAATGTCCTCTGTTTGAACAGAAGGGACTGTGTTTGCGAGAAGAAAGGAAATACCAAATACAATCCAGAAAGACTCCCTCTACTAAAGAAAACCCATCAGTGACAATATGTAAAGTCTTGCCTCTTTCTGCCATGTGCAAGCCCCTTCAGGCTCCCCATTAGACTGCCCTTCACTACATTCCTTGCCTTATTCCTTGCCATCCATCCCCAAGCATGGTGCCAGTCCTTGGCATGAGAACCATGACAGCACGAGACTGGACACTCGGCAGGTCTGGAAGACAGCCTGACAGCCCTTTGGCAACATCCCCAACCACGCCCAAGAGTAAGGGATTTGCTCATACAATAGCTGGTGTGTGCATTCAGTACAGGCCCTTCCCTGTTGAAGAACACAGATGTGGAAGGAGCATTGTGTCACAGGGTGGCTGCACAGGGGGACAGAATCGACAGCACTGACTGGGCATTCTTGCGAAGGCTCAGGCTTCTATGAAAACTTGTACAGTAGTTAAAACTTCCTTCTTCTTAGAGACTTCTTCCTTCACCAACAGAGCACAGAAAACAGGGGTTCCTCAGAGCTGTCTGAACCAGACACTGTTCCAATGGCAGAGCCAGATGGAGGACAACTTTGACAGCTGACAGCTGTCTTCTGGGAGCTCACAGCTCAGGAACACATCGCCCTGCAGCACACCTCAAGTTACCTCCTCTGCACCAAGCACAAGCAATAATAGTGTTTAGATCATCAGTGACTGTGTCATGCTCTGTCACTAGAAGACCTGAATGAGGCTACATCTCACACTTCATGGCCCTGTAGCTAACCCAGTAGTTTCTTGACTTTAACTCTGAAGGTTGCCACTTGAGAGACCTGCCCCCCATTTCCATGAGGCACCTGATGACACACACAGAGTCATTTCTGCAGTTCCTGGAACCCCCAGGGGGATTAGCATGCCATCTGGATTTTCTGGGAGAGCACAGTAGGGTGCAACAAGCAGAGAAGGCTAAGCCAAGGCAGCCAAACAACCTAAGACCCGGGTTTGCCATCTCCGCTCCCCAAACGGCATAAAGCACCGGGGTGTCTTCCCTCAGCCAAGGTTAGAGAGAACTGGACTGCAAGTCACAGATACCATGGAGTGGGAAGACAAGAGACTAGAAAACAATCTCTGAGAAATCTTTCCAATGGGCGTCTCCCTCCTTCAGTTTTCACCAGCTGATGTGTTGTCACTACCTTTGGGTTTGGATTTAGACTTGAAGGAGAAGCGTTTGATGAGGCGGTGAGAGAAGCTACCAGTTTTCTTTCTGGTGGTGGAGTTGGCAGTGACATTGGACAAGTCATCGTGTGACTGGCTCAGGCCTGCTTCCTTCTGCTTGCTCCTTCTCCGGAAGATGAGCTTGGTACTGCTCCGAAGAAAGCTAACTGCAGAGACAGGAAGGAGACAGAAACCACGATAGTGTCTTGCACTGGCAAGTTTCAGGGACAGTAACACACCCAGCCATTCTCAGATATACAGCAGTCCTCTTCCACATTGAGAGGCAGAAGTACGCAGCAGGTTGGCTAATGCCAGCTTCCCAAGGCAGAGTCTCAGTTCACTATAGACTGCAACACTAACAAGCTGCCTCACTAAACATTCAGTCCCATCTCCCCTCTGCATGAAATTCCTTTTATGCAATATCCTCCTCTCAGTGGAAGCGTGCAGCGTTTCAAATGACAACCAAGACTCACATGAATGGAAAACAAGTGAGATCATCTGAACCCGAAGACCCTGAGAGGAACATAGAAGACGGAAAAGGCCTCTCAGATCAGCCTGTCTCAGGGGCACAGGGATTAACTTTGTCACCTAGCGCCTGGAACAACTGCCTGCATTTTCATGACGTGCCCAGTCTAGAGGCAAATAATGCCAATGGCTCCTTATGACTCCCACAAGCAGGAGAAGGTGGAGATGCCAATTGCTTTCAACCTCAAATGGATCAGAAAGACAGATACAAAACCTGCAGGCCATGTAACACTACAATGGTATTTCCTACAGAGGGGGTTTGCTTTCCATTTTCCCTCTGTTCCCCACCCACCAGCTCTCTTGGGAATCTGGGTCATACACCCTTCTACCCACTGACATTCAAAAAAGGGGCCTCCACAGCTCAAATCATACCTAGTTGTAACAGGGTACAACTCCCCAAAATCTGTCCCACTCTAATAGTCTGAGTAATCAAGATTTTGATTTGCATTTCTTTACATAAGTCGGTAGCAGAAAAATCCAAGGTGCACCATCCACCTGACAAATGTGTGGAAAGGCCAGGACAGCAGCTAGGTTGGGGCAGCCCACTCCATCATTTAAAAGAAGTGAGTTTGTGTGAACATCTTACATTACGACAGGTCACAGGCATTAGCTGCTTCGATACTACCAGAGAAAGAAGGAGGGCAATCAAGGCCCATACAATCTACATTGCTGGGTGGCCTCCATGTCCACACCACAGGTGGCCAAATTCAGAGGATGAATAATTATTTATGGGCATGTGCCCAATTTGTGGACCTGGAGACCAGGGAGAGAAAAGGGGTTTTCTATAATGCACAGGCTGTACAAGGTTCCCATCTAAGAGAGCACAGAAACGTGAAAGGCTACAGGAATCAGACACCTACAAATGAAGGCCTTTCAAGTCACTCCAGTGGAAAAACCACAAGACAAAGGCAGGCTCTTCCCAGCTCCATCAGAAGCTGCTCTCTGCTATGCTAAAAGGTGGCTGCAGACCCCATGCTTGGGTGGGGAACCTGGATGTCACTCTGTCCTCACGTACAGCTCATGTTATGGGGTCATGTTAGCTACCCTACCTAACAGTTCATGCTTACCTTTGTGATCTTTCAAGCTCCTTGTCTCAAGGGCTCCTGTGGAGCCAGTTTCAGACTCAACATCTTCCACGGATGGTCTTTCAGAGACATCTGATCGCGTTGTCTCATCCAGCTCCTGACTGTCCCTTTGACCCAATGGCAACGCTTCCAGTGGCCGCAACAATTCAGTAAAATCGTGCATCTGGTCACCTGTGCTGTCTGCCTCAGAGCCCCCATACGCTGTGGCCTCCAGGGATGCAGCATAACCCAGAGAAAGTGCCATTTCGTCTTGAGCGATAGGTACCTGAAGAGGGATTAGAGGGGCAGACAGACATGAACACAGGATCAAAAGAATTCCATTCATCTGCCTACTTCCATCTATACCTACATATGGGTGAGCCAGTTCAGATCATCAGTGTGAGATGGCACCAATGGACAATTGTCACTCTTTGGCTGAAATATACTGGAATGTGGCCGATTACAAGGCATTCTGCTGCACATCCCTTACTCCCACAGAAAAGTTCAGGGAGAACTCCTTATATTCTCCACAAGGTTCAAAACCAGTTATGGCAACCACATCTCTTTCTGCAGCTGCCCATTGTGAATTCCCACTGGCAGCTGCCCTGCAGACTGGCAAGGAACCTTTTAATGCTCACTGGGAAGCAGCTAAAGGTTTCTGATGAGCCAGTCATCCACGCTGGAACCTTCCCACACCGGTCCCTACAGGACAGGTTAGTATCACACACGCATCCCTAGAAGCAACCTCCTAGACTGGAAATGCAGCTCCTAACTACCAGAGACCTTGGACACTCCTGAGATGATCAGTGTACTACGTTTCGTTGGTGTCTTCTTGGTGGTCTTGTTATTCATCTCAGTTAGCTGCCTGATTGCCGTCTCAGCCACCGGATCCAAGCCATTGGGCAAATGGCTATCCCCTGAGCACAAGAAAAATACCAATGCTTGGAGAAGCAACCTTCAGCAGAAGCAAAAGATCGCTTTCTGACTGCAATGCTTGCAATAGGCAACTTACATGCACACAAATGCAGTTTCCCCACCCAAAGTCTATGACAGACTTGTCCAAATAAACAAAACGAAGGAAGCTCTGTATAGGTAGCTCTTGGCTTTTTCAGGTACCTGAAAAGTTTCATTTCCCACCAGGCATATAATTAAAATACACCTCCCCTTCCCCCTGCCACTCAACAAAGACTTCCAAAGACTCCCAATAGTTTGCTTTGGCAGTAAACTGTCAAAAGAGATAAAGAGCTGCATTGCTCTGTTCTAGACACAATCAGAGCCCCAAGTGCAGGGTGACCAAAGTTGTTTGGGTCCGGACAGCCTGGAAAGTTCTCGTCAAGCAAGGAAACACTCATAGTCCCTGACTGGATAGTCAAGGGGGAATGTCTGTTACCTGCCCACACACCACCACCACCAGCCTTCTCCCCCCATCTTCACTCAGGCACTTGGACATTCTCTGAAGCAGAAAATGCAAGCAAGTTCAGGGAACCACAGTCAGACTGCCACTTTCTAAAACAGGCTAAGGAACACAGTTATTTCAGTAAGAGCCTCAAATTTCCAAGCACTTACGGCTACTGCTGGGCAAGTGGCCGTGAGAACAGCCAGTCTCCAAGAGCACTGTTGTCTTCTTTTCAGTCACTTCCACTTTGGAAGGCGACCTCGATGGTGAATCTTCACAGCAAAAGAAGATACCAGTAAAAGAGATACCAGTAAATGGAGATGAACTTACACTACTACGTTATCATATTGTGCCCCCTACAAAACCCCCAAAAGCCTCAAGCGAGCATTTTGAGAGCAAGGCAGCTCTGTAAGGCTTTGTGGCAGTAAGAAGCCTACTGGGAAAAAAATCAGAATCGCTGAATAGTTCGGGTTGGAAGGGACCTTAAAACCACTTAGTTCCAACCAGACTGCCATTAGACCAGGTTGCTCCAAGCCCCATTCAGCCTGCTCTTGAACACTTCCAGACACAGGGCAGCTACAGCTTTCCTGGGCAACCTGTGCCAGTAACTCAGCACCCTCAGAGGGAAAAATTTCTTCCTAATGGCTAATATAAATCTACCCTCCTTCAGCTTAAAGCCATTCCCCTTGCCTTATCACTGCATGCCCCTGTAAAAAAAAAAAAAAAAAAATCACTCTTCAGCCTTCCTGCAAGCCCCCTTTTAGGTACTGGAAGGCTGCTTGCTGTAATGTCTCCGCAAAGCCTTCTCCTCTCTGGCCTAAACAGCTTCAAACTCTCTCAGCCTTTCTTCACAGGGAGGTGTTCCAGGTATGTGACCAACTTAGCAGTCCTCCCCTGGACTCATTCCAACAGGTCCATGTCTTTCATGTGCTGGGGGGCCACAAGGCTGGACACAGTACTCAAGGCAGAGTCTCACAAGAGCAGAGCAGAGGGGGAAGAGTCACCTCTCTCGGCCTGCTGGCCACACTTCCTTTGATGCAGCCCAGGATATGGTTGCCTTTCTGGGCTGCAAGTCCTGTGAAGCTGACGTGCAGCAATACTTCATTCATGTAATTTCCCAGCCCTGCCTCTTGGAATATCCAGCACCACATTCACCAGGATGCCAGACCACAAGCAGCAAAAACCCCTAGTAAGCCAGATCAACATGCTTTTGGCTCCACAATCAGTATGTTCAGCCTAACTTTTTTAGCAGTGAAGAAACTAGAGAAAGCATGGCTAAACACTTAGCCTGACATCATGCACAGGTTATGTGGCAGCATATGCATTAGACCTCCAGCCACCAAAAGGGTGTGTGAAAGGCTCATCTCTCCCTCGCCTCCTCCAGACACAGAACTGCAATTCTCTACCCTAGGGCTACACAAGAGTTTCCAACCAGCCACGAAGATGCTAGGGGAACAGCATGGATGCCCGTGTTCTGACCCACACACCAAAAGCAATACATAAAGCGTGAGCCTGCCATATCCAGGTGTGATGGCTAAACAGTTTTGCTACTGCCTTCATGAGCAGCCATGGGAATATTGCAGCTAAGTCTGTGCTGCCATAGGAGCCAGCTGTACAATAAACCTCACCCAGTTTGCAGTCTGCCTTGGGCCGGGACTGAATTGTGGTGACAGTAGTCACAATGGTGCCATCAGGCATGATGGTCCGGTCCATCTCCACCTTCTTAGTGGGGGTGATGCTGGTTCTCAGAGATGTGGCATGTGGAGCATTCAGAGATGCAGGAGACTCTTGGAACAGCAGCTATAAGCAGTAAAGCACTGATCAGAGAGGCACTCTTCTTCCCAGATGGAAAGGCAGGCATGTTTGGGCAACAAAAGTTCCAGCTCTGGGCACCAAGGAGCCATTCCCAGTACAGTATAAGTTCAACAGCAGGAGGCTCAGGGACCAAGGGTCAGGTGACATCCACCCCTCCATGGCACAAGGGTCTGCTAGCCCTCTGTGCCAAGCTCAGGCCCAAACATGCGTGTCTCCAGCTAGAGGCTCACATTATGAACTCTTCCAGAGCATGCATGTATGCACAGCTTGTGGGGTCATGAGCTCACCTCCAATGTAATGGTAGCTTCAGCTGTTAGTGACTGTCCAGCTCCCGGGGCCAGTGAGCAGACCTGTCTCCCAGATGGCTGCTTGTCCAAAGAATCTATCAGAAGTGTGGCATATGCCAGCAGCACACCTGCAAGAAGGAAGAGCAAAAATGAAACACTTCACATGACCTCAGTACCTCAGACATCTCCAAGGTAATCCCTGCTTTTGGGAAGCAGCACAATAGGCCAACACAGCACATTGCCACAACTCCACTAACTCCCAAGTTCAAGAGGGAGAAGGGGCAAGCAATGCTCCTCCACTCCTCTTTTAACAATTCAGGAATCAACTCCCTTAAAAAGATGACCACTGTGTGGCCTCCATCAAAAATAGATGCTGTAGTAAGTCTCCGACTGAGTACAAAAGAACAGTTAAGAGCCTTATGCAAAGCTCTCCTAATACAGGAGGCAAAATCCTGCATGCTTCTGCCTGCTTCAGAACGCAGACAGGCAGGCCACAGGAACCTCCTGATTCAAGGTCAGACCCAGACCATTTTGGCAAGAAGAACAAAATTAGTTACTTCACAGAGTCACAGAAGCTCACATAAAGCTAAATATGAAAAATCCTTTGCAGAACTCATCACACATACCAACAGAGAACTACCATGAGCTTAAAGCACAGGGAGTCCCTTAGGCATTTTTGCCTCCCAGTCTTAAAACCCATCTTAGGGTTGTTCGTACTCACTTCCCCCTCCATCGCTGCTCCTCAGCACCTGTAGTTTCAGTTCTTTGCTTCTAGGTCCCAACTCCCTGTTGAAACCGAAGATGGGCTGGTGTTAGGCAATCTTTTTTTAAGTGGCCACGGAGCAAACAACCTCATTCTGTATCTTCCCTCCCTCAAATCTCACATGCCTCATCACCCTCTCTAAAGTTTCAGTAGCATGCACTACCATTGAGGACATGATTAGAGTACCAAATGACAAAAATGAGAATTCTGGTTTGCGTGCCCTGCAGAGCTGTGTAGGCTGACAGTGGAAGTTGAGAGGGCAATGCTTCTGGAAGGCTGTTTATGCTACAGCCCTACTGCACCTGCTGCGCCTACATTTAGCACTTCTGCCCACCCAGTTAAAACACAGAGTGTCCAGAGAAGCGAGAAATATGTATGCAAGCTGCGGCCAAATGCCCCAGTCAGCAGTCTGGCACAGGGGCAGCATAAATAGGCATTGCCCTGTGGCACAGACTTCATCTCTGCACCGTGCACATCACTTATTGCAGCACGGTAATGATACCCAGACACTGTTCCGGTCCACCTACACTGCTCCAGCCAAAAAGAGAGCAAACACTTACAGAAAGAACTCGTCATTCCACTCCATCTCTCCGGCAGCACTGACACTGCCGCCTATCACTGGCCTCGTCCACTTCTGCTGCGGGGGGCTGTCTAGCTCTGCCACGCAGCGTATCTCCCCAACTCCTGCAAGAGAGACAGAGGGCACATGTGCACTCGTCAACAAGAGGCAGTGGTTCGTCACACACACACACCTCTCTTTTCCATTCAAACCCACCCAAAACATCCACTCGCTCCAATCTCGCCACCTGCACACTTGCCCCTGCAGATCAGCAATGTTTTCATGCTTACCTCCCTTTCCCTGGCAGCCCAAGTTCAGCACTCGAAGATTGCGGAGCAAGAGCTTAGAACCCAGAGGGGCTGCTGCTACTCTGGACGGGGACTCTCGAGTCAACTTATTGCTGGGTACCTGAGGAATTATGAGAGTGAGACCATTACCTTTATCATTCACTCAACAGCAGACAGCAGCAAGAGGCATCGTCCTTGTATCTATTAAGTAGCTCCTCACACCAACACAGGGGAATACCCGCTAAGCCATCAAGAGATGCTGCAGGTTTCCCAGGCTACTGACCTTCAGTGAGCCCTAATGTCATTTCAGATGGGAAGTTTAAGGCAGACAGAGAAGGAGACAGGCAAGAACAAGCTTGCTGGCTACCGGACAGTCAACTGACGATGACAAACCATGGGCCATTCCCTGTCTACAAATGCTGCCTTGGAGAGAGCCCTCATGTTCAGAGCAAGAGCAACCACCAAAAAGAGATGTACCTCAGGCAGTCCAGCCCCACAAGTACACAACCAACAATCAGCATTCAAGAAAAAAGGCGGAAGGAGTTGCCCTTGGGAGCAATTTCTAATTATCCCTAAGCACCACATTGCAGCACCCAAACCCCTATGATAGCACAGGCCAGGATGAGGCTGTTGCCCAGAAGTGAAACTCAAGCCTTGGATTCCTGCCTGAGCCTCAGCCCTCAGAAGTGTCTTGGGGCCTGTGTTTGGGGCACAAGAATGACACGAGAAGAGTGACTTACCGCACTGGCTCCAGCGGTACAGGCCACCAAATTCACCATCATGGCTGGCTTCGTGCTGACAATGGTATCCTCAACCAGATCCTTTATAGTGGACAGATCTGCTCTCCCTTCATCCTTCTCTCCATAAATCAAGGGGAAATGCAGGAATNAAGCCTCTAATATGCTACACAGTCATTCTCCCAGTAATCATCTTCCAAACACTCTTCCCATATTCCATACTTGCTCTCCTCAGAGCTTAAAGCTTCTGTGTAGCAGCTGCAGGCAAATGCAAGCTTTCTAAATGAGACAAACTAAGCCTCTACTTCCATAGTTTACCTGGTGTAAATTTTTACAATACAGATTTTATAGCTTGTCACATGCTCACCACCTCAGGAGATGGTGCCACCACACTTTTGGGAAAACAGCCGAATTCCTAGAACTACTCAGTATAAAGTAACAAAGGTGTCAATAGAACAACAAATCAACCAACCTATCTGGATCACGGAAGTGGAAGCACACCCACATTCTGTTCATTAAACCCCTAACCCAGTGATTCCCCACATTAATCTCTTAATTTTAAATAATCCCTTCAAAAAAACCCAATCAAACTTAACCAACACAACAACAACAAGCACCACCTCACACAAAGAAAGAGCGGCAACCCAGCTCATTTTGCAGCTCCACATGTGACAACAGCAGGAGGAACCAACATACACAGAAAGCCTTCAACAGATACTGGCGCCACTTCAGCCCTCTTGAGGCTGCTGCTTTGACACAGCTGAGCTAGTACCAATTCCAGGATGAAAGAATCCTCTCCACCGCCCTAAACAGCCATGGCAGTGAGCTGCCAACCCTTCTCCTCCACAGCAGCCCACCTTCTAGCTGTTTCTGCTCCTTCCTACCAACCTCCACTCACAGTCAGCCTCCAATTGTTAGCCACTCACCTCAGGAAGCCCAAGTCGTGGAAGAACAAAAAGGTCCAAGTCTGGTCTGTCTTTGAATGTCCACGACACCAGGAGACCCTCATTCTGTATCTCCTCCAACTGGATCTCCACCTGGCCCAGAACAAATATCCATAGTTGGAAACAATTTCTGCTTACATTAGGTATTTTTTGCCCCATTCCAAATTCAGCAACTGAAAGGCCCTCACACCAGCACAACAGTAAAAAACAGAACATAGGAACGCAAGTGCTCCCAGGCCTGCAGGATGAAGCAGCTGCAGAAGCTCCATGGCAAAATCTGGCTTACACACTGCGACTGGATGCTCAGGCACCACCAGAGGGGAAAAATTATCAATTTTTTCTTTTACTGAAGAAAAAGCCTGCAGAGTACAATCCAAAAGTGCCCAACTGGGCACCAACACATAGGATATTTACTGAGTTACATCACTTAGGCATTGCCAAATGTAAACGCAACCATTTATAAGATAGCAATGCATCTCTACAAGATGATCCTCAGGTTGAAGACTACCTGGGTCACCAACAGTCTGCAACAACAAACTAGAATATACACCATCCTGTAGTTTAGCTGAAGTTAAGAATTTGCACACCCATGTACCCATAAAAGCATCACTAATGTGACAAACAGAGGCAGAACCACACACGAACGGAACTGAACTGAACTGACCTGAAAGCTCTACTGAAAACTGGGTAATAGAACTCAGTATAGTTCTCAATTACCAGGTTGACATTTACTGACAACACAGAAGGTCGTCGGACAAAAGCAACATATGTGAGACACAGTGGCCACGTAAGTAACCAACAAGAGGTGTGCCAGAATAGACAGGGCACAGGGCACAACTGGGAACACAGTACTTGAAGTATTCCTAAAAACAGGTAGGCATGTGGTAATCGAACCTGAATTTCATAAAACAGCAGCAGCAATACCTCAATTAGAATACTATAGGCAACTCCTTTACACGAACAATCAACCCAAAACTTCACCAGGTACAGACAAGGAGACCTAAAAATGCCAATGAGTAGGGGAGCAACTGGATGAGATGTGAAAAAGGGGATCTTTCAGAAATGAAAAGCAACTGCAGCTGCTGCCTATAACTAGACTGGCAGCAGGCACCTCTCTCTGGAGCTCTGGATTTCTGGAGATGACCACAGAACAGAAGTACAAAATCAAACTGGAATAACCTGATAAAAGTATGCTGAAAATTGTAATAAAGCTTCTGAGAGCAAAAAGGTTCAAGAACAAGCTTCAAACTGTCTGCAAAAGCATGGGATTAGCTTCTGCTACCACTGAGTTACTTCTAATTTTGCCATGTCTATTTTTTCTTTTTTTTTTTTTTTTGTGCACATATGAGCACACTACCTCCAAGCAAGATACCATCTCCAGCATCATGTCCTTCATCATGATGGAAACAAAACGACATTCCAAAGAATCAAATCCAGCGAGAAAGTAACTATGGAGTTACCACCCATCGTGATTTCAGAGCTTCTTTGCTGGAATAAGCATCTCTGATATCCAACACACAGAAAAAGCTGCACTGTGCTCTTGTGAACGTAATGAGGGGAACTGACAAGCAAACTACTCCTCACCATAGATTTCGTTTTCTCACCCACTACCAGGACACCATACTTTTACATAGCCTTTCCCCTCCCAAACCTTTCCCCTTCCACTATGCCACAAAGGGAATTGAATTCTCTGAATTTCTCACTTCTTAAATACCCACTTGAAAGCAGTATATAGAATGCTGCCATGTGTCAAAACTCTCTGGAATTTCTTACAGCTATGTTTCATAGCCAAAATCTGCATATGAAGACTCAGAAAACAAGACTCGGCATGCAGATGGGGAATATTTGCTACCTCACCAAATGTTAGTGACAGCACACCGCTTCTCCCAGTCCAATGAGGCCTTTATTTGCACTTTGAATCAGGTCCTCCTTCCTCGATCAGTGCGAGACTAGATGGAGGAGGGAGGTCAATGTTTAACTTCTTGTAATCCTTACCTGCGCCTGCAGCACAGCCAAAGTGACATGATATGTGTCCACAGAAACAGCAACTGGGGACTGCTGAGTAACAGAGACAGGGAATTTCACAGCTTCAGCTGACAGATGGCACCACAGCACCTAAAAAGAAAAGGAAAAGATGAGTTGATATCCCAGCAAGAGGCGGCTGTGTTATTCTCACCAAGTTCAAAGCTGCAAACCTGCAACTTCAGACCCTGTGATGTGACAAGAGCATTCCTCTGCTGACCACAGTAGAACCCTGATGTTTGGGTTCAGCTTTCACACATCTGGGCTCCACCAACATATCTTCTCTCACAGAGCTCACTTGTGCACAGCTCCAGAGCCTCCAAACAGGAGACAGGCCTCCAAATTCCTCCAAACAGACCTCACCCAAAACCTCCCTCGTTCCACCATCTCCATCAGAAAGGCCTCAGCAGTCTCTGCAGAACACGCCATCACACCAAACTGCACAGTTTAGAAGAGCAAAGCCTTACCATGCTGTGGTCTGACTGTCCCTTGCATGTCACACAACTTATATTGGCAGCTTGTGGTAACTGAGGACCCTCTTCAAATGTGATCTGTACTGAACTCTGCAAAGAGAAAACTGTTAGTTCCCAGTAGTCAGAGCCACCCTGATAGTTCCAAAGAGGATGAATGATGTGGGGTCCCAGAGACACTCCACCCAGCATCCAGAACTATCGCACACTGTAATTCTACCCACCTCGACTTGTCTATACAGAGAAAGGAAACAAGGTGTCCAGTTGAAGCTTGAATTCACAGATATGAGCACCTCCAGGAAAGCCCAAATCTCATCCAGAATCTCACATAAGCAAAGTCCTCCAGGATAACTCCCAGACCCCGCTTCAGAAAACAGCTCTTAGACCCAGCAACTCACTGAGGCAATGCTGCTCCAGACAAGGAGCAGCCGCAGCAGAAACTGAAGTGGGGCCTTCTGGGGCCTCCATGCCAATTCAACCACCGGCTAATCTTCCCTTTACAGGAGTCGTAAACTCAAGAACTTATACATTCAGGCCATTTTGTGATAATCTGAGTAATTCAACACATGACAGAAAGGCACAGCATATCAGATACGGGAAACTGGCGACACTCTGACCATTGCATTGTGATAAGAGGGGCATGGAAGCAGAGAGTGAGTTTCTACAGGGGAAGCGGGGGAGCACTATGCCCAGTTGGGGGAAGGCACTTCACACTGAATCCAGCCTAGAAATTTGTCACTCATTCAAAAAGGGAGATACTTTTCCTATCTTGCTGGAAAACTCAAACACAAGCTTGCATTATGTTCTTCAGGACTTTAACTGCTTTTTATTCAAGTATGTCCACTTCCTGCTCATCTTTTTTAGCGACTGATTTTCCTACACAACTTAACAGAAAGGAAACCCTTTCCCACTTACACGATAAAAAAAAAAAGAAAAAAAAAAAGATATTGCAATAGACTTTGGACTGCTTTGGACCACAGTTTCTGTAGGCATTAAGTCCCTGCCTTGCAGGCAACAGATGCTATAACGGAATTATTTCCATATGGAATCATCAAGGCATACTCTCCTTCGTGAACTTCAAAACTGCAGATAATACAATGGCAATACTGGGAGATTAAAGAAAATAAATACCAGAAAATTTCGAAGAGATTGCCGCGGAAAATCAGAGTGACTACAGTATTGCCCCAACCCGCGTTAAACGACGCGTGGTAACGCACTCCGCCCTTTCCGTGCTCGCACACCGCAGAGTGCTCCCACGCAGGCCGAACTGAGCCGTCCGCAAGGTGCCTAACAGCTCCTCCGGCCGGAGCGCCGTGACGGGAACGACTGTCCCGACACCCGCGAACAAAGAGCAGGCGGGTCGGCCCGGGGGCCGCCCCGCCTCACCTCGCTGCCGCTCCCCGCGCTCCCTCGCTCGTGCCCTGCCGTACCCCGTGCCGGCGCGCCTGGCTGTTGAGAGCTCGCACCCAAGCTCGCTGCCACTGCTCCCGTAGGGACCTCAGGGCGAGAAGGGCCGCGAGCAGCGCCCGGGCCCCGGCCTCCCCCCCCGCCGCTCCGCGACGCCGTAGTGCTCGCAGGGCCGTGGACCGCCAGTACTGGAGCAGCCAGGCCGCCACGGTGAGCAGCGAGGCGGCGAAGAGCAGCACCAGCGCAGCCCAACCCAGGTCTGGCCCCATGGCACAGAGCGAGGGGCTCACGGCAGCGCGGCAGGCATGGCGGGCGGG